>ML791493.1:285932-348431 GCA_009831015.1 Picea engelmannii | reverse complement strand
TTCCTTCATATCACATGGTGAACCTATTACTTTATCATCACTGCATATGGGACTTATCCCTCATGTGGTTATGTCCTTCTTCAAGGAAGTTCATGTACCATCAAGTACTTGATAGAGAATCAAGTAGCCCCAGGACTTCTCCTAGGGTCTTATCTACCAAGGTCAGAGACCAAGGATCAACACATGTCGTATGCATGGGTACCCTGGACTTTTCCAGGGTCCCTAGGCTTATCTAGGGGCTTTAACTGCTTGGTCATAGACCAAGAATCAACCCATGCCATATGCATGGGTACCCTGGACTTTTCCAGGGGCCCTAGGCTTATCTAGGGGCTTTGACTGCTTGGTCATAGACCAAGAACCCCAGTCGTATACTGGGGGCCCTCTCAGGGGTCTTCACTGCTTGGTTATTCACCAAGAACCCCAGTCGTGTACTGGGGGCCCTCGCAAGGGTCTTTTCCACCATGGTACAAGACCATGGATCAACCCATGCCTCAGGCATGGGTACCCTGGACATTTCCAGGGTCCCTAGACATATCTAGGGGCTTACCTACTTAGTCTCATACTAAGAACCCCAGTCATATACCAGGGGCCCTAAGAAGGGTCTTTTGTCATGGCACTGGCTGTTTGGTCCCAGACTAAATACCCCAGGAGTGCACTGGGGGCCCTAGATCTCGTCTAGGGTCTTAGCCATCCTCCAGGAGAATGGCTCTCGCAGCTGCTTATAAATTTAACAGTGTCATCCCAACTTACTGGAGTATTACATTTTCTACCATACAGAGCTTCAAATGGTCTCATGTTCAATGAATCTTAATACCCATTATTGTAGGCAAACTCAACCAATTGCAAATAATCTTCCCAGCTAGATGTGTTATCCATCACATACATTCTTGACATGTCTTCGATCACTTGGTTAACTCTCTATGTCTTCCCATCTGACTATGGATGGTATGTTGTACTAAAATTCAGATTTGTACCAAATCCTTTCCAAAGGTTTGAAATAAACTTTGTATCTTTGACTGGAACAATTGCCTTAGGTATTTTGTGCAACCTAGAAATTTCCTTCGTATAAATTTCTACAATATTATCTTCCTTATGAGTCATCTTCACTAGAATAAAATGAACAACCTTTGTTAATTTATCCACCTCTACCATTATTGAATCATGTTGCCTTGTTCTCCCGGGCAATTCAGTGATAAAATCAATGGTTATTGCTTCCCATTTCCACTCTAGAATTGGTAATGGTTGTAACAAACTCACTAGGTGTCTATGCTTAGCCTTCACTCTTTGACATTCAATGCATCTGACAATGTAATCAACAACATCCTTTGACATTCTCTTTTAAATGTTGATACATATGTGCCCATGCCAGAAGCCAAATCACTTGTGCGTGCCAGCATATCGGAGGAAAAATCTCCTTCGACCTCTGACACACCAGTACAAAGATTGCTTCTCCACGCCGATATAATGGTGGGTCCTGTGACCCTTTCACTTATGTGAATGGTCACACCACACCATCAAATACGTCATTTTCATGCCCATAATTTCGTAAAGCTTATTAAAATGTTGTATGCTCCCTCATTGCATTATCATTCGACGATTTGCGCCTTCGATTGCCAAATCTAGATAAAAAGGTTTTGTTATCGACGGGTTTGATCCCTCGACCATTGATCTATTCACTTCAAGGCGCTTCTATTACCAGTAAGTGCCTCAAACCCTCATCTTAACGAACGACTTTTACTTACTTTTATGCATTTTTTTTCCAAAATTAAAAAGAAATAATAATCTATGGTTGCCCTGTCATCATATGGGATTTTTCCCTCCAGAAGTCTTTTTGAATCACAAGCACGAAAAGAAAGTGTTATAAGAAAGGGGGTTGAAGGGGAGGGGAAACCATGCGACCACATTTCCCTTCTCTTGCACGCCCGAACCATATTCACACGCTCCTAGAAGGCGTGAGCCCATTCTTACTCCATGAATGGAGGCCTCTCCATTGTAGCCTGCTTGCCTCTCGGGCCCATTCCGAAACTTTTAGAAGGGCCCCTCTCCTCGGCTCTTGGATGCGTAAGGAGGGTTTTTTTTTCTCTTTCCTTGTCCTAAGTCCCATCTTAAGCTAGACATATGAAGAAGTAATGGAACTAATGGTGAATCATATGTGGGTGGCATAACCCAACACTCTTAAATTTTGAACGATTATGTATGTCGACAGGCTCAACAATTGAATGTGTCAGCAAAGAAGCAATACCGATGAACATAAAACGCTTTCCCCATCGAAACAACTTCTATCAGTGGAAAACTCATTTTCATGCTGATATCCTGAAAATCCCTAATAAACGCCTAGATATACAACCAATACTCCTTAGCTCTCGATCTTCTTCCCATTTGAAGTTAAGACGAGTTATACCTTTATTCTTCATGCTTATTTTCTCAATGCCACTTAGACTAATAATGAAAATTGTTTCTAGCATTATAATATTTGTGTTGCAGGTCTAGCTATGAATCCACCAAAAAAAGGATCCCAGAGTTCAGAAAATACTCCCCTTGAGGAGGCTCCCGCAGGAAGGGAGTAGGAGGAAGTAGATATTGATACTCCAGGGCATGTCTATGATGATACTCAAGGCTTCATTGATAGAGAAACCTCACTTAAATGGGGTGAAGTCTATCAATTGTTCAATAACCTTACTCTCCCGTAGCTTCCTAAACAGGATCCTAATCTGGACACATACAAAAATACCAGGAGGTCCAAGTTATATAAGGTTGCATCCCATGAAGCAGTGTTTCTGTGTGCTGAATCCATCTTATGGATCGTAAAACATGCCAATTTGGACATGCATATATTGAATGCCAAAGGCCATCTAGTTACCTCCTTCCAGGATTTAGTGATCACCTCATGTTATCATCTAGATGAAGGGGAAAAGGCACCAGATGAAGACCCAGTGAAGAATTTCCCTCACAACCCCAGAGATATCCTAAAGAGTTGGTACAAACCAAGCAAGCATTTCAATACCAAGATGGCCAATGAATATCCCACAAATTCACCAAAGCTCCCCATCTGCTTTCGAAATTTGTCTCGAATAGGCTGGTTCTACAAGAAATCGCTTACATGGGGTTGGCGCAACACTATATAGAGATCAAAAGTCTATATCGCCCCTTCTCCCACTCTGGGTTGGTTCATATTCATTCAAGGATGTCAAAGAACAATAGGCGGAAGTAAATATATTGGCCTCTTTCCACTTCATTGAAGAGAGATTTTGAAGGCACGATCCTCTAGACATTGTCAACACCCACTGTAGCAACCACAAATAGAGGTGGAGTTACATGACAAATGTCTGGGAAGAAGAAGAGATTCACTACAGAGCTAGAACATATCATGTTGTGCTCATCAGAAGAAGAGGCAGCCCACAAAACAATGGCAAAATAGAAGATGAACAAAAAGCTAGAGAAGCTCAGAAGAAAAGACAGGAAGACGAAGACCGTGCAAAAGAGGAACCAAAAAAGGAAACGAAAGAGGAGGAGTAAGCTAAAGCAAAAACAGTGGAAGTTGAAATGAAATAGAAAGAAGAGGAGAGAAAGTGAAAAGCAACAAAATCTTCTAAAGAAAAAGAAGAGGAAAAAAAGAAGAGGATAGAAGAAGAATCTAGCGTTAAGTGACAAAAAGCAACAACAGTGGTAGGCGAGGAAGAGAAAAAAAACAGTGGTAGAGGTAGAAGCACAATGAAAGAAACAAGAAGAAGAACGCTCTAACATGGACCCTATGTACATGGATATTCCAAAGTCATCAACGGACATCTCTCTCAGTGGAGGGCACTTCCCACTAGGCGAGTTGGGATTGGGAGCTTATAAACCGTCAAAATCCTTCAAGGTGGCCAATTTGAACTCCTTCAGGTTCAAAAAGGACTCGGGTAAAATTATTTTGCAAAAAACTAGGAAATTACTAGAGTTTGGGGCATCACCTTTATTAGTGACGATCGAAGCAGAGGTAATAAAAAATATTAGTGATGATCCTCTATCTATTGCTTCAGCTGATGTTGCCTTCATGCAAGCGTCCGAGAAAAATTTGAGAAACATGGTGCATGAGATAGAAGAGGAGAATGAAAGAATAAGCTCACTAGAGGAAGAAGTACAAAATTACAAAAGTGACCATGACAACATTAAGGAGTTCAGATCATGTGCAGAAGAAGTTAGAAAATAGCTCTACAATCTAGCAAAAGATATGTACGTAGGTATGTGGGCCTTTCAGAGGAAAGTTGCCTAAATAATGACAACTTAATAAAGCCCAAACCAAGAATACCAAATTTTCTACAATAATGGTAGGTTTAAATGAGATGAAGCGATGGATAAAAAAAAATCCAGATGCGCCACAACACTTGCCATGAATGACAGAATGGGAAACTCTTCCTACCACAACACAGAAACAGAAAAACCCTTCACAGGCCAGCACCACTCCCAACACTTCATATTCAAACAAAGCCACGAATAACTTTGTAAATCACTCTCTAAATTCCAATGTCATTGAAGACCTGAAGAAAACCAAGGCGAATATTTTATTTTTGGGCATTCGTTGTCTTCTGCAACAGAGAGTGTTGATTCTAACATGCTTAAATCCCCACCCTCTCAGCAAAAAAAATGGCGATAGTGGACAACGGTCCCAAAACTGTCGATTCTAAAAAGGAAAACCAAAATGATATTAAGGCCATTGTCAATGTGGAAAGCATAGGCATGCACTCTAGGTCACATATTCCACCTTTTCTTCTGACATTCAAAGTTTTTAATTTCAATGTACATAATTGTTTAGTGGATTATAAGGCTTTGTCAAATGTTATGCCATACTCTGTTTGCCAAAAAAAACACTGTCCCAGAGAAACGTATCACTAGAATTATCCAATTAGACAGGTCCAACGTTAAGGTTACGGGTGAGCTCAAGGATGTCATGATTAGATCAACTTATGATCCTAGAGTTCACTAGGTGATTGACTTCGTAGTAGTGGATATCCCAAAAGCCTATGGTTCGTTGTTAAGCAAGGACTGGTCTTGGAAATTGCAATGTTACTTCTGCACTGACTAGTGTCATCTATGTGTTAGTGACTAGCTCAGACAGGTATTTCCGCAAGGGTGTCTACTTGTGGAAATAGTCATTTAATGTATCCTAAGTTTTTTCTAGATTTCACTTTATTAATTAATTAATAAAGTGAATGTCTTTTATTAAAGTGACTTTTAATTAATAAAGTGCCTAAGTTGGGGCATTTAATGATTTAATTAAAAGAGAGCAATTGATCTCACGCTTAGATCTTGACCATTGAGATTAGGGATTTGGCTCAAGTCAAAATTATAACAGATAAAGAGGGAAAACGACAGAGACACACATTCATTATTCACAGTAGAGTGAGTAATTTGGCAAGGAGAGAACATGGCAACAACAATTGCATGCTAATCGAGGCAGCACAAATTTTGAGACAGCCTAGAAATCAAGGCAGCACAAAAATGAGGTAGCATGAAAATCAAGGCAACATGTGTGAGTTACAGAGATTTATTACAGTAGTAGATTGGTTGTACAACTTGTACAGACCCGTAAGGATGACCTCAATAGATCAATGACACACAGATTGAGGCACTACGATTTATAAGGTTTGCAGGGTGTTTGTGGGTTTTCTTTCTTAGAGCCATTTTCCCGAGTACGTGAGCTCTTGTAAGTTCCTAATTTATTTTGAATGAAGAATTGATCTTGAAGAGAAAAAAAATTAATTGTGCACATGTGATTGCTTTTCTTCATTTCCGCTGCAAGAAAGAAGTAAATTAATTATAGTAGTGTAATCTAGATTTGATATGTTTTACCTAGTTGTTGGTTTTAGAGTAATTAATATGGTATCAAAGCTCTTGCTCTGAGAGAAAAGCAGATCTAGTTTATTCAGTGCAGATTATTTCAGCGAGCTTGAAGGACAAAGCTGAGGACAACCATATCATTCATTAGTGTGAAGGTTGAGGATAGACTTGATGGGGTCTCAAATTTCTTGCCTTCAAAAGCATGACTAACACTTCTCATGAAGGAGCAAGGCTTGTGGGATATCGTTACCAATGGTATTCCAACTCCAACACCAGCACAAACTGCAGCTTAGGGCGCAAAACAGGTGCAACTAGTGGTAGATCTGACAGTACATGCAACATTGGACAAGAAAGACATAAAGGCATAGAGGGTGATCCTAGAAGCTATCAAGGATCATCTGATTTCACATGTGATAGAGAAGACCAGTTCCAATGACATGTTTGATGCCCTAGTATCACTTTTCCAAAGTGATAATATGAGTCAAAATGATTCTCAAAACCAAACTCAGAGAAAGTAGAATGACCCACTCTGACAATGTTACTAGTTACCTTATGAGGATCACACGGATCCGTGACCAACTTGCAGCTATTGGAGAGACAGTCCTGGAGGCAGAGCTAGTTAATGTTTCTTTGAATGGATTCACCAAGTCTTGGGAACCATTCATCATGGGAATCTATGCTTGGGAGCATCTTCCCAAGTGGGAGAGACTTTGGGATGATTTCATTCAGGAGGAGACTCGAAAGGAGTCCAAGTCCGGCAAGCAGGGAGGAGGAGGAGACGAAAACTTAGCCCTTGTCGGCAAAACCAAGAAAGGCAAAGGGAAATATTTTGTCAAGAAGGGTGATAGTCAGGGAGAGGGACAATAGTTTGGGTAGAAGAGAGACATGAGAAAGATCAAATGTTACATTTGCTATAAGAATGGTCACTTTGCTTCTTAGTGTCCATAGAGAAAGAAAGGCAAGGGGAAGCCACATACAGTTGCAGCGACAACAGAGACACAACTGAGCGAACTCGCATCAAAGTTCAAGAGTGATTTTTCATTCGTGTCTTGCCTTTCTACCAATAACACTCCTATGGATGCATGGTACTTGGACAGTGGTGCATCCCGCCACTTGACAGAGGCTAGAGAGTTGTTCAACAGTTTTTCAGAGGATGACTCAAGGATTCATGTAGAACTTGGCAATGAGGCCAAATATGTTGTGACAGGACAGGGGACGGTGAAATTCTAGCTTGAGTCAGAAGGACCTTTGATGCCCAGGAGGTACTGTATGTACTTGGCTTGAAGAATAACCTTTTGTCCATTTTAGTCATGGAGGACAAAGGTTATGAGGTTAACTTCCATAGGGGGCAGGTGTTCATTCGCCTAGAGAGAGCCAGTCCAGATACTACTTTGAGGATTGGAGTATGAGATGGGAACCTATATAGACTTCAGGGCCAACATGTTCAAGCCTTGATGCAAACCAATGAGAGCTTGTGCGAGCTGTGGCATAGGAGGATGGGACATGTCCATCATAGAGCTCTACCATTACCAAGGCAGATGGTCACTGGACTTCTAGACTTCAGTCTGGATCATTAGGAGGTGTGGAGAGGTTGCGCTCTTGGCAAGAATGTCAAGGCATCATTTCCTAGCAGTAAGACTTGATCCAAAGGAATTTTGTATCTTATACATTCTGATATTGGTGGGCCTATATCAGTTGCTTCAGTGAAGGGCATATCCTATTATGTGACCTTCATTGTTGATTTCTCCAGGAAGGCTTGGATCTACTTCATGAGAACCAAGGATGAGGTTTTCAGTAAGTTCAAGGAGTTCAAAGCTCAGGTGGAGAACATGACAGGAAAGAAGATCAAGGTGTTGAGGATAGACACCGGGGGTGAGTACACCTCTAATGAGTTCATTGATTTCTGCAAGGAGGCACAAATCAAGAGGGGGAAGACTGTGGCCTACAACCCATAGCAGAATGGGGCTGCAGAGAGGAAGAACCGGTCTATCATAAGTGTGGTGAAGGCCATGATCCATGATTAGAGTTTGCCTACGTTTTTGTGGGCCGAGGCATGCAACACAATTGTGTCTTTGCAGAACAAGAGCCCACAATGGATATTGGAGGATAAAACATCGTAGGAAGCATTAACAGGCAAGAGACATGAGATAGGACATCTGAGGATTTTTGGTTGTCCAGTCTATATCCACATCCCTGTGGAGAAGAGGACAAAGTTGCAACCCTCAGGAGAGAGGGGAATCTTGGTGGGTTATAGTGAGGATTCAAAAGCCTATAGAGTCTTCCTGACAGATCAACGGAGGACACTAGTGCGTTGAGATGTCAAGTTCGAGGAGAACTTGACATCTAGGAAATCTCAGGATCTACCCAAAGTTGTAGAGGGGCCACAAGAGGTGGGCCCCAAGGATGAGCTGAGAGTAGAGACTTTCAGTGCAAGAAGCCAGACTCCAGAGGAGGATGAGGAGTAGTCATCCCCTTCAAATTCAGTCAGGAGGCCCAGGTGGTTTGAGCAAAGCTTGTAGGATGCTCTAGAGCATGATTAGCTTCCCAAGACCACTTTAGTAGAGCAAGCCTCCACAAAAGTTTCCAACGTATATGGCTATGATGACCAACATCATAGACTTAGATCCCACCAACTTTGAGGAAGCAACCAACTAGAAGGTGTGGAGAGATTCCATGGTGGAGGTGCACAAATCCATCATGAGGAATGATGTCTGGGAGATTGTGGGCCCAAAGGATGAGCTGAGAGTAGAGAATTTCAATGCAAGAAGCCAGACTCCAAAGGAGGATGAGGAGTAGTCATCCCCTTCAAATTCAGTTAAGAGGCCCAGGTGGTTTGAGCAGAGCTTGCAGGATGCTTAGGAGCATGATTAGCTTCCCAAGACCACATTAGGAGAGCAAGCCTCCATGAAAGTTTCTGACGTATATGGCTATGATGACCAACATCATAGACTTAGATCCCACCAACTTTGAGGAATCGACCAACTAGTAGGTGTGGAGAGATGCCATGGTGGAGGTGCACAACCTCATCATGAGGAATGATGTCTGGGAGATTGTGCCAAGGCAAGTGGGAAAGTCAGTGGTGACTTTCAAGAGGTTGTACAAGATAAAACATGCAACATATGTCAGTGTGGAGAAGTACAAGGCGAGATTTATGGCTGAAGGATTCTCTTAGAAAGAGGGAGTAGACTACAAGGAGACTTTTGCTTCTGTAGCTAGATATTTCTCTATTCGAGTAGTACTTTCTATCGCTTCTAAGATGGGGTGGAGCATCCATTCGATGGATGTAAAGACCACCTTCCTCAACGAAGTCATTGAGGAAGAGGTCTACATTGAGTAGCCATAGGGGTTTGACGTCCATGACAGAGAGATGCATGTATGCAGGCTGAAGAAAGCCCTATATGGACTCAAACATGCGCCTAGGGCCTAGTACTCCAATATTGACAGCTATTTGCAGAGCATTGGCTTCACCAAGAGTGAGGTAGATCCCAACCTATATTTCTTACTAGTTGGATCCGAGGTCCTCATCTTGGTGTTGTGTGTGGATGATCTCATTGTTGGGTATGTGTTATATTCTTTGCACGAGTAGTAGTGTTTGAGCGCCTGCGCCGGGCGTGTAGGGGGGTAAGAGGGGGGTGCAGCCCCCCATGCGGGGGTTCGGGGGCAGCGCCCCCGAAAATTTTTTTTTGGGCCGACATATTTTCACCGGTTTCTGGCCGACATATTTCCGGGACCACGTGATATTAAGTGGTTTTCGGCACATGGTTTTTGCCGATGGTTTACTATTTCCGGTTAAGGAATTAGGGTTTTGGACTAATCCAGGTCATTGGGTTAGGGTTTTGGATGTCGTTGGCTCCTATATGTATATTGTATTGTAAACAATGTAACACAATGTGTATCAATATAATATATGCTGGTTTTCCTGGTTTGGGTTTCCAGGTGAAAAATCTCTGTGTAATGTTTGTATTTGCCATTGCATCTTTTTTGTTCTTTTCTGAATATCGGTTTGCAGTAGATATTGTACAAGGTTAGAATTTACACTCATTCAGACTGGTGCAGAGAGGTTGATTGCAGGATGCAATTCAGACTTGGCTTTAGAATTTGAGATGAAGGATATCACGTTGATGCATTAATTTCTGGGACTTGAGGTATGGCAACGATTGGTCAAGATCTTCCTCGCACAGGGGAAGTACACTTTGGAGATACCGAAGAGATTTAGGATGAAGGATAGAAGACCGATGTCCACTTCGATGGTGACCAACCTAAAGAAGATTGATTCTTCAACTTCAGAGTTGGCAGGCTCCAGATAGTACTGGCAGTTGATTGGCTTATTGATTTATCTGGTCAACACTCGACCAAACATCTTCTTTATTGTTAACACCTTGAGCCAGTTTGTGGTGGAGCCGAGGGATGTTCATTGGGTTGCAACAAAGCACGTTCTCGGATACTTGCAGGGCACAGTGGGATATGGATTGCAATACCTAGGTGGAGATGGTGTGAGGTTGTAGTGCTACTCAGATTCAGATTGGGTAGGCAGTGATACAGATCGAAAGAGCACATTTGGGTGTTGCTTCAACTTGGGGTCAACAGTGATTTCATGGTTCAACAAGAAGAAGGTATCAGTAGCACTTAGTTCAGCTGAGGCCGAGTACATGGAAGCCAACTTAGTTTGTTGTGAAGCCATCGGGCTTGATAATCTACTCATAGGATTATTTGGTCAGGAGCTGGAACCTACTATGATTCATTGTAACAACTAGAGCTGCATAAGACTCTCATAGAATCTAGTGTTTCATGATAGGTCAAAGCACATTGAGATCAGAGACCATTTCATTAGAGTCAGGGTCCTAAAGGGAGCAGTCAAACTCCAATACATTCCTACATATGAGAAGTTGGCAGACATATTCACCAAGCCCTTGGTGAAGGGAAAGTTCATCTTCTTTCGATACAAGCTTAGAGTGGTGGAGAATACCATCCTCACTAAGAGGGATTGTTAGTGACTGTAGCTCAGAGAGGTATTTTCATAGGGTCTCTACTTGTGGAAATTGTCATTTAATGTATATGCTTTTTCTAGAGTTCACTTTATTAATTAATTAATACAGTGAACGTCTTTTATTAAAGTGACTTTTAATTAATAAAGTGCCTAAGTTGGGGCATTTAATGATTTAATTGAAAGAGAACCATTGATCTCACAGTTATATTTTGACCGTTGAGATTAGGATTTGGCTCAAGTCAAAATTATAAAATACAGAGAGGGCAAAGGACAAAGACACACATTCATTATTCACAATAGAGTGAGTAATTTGGCGAGAGAATAGGGAAACAAGAACTGCATGGAAATCGAGGCAGCATGGATTTCGAGCGTGAAAATCGAGGTAGCATGGATTTTGAGGCAACATGCAAATTGAGGCAGCACAAAAATTGAGGTAGCATGTGTGAGTTGTAGAGATTTATTATAGCAACAGATCGTTCGTATAGTAGGTCGTACAGTGAGTACAGATCCATACGGACAACCTCAACAAATCAACAACATGCAGTTTGAGGCGATGTGATTTATCAGGTTTGCAGGGTGTTTGTGGGTTTTCTTTCTCAGAGCCATTTTCCCGAGTACAGGAGCTCTTGTAAGTTTCAAAGTTATTTTTAATGAAGAACTGATCTTGAAGAGCAAAAAAAATAATTGTGCACGTGTGATTGCTTTTCCCGTTTTCCGTTGCAAGAAAGAAGTAAATTAATTCCAGTGGTGTAATCTAGATCTGAACTGTTTTACCTAGTTGTCGGTTTTAGGATAATTAACACTATGGCTACCATACAATGGACAAACGAACTAGATAAAGGTATACAATGAAGCTCACACAAAACACATTGTAACAGAGTTCAAAGGTAAAAACAAACCAATTATCTTTGATCACACGGTTTTGGGAAATTTTTTTTTTGAAACTGGCCATGGTTGTAATACAACGTAGCCATCATCATTTCAATCAAATGAATAGTCTGAACTCCTTCACTACACATGGGATGGTGAAAATGATTGTACAATAGTGGATACGACTAGCTCTAGTTTAACTAACTCAATTGTAGAAACTAACATTTGGACTTTGTTTTTTGATGGCTCCAAGTCACAAGAAGGAGCTAGGGAAATTTGCATATTGACAAATCCTAAAAAATAGAAAACTCTAATATCCTGCCAGTTAGAATTCGAATGCACCAATAACACAGTGGAATACGAAGCCTTGGTTCAAGGTTTGTAGAAATATATTGACCTCAAGGTATGGTGCTTAAAGTCTTTTGGTGATTTAGAAATAATTGTGTGACAGGTAAAAAATTCTATACATTGTTTGTCCGCTCACCTTAAAGGCTATCAACGAGAGGTATGGAAGTTGATAAACAATTTTGATGCTTTTAAAATCATTGTTATTCCTCATTCCCATAATGTTGTTGCTAACACTCTAGCTAATGCAACATCCAAATTTACTCCTTTGAATAACAGTTTCACCGTTGAACTAGGTTTGGCAAGATGCCATGACCGAAGAGTATCAATCCATCATGAATAATGATGTATGGGATATTGTTTTGAGACCGAAAGGGAAGTCTGTAGTGACTTCCAAGTGGATCTATAAGATCCAACATGCAACTGATCAAAGTGTCGAGAAGTACAAAGCGAGATTTTTGGCTAGAGGATTCTCTCAGGTGGAGGGAATAGATTATGGGGAGAAATTTTCTCCCGTTCCCCGATTCACTTCCATCTGTATGATTATTGCCCTTACAACATCCATGGGTTGGAGACTACATCAGATGGATGTGAAGACTATTGAGGAAGAAGTTTACATTGAGCATCCAGATGGATTCGTGATACATGAGAAGGAGTCTCATGTGTGCAGGTTGAGGAAAGCCTTGTATGGACTAAAGCAGACACCTCAAGCATGGTATGAGAATATTGATGGATACTTGATGTGTTTGGGCTTCAACAAGAATGTTGTTGATCCCAACCTATACTAGAACATTGTTGGTGACAAGTACATGATTTTGGTCCTATATGTTGATGACTTATTCCTCACCGGTTCAGAAAACCTTATTGTTGAATGCAAGCATGCATTGGCTTCTGAATTCGAGATGAAGCACCTTGCTATGATGCACTACTTCTTGGGACTAGAAGTGTGGCAGCGGACTGATGAGATTTTCCCGAGTCAAGGAAAATACACAGTTGAGATTTTGAAGAATTTTGAGATGACAGACTGTAAGTCCATGCCTACACCGATGGTGACGAATCTGAAGAAACTGAGTGAGACTTATTTTGATTCAAGCGAGATCGATCCACATCTTTACAGACAATTGATTGGATCATTAATGTATCTAGTTAACACCAGACCTGATATATGCTATGCAGCGAGTGTACTTAGTCAGTTTATGTGTCAACCGAGACAGACACACTGGATAGCAGTGAAGCATTTGTTGAGATATTTATGAGGCACGGTTGGCTATGGATTGAGCTATGCCTCCGGTGTAGACACGAGATTGCAGGGAGTGTAGTGGAATGGAAGAGCACCTCCGGTTGTTGTTTTACTTTGGGATTTGCCATGGTTTCATGGTGCAGCAGGAAACATACTTCTGTGGCTTTGAGTACCCGTAGAAGTAGAGTACATTGCATTATGTGTGGCAGTCCACGAAGTAGTGTGGCTTCACAAGATCCTTGTAGACTTATTTGGACATGAGATGGATTCCACCGTTATTCATCGCGATAACCAAAGTTGTGTGAAGCTCTTAGAGAAACCTGTGTTTCACGGTAAATCAAAACACATCGAGATCAAATACCATTACATCAGAGATATGGTGCAGAGGAAAGCAATACATGTGCAGTACCTTTCTACACACAAGTAGGTTGCAGATGTCTTCACAAAACCGCTTGCCAGGATGAAGTTTGAGTACTTTCGTGAGAGACTTGGCCTAGTGGAGAATGCCTCCCTAGATGAGAGGGAGTGTTGATGATTGCAGCTTCATGAGACATTCTCTAGGTCGTTCTCCTCTAGACTGAGTTGAGATGATCTATGAGAATGCCCATGTGATGGGTGAGTCATACTCCTCTGGACTGAGTTGAGATGGCGTGTGTGGTTTCTTGTCATGCTCCTCTGGACTAAGTTGGGATGACTTGAGATAGTCTCTTGTCGGACTCATATGGACTTAGTTGAGTCGACTGCAGATGGCTCTCCAGATAGAACTCCTATGGATTTAGTTGAGTTGATATGTTGAGGATGACGTCCCTGTGGTTGAGCACATGTGGACGTGTCCCTAGTGGCAGAGCACTAGAGGATGTGTGAGAGATCCTTGCTATATTGTCTAAGAGTAAGATTATTGTGAAACCCTAATTTTATATTGTGAAGGGTACAAGTCAGCCCCACCATGTAAATATAATTAATATTGTGTAAAAGTTTAATTATATTTTTGAGTTGTACAAGTCAGCCCTATTGTGCGAATATAAACATCCATTTGATATGCTAGGTCGTGTATTTATAGGAGAGTTAGATCCCCATTGTGGATCATATCTCATTCTAACTCAAAGCATACTTGGAGAGCTGTAATTTGGTGCGCACTTCTCTCCTCCGCAATCTTTCTTGCTCATAGAGCACGCTCTTGTGTGCGCTAGGGTTTGTGGTGAAAGGGTGATCTTCTCTTGACTCTATAGCAAAGGATTTCTAGGTTTTTCCCTTGGTTGGGAAGGGTTTTCCCAGGATAACTTCTTCTGTCTTGTGCATGGTTATTCTTCTTGTGATTTGGTTACTGCAGCTATTGTATATTGTATTGTTTCATTGTTTATGGTTCAAGTTCATGCTAAATTGAAAGAAACTACATGTCCTTGAGCTAAGCATTAAAAAAAGTTCAACACACATTCTCCCACACCCGCATCCTGCAACCCACATCCTGCACTTTGCGAGTTCTAGGACTTAGCCAATTCTTCAAATGACAATGCACTGCAAATCCCCCCAAGATTGCTACTATGGCCTGCCACTGTGGACCTGCCACCCTGGCAATCCACGTCACCACTGCCATGTCACCTAGCACATGGCCTCTACATCACCAAGTATGAAAAATTTGCCAATTTTCCAAAAATTTCGAAATTTCTCGAAATTTCAATAAACATCGTTCAGCTACCCGAGCACCCTCTGGCTCAGCCTCTGTGAAAAATATAAAATTTCAACCTGTAAGTCAGCCCATACGGTCGAAGCACTGCAAACTGATGCTTTGATACCAATCTATAATGTACCCATTACCAAAAAAAATGAAAAAATTTGCTCAAATGTAACCTGTGACGTACCCATTGCCCTGGTACCTCAAGAATTTTTGTTCTTGACTACTTTCAAAATTTTGATACCATTTAATAAATAAAGAGGCATGATACTAGCACATGGATTAATCAAGAAACATGCATAACTACAAAAGAAATGTTTAACAAACCATGCATAGCATCAAGAACAAACCAACATGTCATAAACACAACACATAGTTAATTACACAACAAAAATATAAATTAAAAGAAACTTATAACAGAGAACCTATCCTTATGAGAGAACTTCACCAACTACCTGCAGACGTCGGACGTTCCACCCAACCATAAACATTGTTTCTCTATCTCTCTCAACAGTAGGTCACTCTTGAGCTAAGGCTATGAATCCACTTGGACGGGTGCCTAGGCCAACTCTAAAGCACACACACCAGTCAACTATCAAGTTCTCATGGTTTTCTCAAGTACCACACAACACATCCCAATTTACAATCTCTCTTTCCCCCTCAGCCTGCACAAACCAAAGAAATGAACCCCCTTATATATGGTGTAGTCCCTCAGGTTGTTCCACTTCTTTCCAGGGCTACAGTGTTACTGGTTATGAAATCTCAATGCTAGAAAACTCCAAGGATTCTCAATGGTGGAAAATTTTTTCACATCTGCCATCATTCACATGCACACATGCATTGATTTCTTGTTGAAATAGCCAGTAGATACCTACAGCCAACTAGCAAGGCTTTCTACCTCCAACAATTCGTTTTCCATGCCCCCAAAACCAATAACAAGGGCAAGAATGAATGAAGTACCAATTGGAAAGAGTGAGGAACAATCGAGGAATGAACCTGCAAACAACCAGAAACATGGTTTAAATAATTATGTGCAATAATGCATTACGTGGCCTCCCCAAGAAGCTAATGTAACCATTTTTCCCCAACTAAATCCAATACGAGTGAATAAAATATAATAAAAAGACTTAGCCCCCCTTTATCTCCCTCTCTAGTAGAATCATAGCCCCTTATAACTCTGTCCTTGTCTATCTTGCAACCACCGATGTATTTTTATTATTATTATTATTCAAAGTATTACATGGCTAGGTTCTTCGGCCTTTCAACTTCACAGAAACTCCGACCTTTCATACAATAATACGTAATTAATTTGGGGACTCAAAATCTGGGTATTACAATATTGCTACTCATTAGATTTCAAGATCTCTTTGATCCCTTGTAGGTGGTCATCAAATTTGTACATGGTATCAGATCAGATGGAATCTAGGAAGAGCATATTTTTTTTTGCAGGAGGAAGACACATCAAGAGCAACCATAGTAGATAAAATGGATTATCCCCCACAGATAATCCTCGCTCCATTCAACTACTATCAATGGAAGACACAAATAATTATTCTCTCGCGAGGTAAAGGCTTCTATAGGATTACAATGGGAATAGAGACTGAACCCCATTCTACAATGGAGAAAGAAAAATGGTTGAACAGGATGGATGAAGCCTTTGGGTTGTTGTGCCTCTCAATTTCTCATGATCTTTTATTTCACATCAAATCTGATACTACTCCTTAGAAAGTTTGGACCACATTGGAAGGACTTTTTGGGATGTAGGATGTGTTTCGAGGTCATCAATTGGAGAATGAGCTCATTGTTTTGACACTATCAAGGACTTCTTCAAAAAATTCAAATCATTATTTCTGCAACTCAAGCTATGTGGGATAGATAAGAGTGAATATCAACTTATTCTTTCCATTCTAACAAAATCAGGTTCTGAATACTCAATGTTTGTCTCTACTTTTCATGATACAAAGTCAACAATGGGAGTTGCTTGGAAGATGCCTCTCGTGGATGATTTTATTGAATCTCTCACCTGTGAGAAATATAAACTTGCTCAAATGGGTTCTCTGATGTCTTCAAAGGCACATGCACTTGTAGAAAATAAGAAGTCTAGCAGCAAATTCAAACAAAAATGCAAGGCAAGAAAGATCCAGATCTGAAAAAGGATAAAAATCCCAATTCTACAGAGGAGACCTCCAACCCTAAAGGGGGGGAATAAAAGAAAGATAAGGTGAAGTGTGGTTATTGCAATAAAGGCTTTCATCTAGAACATGCATGCATGAAGAAAACAATTGATCAAATGACCAATACCCTTTAGCAGTTCAATCTTGGTGGGCTCATACCGGAAAATGCTAGGAAGAAGGATGCTGAAAATCCCCATGATGATAGATGTTATGATCCAAATGCTTAAAATTGTGAACTAATACTGATAAAACAAATATAAAGAAGAAAATATACTAGCAACTACTCAACAATATAATGCCCATAAATTTCTTTATTCAATATTACTAAGAAAACATACAGTACATATGTTGATCATACAGAGTACATTCTTGTCCTTTGATTGTAAGATCGTTGTCATATGAGGGTTCTGCTTTTGTACGAAATGTGATTTGTTGTAGATGTACCATGCCCTAACTGGACCTTCATGTTATGTGTGTGTGTTTGGTTTGCAGCTACAAGCCCTAACTCGGCCTTGATAAGTCACTTGTGTGCAGGGTATTCCCGGTCCACTTGGTCTATATACCCAGATTGCTCGTACTAAACTGTACTGGAGCGTATAGAGGTGCTCAACCCGTTTTCCCGCTTATGCTCTATTGAGACAACTTGAATCGCCTATATACCATAAGTGGACTCATGTGAATTAAAGAAAAGGTCCTAGCCGTTGGATCTTAGATTAGATCAATGGCTGGGATCTATTTATTCATTGAGAACACTTTAACTCTCACTAAATGATTTTAACAAAAATATCAGAATAAACCAGAATTATGTACCATGTACACCAATGTGAGCATGGAGCACAAGTACAATATAACTAAGAGAGATGAGTTGCACAATAAATCCTTAAAGAATAGAACCTCCTCCAAATACCCAATTACATTCATACATCACAATTCACATGTCCTCGATAATGAATACATGATCTCTATATGCACCTATTCACACATTATACATGAGGCCCCTTTACTATTAGGCCGATCCTATTACATATACATTTACACATTACATTTACATTTATCCCCATATATGCCTCCCCTTGGGGTCATATCATATACATTTAACCGCATATATGCCCCCCTTGGGTCATAACATAGTACCCTCCTTCAAAAAGCTTTGTCCTCAAAGCTTTGCAATTGAAGGCTTCACATGTGATGAAACCAAGTAATATATTTTCTTATGTTCCTACTTTTTTCATTCCATTGATGATGATCCATCCATCCAAAATCAATTCTTTTCGGTCTTAATCCTTGGTGGCTAGTTTTTGCAGAATTTTCTTTTCTTTGATTCCATGTATTGTTGGTGTAACTTCTCCAATTTGTAGTGGTTGTTGGTCTTTGATCATGACTTGTCAAAGAGTTGTTTTGTGATTCCTTGTTACATGAATATTGACAAGTACTCCATCTTCTTCTTTGACAATGTTGATATCGACCTTATTGTCTTGAAATCTTTCCTGGTAATGAGGGTGTCGACATGGTTTCACAGTTGACAGTTTTCCTTCACTCTGCACATGCATTTCATCTATCTTATTTTCAGAGACAATGGTATCCTCTATCCTCTTTGCTCGGTCTTTGATTACTCTAGCTTTGGAGATAATACCATCACATTTGGCATGTACATCTTCTAGATGAAGTTCCACTTCTTCAAGTATTTTTTGGTGGCCTTCTTGAATCTTGTCTTCTTTCTCCTTTTGAAGTTGCAATATCACCCCATTTATTAAATTTTGAGGTCTTTCTTTAATTCTAGATTGCATTTCTGATTTTACCTCATCAGTGTTTAGGGATTCATCAACCTTATTGCAAATTTCCTCTTCAAGTCTTTCAGCAGATTCTTGTTAATTTCTCCAAAATTAACTATCTAAGCAAACATATCAGATCTAGATTACTTTGTTGAAATTATAAACTCTTTAACAACAACATAAACTATAAAAGCAATCACACACAGTGCACAATTTATTTCTGCTCCTCTAAATCAGTTCATCATTAATAACATCAGAACCTACTGGAGCTCCCTTACAGGGAAACTGGCTTTGAGAAGAATTTACACCGAAACAACAAATTCAAGTGCACATCGGGTAGATATATATATATATATATATATATATGAGGCCGGAGAGCCAATGTGGTTATTGGGTTGGTGAGCCAGGATGTCAAAAGGCCAGTGCGCCTATGCTTGTAAAATGTATTCACGCTTAAATTATTAATAAAATCACATTGTCGTGCACAGACTAATCAGACGAAAAGAGACAGGGGGATTAACTCTATCGAAAAGGGAAAAAGGGGGACTAAGAGTTTATGAGAGGGGCTAAGCCAAGGGGGCTTAAGTCCAAGGGAATATTTTACTGATATTTATGAAAAGTATAATTTATGGATATTTATTTAGCCTAAGTTCTTGCGGGATGGAAACGAGTCACCAAGTGGCTAAATCTATTTCTGAAGGTGACAAGTTTCCAATTATGACCATGCAAATATATGGTTGAATCTCAGTGTATTTTTGGGGGAATTCACTCAGTTTTAGGATCATTCGGACAATCTGAACTAGGGATTGTCATTACCTTACCTGCAGAGAAAAGCTTGAAGAGGAGTTTCCATCTAGTAATCAGAGTTTTGTTGTTGAAGAGGTGGATTGTAAGGCCCATGAGTAGTCTCGCCAGGTGAGAGATTTGTTGTCGAAGAGGTGGGTTGTTACGCCCATGAGCATTTTCTCCAGGTGAGAGATGTGTTGTCGAAGAAGCGAGTTGTCAGGCCTATGAGAATTATCTCTAGTTGAGAGATTTTTTGTCGAAGAAGCGGGTTGTCAGGCTTGTGAGCATTCTCTCTAGGTGAGAGATTTGATGTCGAAGAAGCGAGTTGTAAGGTCTGTGAGCATTCTTTCCAGGTGAGAGTTTTGCTAGGAATTGTTCCTTGGTGTGATGGGCATTAGTTACAGGGCTTTGAGACTTCATGTCCGGCCTATTGCTGAAGCCTTGGAAGGAAAGTGGGGCAACCGAGGGACTGTTGAGCATAGAATGGGCACACTTCCTGGAGTGGGACAAGCATGTGGGGAATAACTTTGTAATAATGGTCATAAATTTCTGAAGCGAGGCTAGAGTTGTTGTGCGAGCAAGAGGTTGGAATTGTTTGTGCACGTAGGAAGACAATCCACGCACAAGGAGAATAGAAATTGCATGCGACGCCAGAATGGTTGTGCGCACGGTAGTAACCATGTGTTTAAAGTGGTTACATGCACAATAATACTTGTGTGCTCTGAATGATTGTGCACACAATTGTATTATGTGTTATTTCCATTGTTATAACTAGCGTCTGAAGAGGAAAATTTGTGTGGCACGATCCAGCCTGGGATCGTGCGCGTTACCTCATAGATGTCTGCACAGACTAACGTTGTAGTGTAGAATATGCGCTTCAGATTTTCTGGACTGGCATTGCTTAGCAAGTAAGCTACGGATGTTACAAAGTGGTATTAGAGAATTTTGTTAAGTGTTAGTAATGGGGAACGTTACATCAATGGTCAAGATCTAACCATGAGATCAATGACTCTCTTTTAATTAAATCACTAGGTGACCCAACTTTAGTCACTTTATTAATTAAAATTCACTCTATAAAAAGAAATTCACTTTATTAATTAATTAATAAAGTGAACTTTAAAGAAAGCATAAGATACATTTAATGACGATTTCCACAAGTAAACACCCTTGCGGAAATACCTATATGAGCTACAAACATTAACAATTCTTCATCCAAGATCCTTGCTTCTTCTCGATTTTGATAATTCTTCTTTTCTTCTTTCAGTCTCTTAATTTCATCCAATAGTTTTTTATTATGGTTTCGTAATCTACATATCTCGTCATCTTTCTATTTTAATTCTTCCCTACACTCATCCCTTTGCCACTTTCCTTTGCTAGTGTTTCCTTGTTTTAATTTTTGAACGTATTTAACGAGTGCTTCATGAAGGTTTTGTATCTTAGACAACTCATCACTCTTCTTCTTGATCTCTTCTTTTGCTACTTTCAATTCCTCTTGCATCTTATACATTACCTCCATTTTTGTATCTCTAACCCATTTATTTGAGAAGAGTTCTTCAAATTCTTCCCATGTGATGTTCCATCTAGTATCAAAATCAATACTCATCCACTAGTCCTTATCTTCACCAAAAAAATAACTTCTTACTATTAAAGGATCCCTATCATATTCTTTTACCAACCTCAACCATTCCATAGGATTGATTTCATTTTTATCTTCGTCTCCTGTAAATTTAGGTATTGCCATTGATTCTTAATTGAGGTCTAACTAAAACCCTCAACTTACAACCTCAGTATATTAGGAATAATGATCTCAAATAGTTATAATAAATTTTCCAATATAATCTTATATGTTTTCTATTTCCAATGGCTTTTAAATCACCTCAATTGGACATCTCAATCAAAAGTTATGATAGTTTTAAGTGAACATACATTTGAAACCTTGATTTGGAGTTTGTCCTTTTGATCGACCTTACTTCTAATGTATTTTTGAAATTTTGGCCTATCGTACTTTGATATGTCTTCTATGCAATGCCACAGGTTTGACTAAATTTGATGTGCCAAATAAAAATTATGGTAACTTTCCCAATCGTTGCTTATTTTTGGCCTTTTATGGAGAGTGAACTTGTACATAATGCCATGTGTCCAATATTTTATACTTGATTATGAAATTTGTACCAGAAATACTATGGAATGTCCTATTTCAAATGCAACTGGTGGCAGAAAAGTTGTATTCTCACTGAAGAAGATATGACTATTTTACCCAGAACACCTGTTTGAGACTAGTTATAGGACCAGTCAAATAACCCTACCTTCCATAGACTATATCTCAGAAACTAAAATGATCCAAACTCTAAAAATTTTACCAGGTGAAATTCACTATATTTTCCCAGTATTTTGAAAATTTCATAATCTGAAACATCACTAAGAAAAATTTATAGTGAAATTCCAAAAATGACTCGTTTGAGATTGATTTAAGGGCTAGTAAAAAGTCCTAATTTCCACGGGCTATATCTTAGAAATTGTAACAACTCGAAAGATTTAAAATTTTCCAAAGGTACCTTGATATGTCTTCTAAATAACCTCCAACGTTCATTGTCTGAAGTGGCCTAGAAAAAAACATTATAGCGAAAATGCCAGATGACTTACTTGAAGAAACAAAACCTTAGGATCAATGCTTTGATACCAAATGTTACGATCCAAATGCTTAAAATATCAAAATAAACCAGAAGTAAACACCATGTACAACAAAGTGAGTGTGGAGCACAACTCCAATATAGATAAGAGAGATGAGTTACATAATAACTCCTTAAAGAATAGGAGAACCTTCTCCAAAAACCAAATTACATTCATACATCACAATTCACATGTCCACAATAATGAATATATGATATCTAGATATACCTATTCACCTAAGTTGCAGGAAACACCCTACCCCCTGTTTCTCCCTCCAAAACGAGCCGAAACACCGAAACGCGTACGGTACGGTCAGGAAACGCGTACGGTTGTACCGTACAGTGTTTCTCGATTTGGAAACATCGTATGGTACGACCAAAGGCGTTTCCCAATCTTACCAGCTCGTACGATCGACATTTCGACCGTTCTAAGGCATCTTAGAGGCCAAATAAAAAAAAATAGGGGGTCGTGGGGCCCCCAAATACTCATTTTTATTTTATTTTTTCCTTTTCTAAATTCTCAAATGAGAATATAATTGATTTTCTCATTTTTTTTTCATTTCAAAAATAAATTTTTAGAAACTAATAAACCCTAAATCTCCTTCCTTTGCTATAAGAAACCACTTGGTTCACTCATTCCTCACACTTTCATTAGCAAGAGGAGCTTCCTATAGCAGCAGCAAGGAGATTGTGTGTGGTTTTCTTGAGCAAATTTCTTTTCTATTTGGTGAGCAAATTTATTTTATGTTTGCTTAGCAGATTTCTTTGTTCTCTTGGTGAGCATTAACAAATTTCTGTTTTGTTTGGTGAAGAAATTTCTTCTTGTTTTTGCAGCATTCATGGCTTCTCAAAGTGTTATTTCATTTGCCCCTAGAGCTATTGAAGTAAGAATGTAGCAAGAATACTATCCTCTTTGGAGGCATGTTACCAAGGTCAAGCCTATGGGTGTTGGTGGAGGTTTATGGGAATGGAGGTGCAATTTATGCAAGAAGGAAGGGTATGGAAGGTTGTCCACATACTCTTGATCTGCAGGTGAGGGATAAATTCCAAAAAGAGCATGATGATGCTCAAAAAATAAAGGATAATAGAGCCAAGATTGCTATCCATGGCACTAGCAAGCATCCTCCTTCCTTGGGTGTTAGCAATGAACCAAGGATTGTTCATGAAGCAAGGAAGAGGAGGGCACTAGAGGTAGAAAACGAGATATCCAAAGGCCCTGGAGGACTAGGTGCAACGATTGAAAGCATATTGATGAAGATGTTCAATAATCAAAAGAGAGAAGAAGCAGAGTCAAGAGTAGCAAGGGCAATATTTACATGTGGCATCCCATTTAATGTCGTTTGGTCCCCCTATTGGAAGGACATGGTGAAGGTAATTAATGAGGCTCCTTAAGGTTTCAAGGGGCCAAATAATGAAAAACTCAGAACATTGTTGCTCCAGAAAGAGAAGGCATTGATTCATGATGATATTCTCAAACTAGTTTGTAGCTCATGGACCAACACGGGGGTTTCCATTATCTCTGATGGATGGATTGATACAAAGCAGAGACCCTTGGTCAATGTTATTGCATCATCACCAACATGAGTGATGTTCTTAAGAGCAGAAGATTGTTCTGGCGAGGTAATAGATAGCAAATTCATTGTTGATATTTTAATTTTTTCTATTGAACAAGTACATCCAACAAATGTGGTGCAAGTTATCATAGATAATGCACCAGTTTGCAAAGTTGCAGGCTTGATTGTTGAGAGTAGATATCATCATATTTTTTGGAATCCTTGAATTGTCCATAATTTAAATATGATTTTAGAAGAGATTGAGGCAAAAATTGAATGGATTAAGGAGGTCACAGGGCAAGCTAGGGAGATCATTAAATTCATCACCAACTACCAGTCTCAAGCAATGTATCGAGAATACTCCAAATTGGAGTTGCTCAAAGTTGTTGAGACAAGATATGCATCAAACTTCATCATGTTGTGCCACCTTGCTGAGGTCAAAAGTGCATTGATGAGTATGGTGGTGGGTGTGACAAGTGGCAAACTCTTCATCAACATAAAGGAATTGGAACACCTATAGTTTCATTCATTTCATGAAGCGCAACAGGTTGGGATCACAGAAGGATAAGTATCTTGTATATGTGCATTCAAACTTTCGCCTTGTGTCTCGTAAGGGTGAAGAATATACAAGTGGGCCTCATAAAGAGTGGGATGTGGATGCAAAAAAACTTGAATTAGAGCTCTCTCTTGCTGCTCTTGATATTGCTTATGATGCAAGTGGAAGTGAAATTGCCTCTGCTTCCCATCGAGACTCTAGTTCTGTTGAACATGCATCTTCTTCTATTTTTGATGATGAGGATGAGGATCAGTATGATATGTATTAGGATATGTAATTGCAGTTGCCTTTAGCTCATGTTTTCTTTCATTTTCAGCACATACAACCTCATTTATAAAGACAGATTTTGGATGTAAAGCCTCATCTATAAAGGCTAATTTTGGATTTTGCTACGTGCATCATGTAATGAATGATATTGATCATCTATGAGAGTTAATATGGACATGGTTTTCCTTCTAAAATGTCATTTATGTGTATCATTATGTTTTTTTTGCAATATAATTTTTTTTTGTTTGTTTGTTATATATATATATATATATATATATATATATATATACGACGTTTCCCCCAGCGTTTTCCCCGACGTTTCCATTTTTTGAAGGCCTATTTCGTACTGTCCCGGTTTCGGAAACTTAGAAATGTTTTCCCATTTCATGCAGCTTAGCTATTTACAAACTACACATGAGCCCCCTGTACTATTAGGACGACCCTATTACATATACATTTACACATTACATGTACATTTATCCCCATATATGCTTCCTCTTGGGGTCGTATCATATACAGTTAACCCCATATATGCTCCCCTTGGGTCATAACAAACGAGATGGTCCTAATTTAGTTGTTATTCATTCATCATCAATCACATGGATTCTTGATTTAGGATCTTCCAATCATATGGCCACATCACAAGATTCCTTCACTTGGAGCCGTGCACCAGTCCTTCCAATTTAATGGGATATGATACACCTTTTCAGGTATGTGGGGAAGGTAGAATTGATTTAGAGTATGGAAATTTTCAGAATGTTATGCATGTACCCTCACTGTCCATCAATCTAATTTCCATATATCAGATCACACATTGAGGTACTGGAAAGAAAGTGGATATCACTATGGATTCGGTCGTGATTTCAGGAATTTCTAATGGATCAAACGTTGCAGTTGGGGTAGCAGATCACCAATCCAAGTTGTATGATTTTTCCCATTTCGTTCCTAAATCTCATTCTACTATATAAATAACACATTTTAATGAATTTAGTAGGTTATAGAATGATATATTTAGTCACCTCAACTACCACTACTTGCAACAACGTAGCAAGCGGGGTATGGTGAAAGGTTTGTCAGCCATAAAATTTTTTGATGGAGTTTGTCAGGGATGCATACTTGGTAAGCATTCAGAAGATAAATTGGGGAAGGGGAAGGCGTGGAGAGCCTCTTCTCCCATTGAGCTTGTTCATAGTGACATCATGGGACCATTCCCTCACCCATCCATGAGCAGGGCCAAGTATGTGTTGACCATTATTGATGATTGGTCAAGGTACACCTGGGTGTATTTTCTCAAGCAAAAATCTAAAGTGTTTTAGTATCTCAAAGAATTAAAAGCACTTGCAAAGAAGTAGGTAGGGAAGGGGATGAAGATCATGCATATATATAATGGGGGGGGGGGAAGTATGGGAACTATGATATCCATCATCTTTGTGCATAAGTAGGTATTGAGTTGCAACATACAGTTCCATATACTCCACAACATAATGGAGGTATTGAGCAGAAAAATAGATCTTTAAAGGAGATGGCCAACTGCATGGTACAATCCAAATCCATTGCTCCAAAGTTATGGGATGAAGCTCTTAATTGTGTATCCTATATACAAAATCGAGTTCCTCATAAATATTTGAAGGGAGTCACTCCTTTCGAGGCTTGGGCATGCAAGAAACTAGAAGTCACACATTTCCAGGTTTTTGGATCTTATGCTTAGGCACACATACCAACAGAGAAGTAGAGGGCTCTTGAAACTCAAATTCAAGACTATATTTATTGGGTATATAGAAGGTTTTAAGGGGTTTAGTTTGTTGATGTAGTGTAGCTAGAGAGGTAGTGGGGGGGCCGAAAGGCCCATAGCCCATAGTGATAATAGTGGAGGCCATTCAATGTAAGGTGGACTAGGTCCATTATTTTATTAAACAAGGCCCACTATGGTAGTTAGATATATTAATGTGAACATAATAAAGGTAAGAAGACTTCTTAGAAGGTTTCACTTCTAGAAGGTTTCTCCTCTAGAATATTCTTAGGTGGTTGGTAGCACTATATAAAGGGGTACAAACAATTTAATGGGAGTCAAGAAGAAGAAGTATTGTATTTGGAGCGTGTAGTTCATTAAGAGGTTGCCCCCTCGGAGAGACACGTGAATAGGAGAGGATCCCTTGTGCTATATGAACCATTGTATGGTCTTTTTGTATTAAGGTATTTAGTACTTAACAATTGGTATCAGAGCACTTTCTTTGGCCACAAAAAAGGGCAATTTTTTTTTTCAATTTTTGCAGATTTTTTCAAGAAGACAAAAGAGGGTCGCGACACTCTACACAATTCATGTGGCTTTCTGTGTGGAATTTGTAGACACTGGTTGTATATCTAATTTCCTCTCTGAAAAACAACCAATTAAACAAAATCGTTCGAAATGGAGTCCAGGAAGTGAAGTTATCATTATTTTAAAATCTGCTAATTTTTAGTGTTTTTCCACGGATGACTGCCCGATTTTGCTGATTTCTGTAGCACTTGGGGCTGAATTGGCCCAAAATAATTACATATATGTGTTCCTCTCACAATTTCATCCAATTTCAAAAAACAAATCGTTCGAATCAGAGCTTCGAAAGAGAAGATATTGTTGATTTAAAATCAACCATTTTTTGGGTTTTTCGTGACGACTGGGGGACTGGAGAGTTCATAAATTTTGACGTGGTGCTTAGATTGCTACCAAATCAGTGCCATTGGATAGAGTATTTTAAGAGTTTTATTTTGGTATATTATATGTGGTGTTTCCAATGGATATTCACTTTCAAATAATCATGTACCTGCAATGAAAAGTGGAATCCCTCCAGGCCAAAGTTTAAAATATGGACAATATACTCAAGAAAGATATGCTTGGTATGATTAGGAGGACAATTGTGATGATTGGTATATGGATAGTTTTTATTTTTGGGATGACAACCACTTCCATCTTCTATTTGATTATTCTACTCCACCTCATGTAGAGCACATCCTGTAGAGTAAAGAAGAGTATTCTATGCATATTCTTCTTCAGTTTTATTATTCTCCAATAGTAGTGGATGATTTTTTCGCTTGTTCTACATATTTGGATCCACATGACTGGTGTCAATCTTCGAGCATCATTTTCAGTTGGTTCTTGAGTTCTGATATCTTCAACATGGAGTTCACATGAGCACTTAGACATAGGACCCAGGTTTACAGTGGTGGTTGGACTACTTCAACATGGTGGCTCACATTTCTACATGGGACCCTGGTTCTTCAGCGTACTTCAACACTATGTTCCACACTTATCCATGGGACCATGGTAAATGTTTGTACACCCTCATAACAAGTGTTGAGGACAATGCTTTCACAAGGGGGATAGAATGTAGTGTAGTTAAAGATGTGGCAGGGGGCTGAAGTGCCCATAGTGATAATAATGGAGGTCATTCAATGTAAGGTGGACTAGGTCCGCTATATTATTAAGTAAGGCCCACTATGGTATTTAGATATATTAATGTGAACATTATAAATGTAAGAGGACTTCTTAGAAGGTTCCACTTCTAGAAGGTTCCTCCTCTAGAATGTTCTTAGGTGGTTGGTAGCACTATATAAATGGGTTCAATCAATGTAATGAGAGTCAAGAAGAAAAAATATTGTATTTGGAGCGTGTACCTCATTAGGAGGTTACCCCCTCAAAGAGGCAAGTGAACAGGTGAGGATCCCTTCTGTAATAGGACGTATTATATGGTGTTTCCCTACCTTAAGGGTTTGATAGTAATAAAGTTGGATTGCTTCTATATTGTTCTTTTATCTATTGTGGTGTTTTTGTATTCGGGTTTTTGGTATGTAACAGTTGAACTCTCTTAAAGAAAAACTCTTCACTGAGGAAAGTGTTAAATTCGAAGAAGGACCCATGCATGCACTTCAGGAGGAAGCCATTGTAGATCCATCTGTTCTAGTTGATGTAGACCATTAAGATTCATATCATGTTTCAAATGATGATGGGGTAGAAATTGACTTATATGAGCAGGTCATTGTAGATCTAACAACGAGACTAGTTTGGTCACAATACACTCTACAGGTAGCATGAGATTTAGTGGGTGATTCAGTAGATACACAAAGGACTAGATCTTAGTTTTAGGGTGCTCCATAAGCACTCTATGCTATTGATCCTTTGCTTCCCATTCATTGCTACATGGTCTCCACTCAGAGCCTCAGTTTTATCCAAAGGATGTAGAAAATCCCTATTGTGGGAGGTTGCTATGAATGAGGAATATGATTTCCTCATCCATAATCAAACTTGGGAGTTGGTTCCACTTCCTCCTAGTAGGAAGCTTGTATTGTGTATATGAATATACTCGACTAATATGGCAACAAATGGGTTTGTTAGCAAGTAAAACGATGAGCTTGTAACTAAGGGATTCTCATCGGTTCATGGGATTGACTACACAAGGACCTTTGCACCAGTTGCAAAGATGGATTATGTTAGGAACCTATCCTCCCTAACCCCTCACGTAGGTAGAATAATATGTTTTCTATGTAATAAGTCTGACATTAGTAAATAAGGCCTATATATTAATGTGAACAAGTCTAATGTAAGCAGACTTAATAGAAGTTTCCTCTTCCAGAAAGATTTTCTTCTAGAGTGTTCTTTAGAAGATGGAATTAATATAAATAAGAGTAGAAGGCATGAGAAAGTTTTGTCTTGAGAATTGTTTTGTAACTGAGCTCTGCTCTGTTGGAGGTTGCCCCCTCGAAGAGGCAAGTGAACTTGGCTTTCTATCAATAAAAGTATCATTTTTTATGTTATTGTTCTCTATATTCTGGTATTTCTAATGGTATTCATCGTGGTTATTATGTTCTTCTTTGCATAATACATATGGTACCTTACAAGTGGTATTAGAGCACTTTCCTCTTTAGAAATTTTGGGACAATTTTTTTTCTAGGCTAGAGATGTATATCGTCGGCGTTTTTAAAGCATAAAGATCTATCATTCGGCAAGTAAAATTGTGGTTGGGGAAGACTACACGTAGGAAATACAGACGGTTTCGTGGGTTATTCAAAACAAACATTTCACCTTGTTGGAAACCTTTGTAAGCCCTATTGGTACCCCTTTGAGTAGTACTGCTTCAGATAACACCTGTACACAATCATCACTCCCACATACCTTTGAGTATATAGGGAATCCCCTAAGTCTCTTAAAACCAACTTTAGATTAGCCTATTGGTTGCTTGATTGCTATAGTGGCACCGAGAACAACACTTCGGAAGACTACTCTCTAGTACATGGGTAATCAAGTAGTACAACTAAGGGTACGACTAAGCCTCCTTGGTTGTGCCCTAAAAAATTGGGTTGAGTACTAATGTTCGACTCCGTACGCATATTAGAGAGCTATAGCATAGGGAAACTCTTGTATGTAGGAACCCTGAAAACCCTAACCCTTTGGAATGCAACATAACATAATAGAAACAGAGGGGAAATTTTACCGCACAACTTTGCCTCCTACATCCACGTTGCAAAATTTCTACACAATTTTTCCTGTTAACAATTTGGGCATTTGTCATTGCAATATTTTTCAAGTTGAAGTATCACTCTGCAGGAGTTAAAAAAAGGTTTAGTGGTTCTGTTGGCACACTTATTTGAGACCTATCCCATTGGATTCCTCTCTTCTCCTTGATCGTAGTGGTACTTATCATTTATAAGCCTTTTTTTGTGGACCCACCCACCTTTCTCGACACCCTTATTTGGGACCCATCCCAATGGTTTCCTCTCTTCTCCCTGACCACTATGGTACCCCTCACCTATAATCCTTTTCTGTACGGACCTACCTACCCACTTTTTGCTTCTTCACAAATGGTTCTCACCCGCAACCAAGAAATCATTGACTTGATCACCAACAACAATTAGAACAAGAGTGACATCTTGAACATCAATTTGAAAATTGGTTCCCCCAATTCCAAAGTTGAGAACCTCAATCACCAATATGAATCCCTCAATTGCCGCTTTGACTCCCTCAAAGCCCAACTCCACAAATGGATGAGCCAATCCATGAACCCTACCTCCTCTGAACAATGTTCCTGCCACGAAGATGATAACTCCTCCCATTCCCAAGATTTTCATTCCAACCACCTTCATCGTGAACTGCATCTTCCCAGAGTTCAGGTGAACAAATTTGATGGCTCGAATCTCATAGGCTAGGTCACTCAAATGGATAATTATTTCTCCTTGCATGGCATTACTGATGATTTGGCCAAACTTCGTTATGATGTCCTTTATTTGGATCCTGAACGTTGGCAATGGTGGAAATGGCGTAAAATATCACGCAAAGGGTATGTTGCTTGGACATAGTTTGTTGCAGATCTTTATGAACACTTTAACATCGACACACACTATTTGAGTTGTTTGACCAAGATGAAACAATCTGGCACAATGGAAGACTATATTGTAGCCTTTGAGCAATTGGCTTTCAGAATGGATGGTATGTGTGACGCCTTCTTCTAGGAATGCTTTATCAATGGTCTGAAGGATGGCATATGAGTCCATCTCCTAATGGCTCGCCCCCAAACATGGCTGGAAGCTACTCAATGCCCCAAGGAAGTGTTGGTGACGGAAGTCACTCCTTGATTGCAGCAGGAGCAGAGCCCGATGCCCATAAGTTTTTATGTCACGATAGTTTTAATGGGTGATCAAATGGGTAGAGACTCGGGAAGATATCACTCAAACTCAGGGACTGGGTCCGGCATGCGAGGAACAAAGGAGGTCTTGATCTAACTAAAGCCAGTGAGTTGATTTGAAAATGAGCAGGTTGAAGACTTAGTGAGAGGAGGGGACAAGCTACCTCAGGAAATAGGCCTTTCAGTGATTTGTAGAAGAAAAGCTCTGAATTTGAGATCCTCTAGTTCAGGGCTTCGGGAAACTGAAAGGAGGACTTGACTGGATTCTCCAATTCCAAGTCGTTCAACGCTTAAGAAAATCACAACGACCGATTCAAAACAATGTAACTGTCACAATGATCCAATCTACATCATCCTATAACAGTTACAACTCGACTCGATTCTCCAATTCTGAGTCGTTCTAACACAATGTTAACAAAGATGTGAAAGAAACTGACATTCATAAGACAAGAAGTCTCAAAAGTCCATGCATAACCAGAAAAGTGCTTCATTAAAGTTTTACAACCGGGAGCCTTACTCAACCATCGATAGATTACAAAATACAAAGACTGAGTTTATATACTCAGAGAAAATTGCCTAACATCAGTGTGTTCAGTTCTTCAGGCTTGGTGTCCCTTCAGCCAAATTCAGACAGGTATTCTTTGTCAAACGCCACCTTAATTGCGCATGGCTCCTGCAAGGGGAGTAGCCGAGCCATTAAGTGTCGAGCTAGCATGTGTAGAGCTGGTCGAGGACTCGACATGGCTTCTTCAGAAAAATGGGTACACAGGACCCTCTCAAGCAGACCGCTTGCCAGATTATCCATACTTTACACTTAATGCCTGAGGAGAGGTTCCAACCACCCCTTCTCACCTTCATTTACTCCAGGTGAAAACCAGGATTGAGGTCAGATCAGATAGCGCATAGAGATCACAATGATCCTTTTGACGACTAGACTCGACGCCTTTGGCCCCCTTTTTGCATAGCTCCTTTCTTTCCCAAGTGACCACGAGCTGTGACCCTGTGTCTATTCCCAAAATGCTTTTGGCGTTCGCGAATGGAAGGAGTTAATCCTTGCTTATTCACATCTGCAATGAGAGAAACGTCGAGATGGCCTAATCGGTCACCACGCGTCCCTCTCAGATCTGACGGCCCTGAACTTACTCGGCGGTGTTGTGGACCCGGGTCCTGGACACTCCCGGCACAAGCGCATAGGGAATATAACGGGGCTATTCCTTGCATTTTGAACCGCGATGCGCGAAAAGGCGAGGAGGCTAATCACGCGCCAAGTGTCTCCTGTGGATGAACGGTTGAGGGTGCTTCGCGATACGGGGGGCCCGACTCTAGGCGTTTTCGGCACTTCGGGGTTTGGGGTTTCGAGATGTGAGAATATGAGGGACTTTCACCCTTCGAACTCCCGAGTGCCGATATGCCGACTAGATCTCGCAGTATGTGTCGTTGGATTGGACGACCCAGATTTAGCCTTGAAAAATAGGCGTTTTCACTGACGCTATATATTGGTTATCTTGGAAGCCCCAATATCTCGATGACCGTTGATCTACCCTTATGGATGAATCTGGACTGTCGACAACATAGATTCGTCCTCTTACGTGCTTGGAAGCCTTAAAATGAGATTTTCCCATGCTTCTCTCGGGCGCTTCTCGTGCATCTTCCAGACCCGAACACTCTTGTGCCTAGGACAAGAAATGTCGCTAACATTAGGCTCCATGGGGGATAGAGTCGTCCCTGCGATGCTCTAAGGACTATTTTTGCAGATTCAGTGCCTTGTTGTTGGGCTATGGAGTCATTTATTAAGCCAAAAACAGAAAATAGAAAACAATATTTACAAAACAAAAGAAGTCGCCTGCAACTTACAAAAAACATTTTTTTAAGAAATGCCCATTCACTGGGCCATCAAAAACTTCTTCCCCTTCCAAATCATGCAACCTGTAAGTGTTGTTTGAAAATACCTCAGAGATCTTGAGAGGCCCAAACCAGAGGGCATCAAACTTACTGTGTTTTCCCCTATCCTGCCTGGGCGCATCCCATTTGAGCACCAGATCACCCAGCTCAAAAAAATTCTTTTTGCTCTTCCTGTCAAAGGTTTTCTTGATCTTCTGTTGATGATGGTAGGCCCCGTTCATGGCCTGCTCCCTAATCTGTTGTACTTCCACCATCTGATGAATCCTTCTAGTCATATTGTCGGGCTCTCCTTCAAGGTCCTGGAGAAACTTTGCCACAGATAGAGCGAGCTGGGTAGGAAAAACAGCCTCTGTCCCATAAAAAAGTTGGAAAGGTGAGATGCCCAGAGACTTCTTTGTTGTCACCCGGTCGGCCCATAGAGAAAATTTGAGCTTTGAATCCCAGGCCCTTTTATTGTCTTCCAATAATTTTTTAATGAGCTTGATCAGACTTTTATTGGAAGACTCCGCCGGTCCATTTCCTTGAGGATAATAGGGAGTAGAGTGGATTAGCGAAATCTCAAATTGTTCACATAACTTGACCAAAGGCTCGGACCTGAAAGAGGCGGCATTGTCGGTGACGATTTTGCTGGGACAGCCGAATCTGGCTATGATATCCTCCAAGAAGCTGATAATTACTTTGTGAGAAGTACTCCTGGTAGGGGTAGCTTCTATCCACTTGATGAAATAGTTTGTCGTAGTCAGGATCCATCTGTGTTGGCCGCTTGAGGGAGGATGAATTTCTCCAATGAAGTCTAACCCCCACTGCTGAAAAGGTGTCGAAGCTACTATAGGCTTTAATGGCAGTGATCTAAATTGTTGTTTTCCTGAAAACTTCTGGAATTTGATGCAAGCTCTAATTTCTCTACAGACATCAGCAAATAAGGTAGGCCAGTAATATCCAGCCCTGAGGATCTTATGAGCCGTGGTCTTCCAGAAATGATGGGGCAAAGGCCATTACGGAAATCAAATATAACCTTATGGGCTTCTTGCGGGTCCATACATCTTAAAAATACCCATAAAGGGTATTTCCAGTACAAGGCTTGGTCAATGAGGCAATATCTGACCGCCTTGAGCTTTAAAGCTCTCGCCTTGCTTTTTCCCATTCCATCAGGAGGCTTCAATTCTTGCAAAAAATATAAGATATCCTTGTACCAGGTGCATGCTTCTAGTGATAAGACACCCTGAGAATTTTTATTGGATGACTCAGCATGGGGATTTTTTGAGCAGGCGTTGATGTAGCTAATCCCCAAGGCTTTGTGATTGGATTCAGCCAGCAGCTTGGCTAAACCCTGCCCCTTTATCAACTTGGTGGGCTTAATCTCCAGATCAAACTCTAGGATTTTGGCAATCCACTTCCCTCTTTTCCCATCCATGTCAGGCTGTATAAGGATGTCCTTCACAGAGGCTGAAGGAACATATGCTATCACCTTTGAGTGCAGGACATAGATCCTGAAAGATTTGAGGGCCTTCACTAAGGCATAAGCCTGCTTTTCCATGATTTCATACCTGATATCTGCATCTCTTAATGCCTTGCTAAAGAAGGCAATGGGTTGTTCTCGCCCTTCCTCATTTTTCTACAACAAGACCGTTGCTACTGTATCAAAAGAAGCAAAAGAGAAAATTAGGAATCCTTTGGAATAGTCAGGATTGATCAGCACAGGTGCCTCAGTCAATGCCCTTTTTATCTGGATAAAATATTCCCTGGGTTCAGCGGTCCATTTCACTTTGTTTCCCTTCCTGAGCATGACTGTGATATGTTTCACCAACTCAACAAAATTTGAGACGAATCTCCTCAAGAAATTAATCTTCCCTAAGAAGGCCTGAACTTCTTTCTTGGATCTAGGAAGTGACAGGGTTTGAATTACCTCTACCCTGCTTGGATCAATCCTCACCCCTTCCTCTGATACTATATGGCCTAATAGCTTCCCCTCCTTCATAGAAAACAAATATTTTCTAGGATTTAAGGATAGGCCATACCTCCGACACTTCAAAAAAACTTTTCTCAGATGACCATAGTGCTCTCTATCAGACCTGGAGAAGACTGTTATGTCATCTAGATAGATCACCACAAACTTATCTTTCTCCCCGATGAAAGCTATGTCCATGGCTCGCTGAAAATTTGCCCTTGCATTCATCAATCCAAAAGGCATTTTGGCATACATGAACATGCCCCAAGGAGTGGTGAAGGCCGTTTTTTCTCTGTCCTCGGGAATGACTGATATCTGATTATAGCCAGAAAAACCATCAATCATGGATATCCTAGATGCACCAGTTACCCTCTACAATATTTGTTCCATGTTGGGCAGGGGGTAATTGTCTTTCCTTGAGCTCCTGTTCAGGTTCCTGAAATCAACACAAAGTTTGATTTCTCCACTTTTCTTCCTTACTAGGACCAAATTGGCCACCCATTCGGAATATCTCAAGGGGACGATAATTTGGGCATCTAGCAATTTCTTCACTTCTTTCTCCATGACAGGTAGCAACATGGGATTTATCTGTCTCAGCTTCTGTCTGAATGGCTTAGCCTCTTCTTTCAGTGGGATCTTGTGCTCAATGACAGATGTGTCATAAGTCTTGAGGTCTTCATAGGCCCATGCAAACACATCAGCGAATTCCTTTAATAACTCAGTATATTCCGTTTTCTTCTCACTGGTCAGGTTGCTTGATAATTTGATAAACTTAGGCTCCTCCTGTGTGCCAATGTTGCATTCGGCTGTATCAGCATATTTATTTGAAACACCACCCTTTACTGCCACATCATTCTTATCGAACAACCTTTCTAAAGGGACTATTCCTCTTGGAATGTGATTGTTAGGCAGCTGAATAATCTGGGGATTAACGATTTTATTCAAGAATACCTCAGAGGGAGGATCACCTTCGGAATCAGGATCCCGATCAATGTGCAATGCCGAGAACTCATCGACGGACTGAAGAAAATTTTTTGATTTCAAGATCGTCCTCGAATACCTCCCAATGCTTCACATTGTCCGGGATGGATGGTCTGTATCTTATTTCAACCTCACCATGGATCTTCGGTAGCAAAGGGACCCTGAACAGACTAGCTGAGGCCGCTAAGGAGTCGGCCGAGGTATTTTCTTCCCGTGGGACAAAAGTAATGTTGAAAGCTGAGAATAAATTATCAATCAAGTCCCATACCTCATTTTTGTAACTCCTGAGCTGAGGACGCTTGGCCCAATAAACATTCCTGACTTGTTGGATTACCAATTTTGCATCTCCAAACACTGACACCTCCTTAATTCCCATTTCTTTTATAGCCCTCATACCAAGAACAAGAGCTTCATATTCCGCCACATTTTTGGTAGTTTCAAATTCTAGCTTGTATGACAGGGATATGGTCTCTTGGCAAGGCGATATGAAAATCACTCCAGCGCCTGCGCCTATACTGGAGGAAGCTCCGTCAAAGAACATCTTCCAAACAGAGGTGGTTGGAGGCGGTATCTTCTAGTTAAGAATAGGTTGCTTTCTTATCTGTAAAGGGACCTCAGGAGTTCCAGTTATCTGTAACAAACTAGACCCTAATTCAGTGTCAAGTGCAAAGATGGGGTGGTTAGTGGGGTTTGCTTCATCACTGACAATATAGGCTAGTTGGGCTTCTCTGTACAACCTCCTGTGTTCCCCTCCAAAGACCGGAATGGTGACATATGTGAGATCCATCTGTAACGTTCCTCCAAGTCTTTTAATCCAAGACCTTGACAACAGCATGCCAAACTTGGGGGGAAGGTCAGCTACCATAATATCCATGACCACACTTTTCATGGGTAGCTGAAACAATGAAACCACCAGGTCTTTGATGACTCCTAGACACTGCACTCTCCTTGAATCGAAAGAATACAAATCATGATAAGATTTTGTCACTTCTAGTCCCAACTCTTCCATTACTATTTTGGGCATAAGGTTATGCGAAGCCCCTGAGTCCATGAGGCAGTTATGTAGCACTTTATCATGTATGTTCAGGGAGGTGTAGAAGGGAGGGGATGAATCATCTCTGTCTTCTACCATGGGACCTAGGATGACAGTTGGTTTCTCATATTGAAGGTTCACTGATTCAGATGGAGGCTGGGGGGACTCGGATTGTAGCAACTTGGAGAGGGACCTTTTGAAGTCTTCATTTTTAACTAGCTCAGAAAGGGAAACAGGAATTCTGATATTTTGAATTTCATGCTCAAAATTGAAGGAGGAAATAGGCTTAGGAGCTTCCCTTACCTCAGGGACAGGTTCTTTGACTACTGACGAAGCATTCTGAGCTTTCTTTTCTTTAGTAGTGGTTGTTGCAGACTTAGTAGACTTTTCTGCTATGAGAGGCTGGTTTTGGCTGTCAAAGTCTCCTTCTTTATTTCTTGACCCAAGATGGTATCTGTTAGAGGTATATCCGGCCTTTTCTCCCTTACCTAACTCATGAATTTGAATACTCATCAGGGATTCTTCATATGCGGATTGAGTCAAATGGGGAAAAGGAGGAGCTTCTTCAACACAGTGAATCTCAGGGTCACACTCGTCTATCTCTTCCCCTCCCTCATGAGTAACTAGGTTATTTTGGAGAGGGGTTTGGATCCTTTGATCTTCCCTGTCTTTCCCCTTTGGTTCCCTTGGGAAAAACTGTGATCCAGTGTTATTAGGTCTCCTGAAACCTCTACCATCAGCATTCTGGGGATTTCGGTACATGGGCTTCCCTTCTAACTCCCACCTCTCCATTCTAGCAGAAAGTGAATTTAGTATTCTAGTTGTCTCATCTATCTGAAGGGGAAGGGGAAGGGAACTGGATGAGGAAGCGTCAGGCCTCTGTCTGGATATGTTTCTACCAGCGGTGTTCCTGAGTCGGTCGACAGCCAATATATTAGATTCTACCTCCACGGCTGCATCCTGCATATGGGCCAGAGTAGTGGCTCTTCTTTCCCTCAACAGGAGGCAGAAAATGGGATCAAAGGCACTAGCATAAGTGATCTTTGCAGAGGCTTCGGAGGGTTTTATCTCAGCAGGGATTTTGTTCTACATTTTATTAAATGTCTTGGAGAAGTCAGAGACAAACTCTCCTTCCTTTCTCTTCAAAGACCCAAACTCTGTCATGTAATACATGAAATCTTTTTTATCTCCCCACTGTCTCAAAAAGGCATTATCTAAAGATTCGATCCCATCAATAGATCTAGGAGGCAGGGCCTTGAACCATTTTCTAGCCTCGCCTTGGAGACTATGGACAAAAATCCTCATCCATACGACTGCATGCATGATGTTATTATCATCTGTGAAACTGTAAAAGGCTTCTAGATGTTCTTCTGCAGTTATGTCCCCCTCACCTGTGAACTTGGGCAGCTGTTTGAGGTAACCATCTGCTGGGAGGGCATTGAGAGGCTGAGGTAACACAAGGGGATCATACCTAGTGGCTATGATGGCCTCCATTCTGGTCATTGGGGGATTTGCTCCTGCCATAGGGATATTATGTGGAGGAGAACTCGGAGGAGAAGGAGCTCGAAAAGGGGATACTGGGGATGAGCTTCTAAGGGGAGTGGGAAACAATAGGGGATCTAGGGAGAAGGCTAGCGAGCCTAAGTCGGATGATGTTTCCCTTCATGTAGAAGTGGCGACAGTAACAAGAGGAGGAGCGGTAAAGCCAGGAGTGGGGAAATATTCGGTGGTCCTGGGTCTACGCCGAGGTACAACTTTAGGAGAAATGGGAGTGACAAGGATTTCTCCCTCTAATCCTAGACCAGGGGGGGAAACCTCAACAGGAACACTCCCGAAATTCAGGAAACGGGAAACTTCAGAAAGCGGTTTGCTAGGAAACTGAGGAGGAGAAAATGGAGTTCTTACAGAAGGAGATGGCGGATTACCTGGTTCAGCAGTGATAGCTTCTCCTTCAGAGGCCTTTCCTTTACCAAGGACCACCTCCCGATCAGTCTCAGGTGTAGCTAGAGGCAGCTGTGGATGGGATCGCATGTGTCTGCCTTTGAAAACCACAATTGACATGGCAGGTTCGCCACAGTGGAGTCGTCACAATGGAGTCGCCAGGTGCACAGTAGCAATCTTCAAGGGCTCTGATGCCTGATGCACCTTCAGAATCAGAAGCTCAATGTCGTTCAATCCCAGGGAAGATTTTCAACTTCGTCCCTGGCAACGGCGCCAGAAATGTTGGTGACGGAAGTCACTCCTTCATTGCAGCAGGAGCAGAGCCCGACGCCCATCAGTTTTTATGTCACGATAGTTTTAATGGGTGATCAAATGGGTAGAGACTCGGGAAGATATCACTCAAACTCAGGGACTGGGTCCGGCATGCGAGGAACAAAGGAGGTCTTGATCTAACTTCAGCCAATGAGTTGATTTGAAAATGAGCAGGTTGAAGACTTAGTGAGAGGAGGGGACAAGCTACCTCAGGAAACAGGCCTTCCAGTAATTTGTAGAAGAAAATCTCTGAATTTGAGATCCTCTAGTTCAGGGCTTCGGGAAACTGAAAGGGGGACTTGACTGGATTCTCCAATTCCAAGTCGTTCAGCACTTAAGAAAATCACAAGGACCGATTAGAAACAATGCAACTGTCACAGTGATCCAATCTACATCATCCTATAACAGTTACAACTCAACTAGATTCTCCAATTCCGAGTCGTTCTAACACAGTGTTAACAAAGACATGAAAGAAACTAACATTCATAAGACAAGAAGTCTCAAAAGTCCATGCATAACCAGAACAATGCTTCATTAAAGTTTTACAACCGGGAGCCTTACTCAACCATCGACAGATTACAAAATACAAAGACTGAGTTTATATACTCAGAGAAAATTTCCTAACATCAGCGTGTTCAGTTCTCCGGGCTTAGTGTCCCTTCAGCCAAATTCGGACGGGTATTATTTGTCAGACACCACCTTAACTGTGCATGGCTCCTGCAAGGGGAGTAGTCGAGCCATTAAGTGTCGAGCTAGCGTGTGCAGACCTCCTCCGGTTGGTCGAGGACTCGACATGGCTTCTTCAGAAAAATGGGTACACAGGACCCTCTCGAGCAGACCGCTTGCCATATTATCCATACTTTACACTTAATGCCTGAGGAGAGGTTCCAACCACCCCTTCTCACCTTCATTTACTCCAGGAAAAAACTAGGATTGAGGTCAGATCAGATGGCGCATAGAGATTACAATGATCCTTTCGGCGACTAGACTCGACGCCTTTGGCCCCCTTTTTGCACAGCTCCTTTCTTTCCCAAGTGACCACGAGATGTGACCCTGTGTCTATTCCCAAAAATCTTTCGGCATTCGCGAATGGAAGGAGTTAATCCTTGCTTATTCACATCTGTGATGAGCAAAACGTCGAGATGGCCTAATCGGTCGCCACGCGTCCCTCTCATATCTAACGGCCCTGAACTTACTCGGTGGTGTTGTGGACCCGGGTCCTGGACACTCCCGGCACCTCGCGTATCGAGAATATGATGGGGTTATTCCTTGCATTTTGAAACCACGATGGGAGAAAAGGAGAGGAGCCTAATCGCGCACCAGGTGTCTCCTGTGGATGAACGGCTGAAGTTGCTTCGCGATACGGCGGTTTCGGCACTTCGGGGTTCGGGGTTTCTAGATGTGAGAAGACGAGGGACTTTCACCCTTCGAACTCTCGAGTGTTGATATGCCGACTAGATCTCGCAGTATGTGTCGCTGGATTGGACGACCCATCTTTAGCCTTGAAAAATAGGCGCTTTCACTGACGCTATATATCGGTTATCTTGGAAGCCCCGATATCCCGATGACCGTTGATCTGCCCTTATGGATGGATCTGGACTGTCGACAACATAGCTTCTTCCTCTTACGTGCTTGGAAGCCTTAAAATGGGATTTTCCCATGCTACTCTCGAGCGCTTCTCGTGCATCTTGCAGAATCGAACACTCTTGTGCCTAGGACAAGAAATGTCACTAACATGAAGCACAGTAGGCAGTCTCTTTCCAAAACAGAAAACCCTCCTTTATTCCTTGCCCTACATCCACCAATCCTGCACCTCCTTCCACTCCCTCTCAAGATCCAGAAATTAACTCGAGCGGAAATGGTTGAACGCCAACTTAAAGGTCTTTGCTATAATTGTGATGACAAATATTTTCTGGGCGCAAGTGTAAGGAATAAAATCTTTTTATGGCCATTTCCGAGGATGTTGAACTCGAAGTTGAACCACTCATCTCACGGAATGCCCTCACTCATTTTTTTGCTCCCTAAACCCTCAAGTTAATTGGCTACATTAAGCGTAAGAAATTCATTATCCTAGTCGATAGTTGCAACACCCATAATTTCATCCATCACCACATTGCTCAAGAGACCATGTGATATATCCATGTAGTCAACAATTTTCAAATCGTGATTGCAAATGGCAGTTCCATGAAATGTTGGGGGCGTTGTGAAAATGCACGCCTACAAATTGGTCAGTATCACCTGAAATCTCATATGTTTTCTATCGACATGGGTTGTTGTGACATTGTGCTCAGTGTTGAATGGTTAAAAATATTCAGCCCCATGTAATGTTCCGAACTCGACTAGTCTAGGAAACACTGCTAAACTGCCAAATGCACTGTTTGATCTGATACTTTGGGGGTTTCTAGATGCGCTTGAGCTAATGTTTTAATATGCTTGGTGATTTTCGCATGTGTGTTTCATTCAATTATGTTTAGACAAAATATATGATGCATAAAGAATAAGGAACAAACACCATGTCATTCATATGTATTATGAGGGAAAAATAAAAGGAAATACAATAATATGTTGAAAGTAGATGAACTCGTCAGGTAGATCTTGTGGATCATCACCGGAATACAAGCAACTAATATATAATACCCATGATCAGATGATGAAGGAAAATATGTGCATGCACGGATAGATCGACAAAAAGATGCAGTTCCGGAAACTCACGGCAACTGCTGCAACTATGGAAAACTCGCCTGGGTAGATATACTCGACAGAATTGCCTGGAAACTGTCCCAAACTGAGCGCCCTGGCCTCTAGGCTGTTATTGATGACTGACGGACTGAAGATTGGATGCCAGAAGCTCTGGATGTCATCCCATTGGGGGGTTGCGCACCTCTTGGGATCAATGAGTGTGCCCTAATGATTCCCCCTACAAAATCTGCTGCTATATAAATCGAAATGTGCACCCTGGACAATGTTGTACTAGGTCGGAAGGGTTTCCTCAGATCTGATCCGTAACTCCCTCTCGAACCCTAAATGCCCCTCCTCAAGAGTTTCACACTATCTAGTTGTCTGTTGTGCTCTGAGAGATTCCACCGTCAGAATCTGATGACTGGTGGCTCAAAAGATGTGCCCTGACTAGTCCTCAACTGGGTTAGGAGTAATTTACAAGATAATCCATGACTTCGTGCAGCTACACATAACCCTGTCTCACCCTTGCGCCCTCACTGGCTGAGCTGCGCAAACACTGCAAATTGGATACTCCTAAATAACATGGTGAAATATCTGGATGGTATCTTCAATAGGCTAGGGTGTGTCTCTCGACATCGAAACCGATCAATGGTGGTGGTTTGCTCCAGAAATCCACAAAACAACGAAAGGTCGATTCTCCTTCTCCTCTGGAAACTCTCTTAACATCAAATCATCACATAATTATGAATTAGGTTGCTTTACCCTTCCTTTATAGTTTCCCGAAACCCTAATTCGTTGTTGACCTTTTCCCTCCAAGTGACTTTTACTTTATTTTATTATTCCTTGATTAAATCACCTAATTAATTAATTAATTAACCATTTTACCTCTAAAAAGTGATTTATCCATCCTTATGGCTTCTCCGGCCACTGAAAGTTACTTCTCATCATCTTATCTTGTAATGCCCTTCCTCTCGATTTCGATGAGCTATTACACTAAGAGGTTTCTCCAAGTAATATGCACGTTATGACCTTAGTGAATTTAATTAAGATATGACTCATAATAACTCAAAATTACGGAAATCGTCGAAATGCAACCGAACCAAATCCAAGCTTTGTAGAATGGATCCTGATGTTGAATGATGCAAGTCGGGCACAATAAAACTCCTCAATATCTCTTGAACTCTCTGTCACCCCTATCTTGCTACTCTGGTAGGAATAACACTCTGTAATGTAATAATGTCCAGAAATGGGGACATTACACCCCATCACCATGGATTTTAAGGACTTAACCATGCAATTCCAACATGAGGGCCAACAGTATAAATTCCAAGGCATCACGATATGCTCCCATGAGATCATCAATTCCCACCGAATGGAAAAACTACTTAATAAATGTCATTCCAACATTATTTCCCAATTCCATTTCATTAAAGCAGTTGATACACCCTCTCTGCATCCCGACCTCCAATTTGTACTTTCCCAACACCAATCTGTTTTTAACACTCCCCATGGAATTTCCCCTTCCTGTGATTCCTGTGATCATTCCATTCCCCTTGTCTCAGACAATCTTCCTCCCAATGTTCGCCCTTATCGTCATCCCTTTGCCCAAAAAAATGAAATTAAGAAAATTGTTTGAGAATTGCTAGAAGCAGATGTTATGCGTCATAGTACCAGCCCTTATTCTTCTCTCATAGTCATGGTACACAAGAAAGAAGGCACTTGGCTCACGTGTCTTGATTTTCGTGCCCTCAACAAAATCACAATCAAAGACAAATTTTCCATTCCTATCATTGATGACCTTTTGGATGAATTGAGTGGTACTTAGTACTTTATCAAACTTGATCTTCATTCTAGCTACCACCAGATTCGTATGAAAGAGGAAGACATTCCTAAGATTGCCTTTCAAATTCATGAGGGTCACTATGAGTTCTTGGTCATGCCCTTTGGCATGTGTAATGCATTGTCCACTTTTTAAAGTCTCATTAATCATGTTTACCGTCCTTTCCTCCGTCATTTTGTCTTAATTTTCTTTGATGATATCCTCATCTATAGTAAAACTTGGCAAGCCCATCTTGCCCATGTGGATCAAGTCCTACACTTACTATCTAAGCACAATCTTTTTTGTAAAATAGTCTAAATGTGTTTTTTAAGTCTCTGAAGTAGAGTCCCTGGGTCATATTGTCAGCAAGAATGGTGTACATGTGGATCCTAAGAAGATTGAAGCTATGAAGGATTGGCCTCACCCCCAAAATATTAAAAGTTTGCGTGGTTTCTTGGGTTTAACATGCTATTATTGCAAGTTTGTTCAGAATTATGGTAAAATTGCAGCTTCTCTCACTGCTCTTCTTAAAAAAAATGCTTTCAATTGGACTTTTGTAGTTGATCAATCCTTCCAAGCCTTGAAAGAGGCTATTTGCACGACTTTTGTTCTAGCACTTCCTCACTTCACCTAGATGTTTGTCATGGAATGTGATGCTTCGGGGAAAAGACATTGGGGCAGTCCCCATGCAAGATGGTTGACCTCTGGATTTCACTAGTAAACAACTTTCGAAGAGACATTTGGGCCAATCCACCTATGAAAAAAAAATGTTGGCTATTCTTCATGCAATGGATCTCTAACGTCCTTATCTGTTGGGGCAATGCTTCCAAATTAAAACTCATCATCGTAGCGTCAAGTATTTTTTGGAACAACATATTTCATCCTCGGAGCAACATAAATGGGTGACCAAGATGTTTGGTTATGATTATGAGATCATTTACAAGATGGAAAAAGAAAATGTGGTCGTTGATGCTCTTTTAAGGAAATGTGAAGAAGAAGAGTCCCTCTTTTCCCTCTCTTTTATTGTAGCAAATTGGCTACAAGTTGTTCGCTAGGAATGGTTACAAGATCCCAAACTTTCTGGCCTGATCCAACAATTGCAACAAGATCCTCAAGCCTCTCTGGAACACTCTTGGCACAATGAGGAGATTCACTATAAAGGTCGTCTGTATTTAAGCAAACAGTCTCACCTTAAATCCATTGTGCGCTCTGATCTTCATGCTTCACCGACAACTGGGCATTTAGGATTTTAGAAAACTTATGAATGGGTCAAAAGGTCTTTTCTCTAGGAAGGCATGAAACAAAACATCCACACCTTTGTGGTTGGATGTGTTACATGTCAGCACAATAAGGGCAAAACAATCAAAACTCTAGGCACACTCCAACCGCTCTCTATTCCACCTACTATATGGATAGATATTTCTATGGACTTCATTGTTGTCTTACCCAAATCGAGCAATAAGTCAGTCATCATGGTGGTAGTAGATCCCCTTTCCAAATATGTTCATTTCCATGCCCTCCAACACACATTCACCACATCCATAGTGGCTCAATTCCTTATGGATCATATCTTCAAACTCCATGGCATGCCCAACTCTATTGTCTCTGATCGTGATCCAACTTTCACCAACAATTTTTGAAAAGAATTGTTCAAGCTCTAACGAACCCAACTACATCTCAGCACGACCTATCATCCTCAGGCTAATGGAAAAACTGAAGTTGTCAACAAGTGCTTGGAAATATATTTGCGGTGTTTGCATCTGACAGATAAACTCAATGGGCTTAGTGGTTTGTTATCGCACAGTTTGTAGTTTAGGTCAAAGGCTAAAGGATTGAAGGCAAACTGGCATAATAGGAACCTTCCCTGCCCAATGTCACCTCAATGGGGAGGTTCTTTCTGTTTAGGGAGGTTAGCCCAGGGGATACGTCCCCGACAACCTGGGGTTTTGAAGAGGCTAAGGTATAAAGCTCAAAGTAGAAGTTCCTCCTCACAGGTTACCACCTAGGTCAGACAGTCCGGCTAATCAGCCAATAAAGAAGTGTATGCCCAATTGAAAACACCTGCCCGGAACAAGACAACAGCAATACAATATATACATGCAAGCTATAACTCGAAGGATTAGTACTTCAATGACTATCTGACATCAATTAATAAGCAATATAAAACAATAGATACTAATGAAGTCAACGTTTTATCAATTAGCTATGGCAAAAGCATCAATTCATAAATAACTATCAAGATGATCAAGCTAACATTGTATCCAATCAACCATTTGCTCAGTAAATGCTTCAAAGCATCATTCAATTGCTTATATTCAACTTTTGTTGCATCAAGATGAGATAACCAACTGTGACGTCAGCCCTAATTAGGTTAGTTTGTTAGTTAGGGTTTCAAAATTTAGAGTTTTGAGAGTGGTTTTGTACACTAAGACTTCAATGTTGGAGGTTAGGTATCAGTTCCTTAGGGTATATGGAGTCAAACAAGATAAGGGCACAAGGTTTTGAAACGATGAAGACTTTAAAGACTAGAGGGAAGGGTTCTAAAGTGCTGCAAAGGCAGGGCCCTAGAATCAAAACCCTAAGGGAAAGAGGCTCACTCTGGTGTTTCTTAAGCAAGGCCTCGTGCTCTTTCCTCCTTTAGGTCAACTTGGCAAACGGCTAGCATAAATGATGAATTTAAGGGATGAGGTGAGAGAAAGTGTTGTAAAGACAAGGCTTTCAAACCCTAGAAGATGATGGCCCTAGGTGTAGATAACCTAGGCCTAGGATGTCACCCTCTTTCAACCTATAAACTTCAATGCTAGCTTAAGGGAAGAAGCAAGATGAGTGTAGCAAAGGCCAGGCCCAATCCCTCTTCTTCAATGGCTGAAAAATCTCTCTCTAAGGGGACACGTAACATTGACCTACTTGTGTGCTTGTTACCTAGGGTTTCAAATCAACAATTTAATAAGAAAATGCAAGAAATTAGACCTACAACCATTCAATTAAGAATTTTTGCAAGAAAATCACTTACATATCATGAAGAAAGCATGTGCAAACCCTAGTTGTAAACCTTCCTTGGAGAGAAATGCCAAAAATATCCTTCCAATAACAAGTGCACCTCACTTAGAAAGAAAATATACCCTGGAACGGCGCAAAAATCAGACCTCACAAGTGTGAGTCAATTGTGTTATGTCAAAATGAGGGAAAACATCCTCAATATATATCATCTCATGACCTTTAATTACTAATTAGGTCATTAAAAATAGTCGACAAGGCTAATAATAAAAAATCATATTGTTTTACATTAAACTGCTAAAGGCAAACCCTAAATGAGCAATAAGCAAGACGTCTAGCCCCTTTGAGGGAGACGTTGGCCCTTTGTAGGGCAAAACATAGCACTGGATGACAAACGTTGGCCCTCTCTGGGCCTCCAAACTCTGCCACACGTGCCAAAATGCTCTGTCAAGGCGCCATACACTGGAGGTGACGTCAAGGGCTCCTAGATGACGTCCTGGGCCATTAGAGTGACACGTTCCACCTGCAATGGGTCAACCCCCTAGGGCTGGGCTTAGCCAAGGTGTCTTGGATGAAAATATCCTTCTTCTTCTCTCGTGCAAAGGCTCGATCGATCACTGTCCTGTCTCTGCCCCTGATGAGGTCCCAACAACCATCTGATGGGCTCTTCAGCCCCATGGAGGTTTGAACTAATCATCTCCCCATGTGTATCGGTCCACTTGGTACCTGTCCGTCGAGCATGGTCCTGCACATCAAAAACTTCGCCCTCCATGGGCTCATTAGTCCTAGGGATCATAGCAATGCCAATCATATTTCATCATTAATTTTATCAAATGCATGCATAAAACCCCTAACATATCATCCAATAGCTCAAAGACATTACAATGACCTACTATACAAAGCTGAAGAAAAAGACAAAATGCCCTATTGGGCCAACATCCATAAGAAAAGGAAAGTTTCCATAGGATATCATCCAAGCCATGTATCACGAGGTGGTGTGGTCCAAGGATGTCCAGACATAGTGAAAGACGGGGGTGATATTATCCGTGGGTGCCTTTGTAGGAGGCGAGTTGTACCTGTCATGGATGAAATTCTTTCCAAGCCCTTTATTGCCTTCATTCTTTCTTTTCTTTATTACTTTTTCTTTCTTTTTATTTCAAGGTCTAACTAGAGGACACTGCCTTGGCGTGGTGACCAAAGTTGACAGTGTTACCCACAAGTACTTTCACAGAGATGATAAGGTCGGTTCGTGATGAGACCCCCTTTCCCTTGGCCATGCAACCAAAGGTCATTGCCCTGGCGTGGTAACCAGATAATGGCAATGTCATACTGCTAGGTACCCATGAACATAATGGGTTGGCTCGTGATGAGACCCCCCATCCCCTTGGCTAGGTCTTGTTTTGTTATTTTTCTTCGGGTCCCTCTTGTTTCTTATTGAGAGGCTTTTTATTGCCTTCTCGGGGATCCCTGGGTGAGGCATCTCTAGGTTTTATTTTTTATGGCTTTTATCTCTTACCAGTTTCTTTTACCTCTTGGGCCTTTAGCCCCTTCTTCCCACAAGATAAGGTGTAACCCCACAAAAGGTCATCCTAATGTCCGGACCAGGGAAAAAGAATAGATGAGTGGGAGATAAGATGTAAGAATGATAATATGATGGGAGCGAACGATGGCTCTTCAAAATCCCCCCTGGTGGCTAACCAAAACCTATGGGCACAAGCTTGCTAGGGTACCTCGTCAATCCCCCCAACCATGGTCAAGTGGGTTAGTGTAAGATCCAAGCAGTCGTCAAAAGTGAAAGGAATTTGATGCATATATCTAAAGGTCATAATGATCAAATAAGACACATACCATGATACCTGGACCAATTACCTCATGGAGCAAGAGTCTTTTCTGATACAAGTCCAAGCCGAAGGTGATGGATGTTGTTGCTACTGACAGGATGAATCTGATGAAGAAGAAGAAAGATGGGCCCTCCAGGGCCATGCTCAGGTCAATCCTGCTCTCGGTACTCCATGTCTAGGACCTGTGGGCCTCGAGACATGATCTCCTAGTTATCCCTAAAAATCAGGGATAACATGGTTACCACTAGTTGAATGGTGGTACAACACATCTTACCATGTGGCCACTCACATGACTCCCTTTGAAGAGATCTACGGTCAAAGGCCACCATCTATTCTCTCCTACTTGCCCGATGTATCCAAGGTTTAGGATGTCAATTGCACACTTAGAGTCTGAGTTGCAATTCTTTGTATCCTCAAAGAAATTTGGTCATGGCTCAGAATCACATGAAGCAACAAGCAAATCAGGGTCATTCAAAACGTTAATTTCTTGAAGGGGACCATATGTTTCTTTGTCCGCAATTGTATAAGCAAACTTCCCTCCAAGCTGAACAATGTCAAAAACTCTCTCCCAAGTTTTATGGTCCTTATACAATTCTCAAGCACGGGGGGCCTGTGGCCTACTAGTTAGCTCTCCCCAGTCACTCTAAGCTCTATTATATTTTTCATGTCTCTTGCTTAAAGAAAGTGATTAGAACTAAGTGTCAGACTCAAACTAGTCTCCTTGAATTGAATTAAGAAGGCTCCATTTGATTGCATCTCGAAGCAGTATTGGACCACCGTGAGAGTCGTCTTCATCAACCCACCATCAAGGAAATTTTAGTTCGGTGGAAGGATACACCATCAAAAGATGCCACATGGAAGCAAGCTACCATTTTACAACAATTTCCCCATCTCAAGCCTTCGAGGTCAGGGTTGCTTTTCAAGGGGGAGGGCATGTTAGGGACCTAACCTCCTTAACTCGACACGTAGGTAGAATGATATATTTTCTATGTAATAAGGCTAACATTAGTACATAAGGCCTATATAATAATTTGAACAAGTCTAATGTAAGAAGACTTAATAGAAGTTTTCGCTTATAGAAATATCTTCCTCTAGAATGTTTTTTAGAAGATAAAATTAGTAAAAATAAGAGTAGAAGGCATGATAAAATTTTGTCTTGAGAATTATTTTGTAACTGAGCTCTGCTTTGCTGGAGGTTTCCTCCTCTTAGAGACAAGTGAACTTGGATTTCTATCAATAAAGGTATCATTTTTGCTGTCATTGTTCTCTATATTCTTCTATTTCTGCTAATATTCATCATAGTTATTATGTTATGCCTTGCATAATACATCTAGTACCTTACAGACTTCATCAGACTAGTTCTAGCCATTGGAGTAGCTAGATGTTGGGAGGTTCACCACATGTATGTGAAGAGTGGCTTTCTTCACAGAGACCTTGACGAGGATATATATGTGTGTGTGTGTGTGTGTGTGTGTGTGGGTGGAAAGTGAAAAAAATGGAATGAAGCTGCAAGCAGAGTTACAGAGACATGAGTCGCATAAACGAAGTTGCAGCCATCAAAATGAAATGGTTGAGACTTATTAGAAGGACAAAGTCACAACAATGGGAGTTGCAACGATGAAGTTGCAACACAAATGTTGCAGATACGAGTCACAACATCGGTGGTGTAGGGAAAATGTGAAAAGTGGGAAGATGAAATGAGGCTGCGAGTGGAGTTGCAGTGATGTGAGTCGCAACAATGAATTTGCAGCAGTAAAAATGGACCGCGATTTGGGTAAAAAGGGAAACTTGTGAGTTTTGTAGAATGAAGGAAGTTTACAGTGGAGATGTAGTCGATATAATGTGGTAAGGGAAATTTGTAGACTATGGGATGGTTGTGAGTGGAGTAGCAGCCAAAGGAATGGAAGTGGAATTTGCGAAATGAATAGGGGGGTTGCAGGTGGAGTGGCAGCCAAGGTAATGGAAGGGTAATCTGCGAAGTGAAAAGGGGGGTTGCAAATGGAGTAGAAACCAAAGTAATTGCAGAAAAGGGGATGGATATGGTGGGGGCAGTTGCAGTTCCAAGGGAAGTTGCAGCCACAAGAGTTGCAACATGGGGATTGTAGTAGCAAGAGTTGCAACAACATGGTTTGCAATGACGAAATTTGTTGCAACAAAGGGCGTTTCAACAAAGGGAATTGCAACAAAGTTGTTCTCCCTTGTGTATCATGAAAAATAAGATTATTAAAAAGAGGGGGGAAAGAGTTTTAAGATGAGAAGGATCCTGACATAACCATCATGAAATCATGAAGTGCCCTTCTTGTTTATTCTGAGTTTTTTTTTTAATGTGACAATTGAGTTGGTTTTTATATTTAATTTTGAAAGCTAAAACATAAACTATCCAACAGGGACAAGTTCCAGGTCACTGTCGAACCATCCATTTGAAATTTTCCTCAAAAAGCATTCCTTTGATAAGGGTCATTGATATAAGTGAATTTTATGTCCATTAGCCATTAGAGGAATCATGTCTTCATCTATGGTGCAGAGTTTGATGGCCCCACTATCATAGAATATGTCAATATCATATGGACCAAGGAATCTGGTGTGAAATTTTCCTCTGAAGTCCTTGAATATAGAATCAAATAATAATGTCAGTCTCCAGCCTTGAACTTCCTTTTCGTGATAAACTTATCGTGCCATTTGGCTCGTTGATGTTATATCATTGTAGCTCAATGTATGGATTGTTGTCATAGTTTGTCCAACTCGTTGATTTGAAGCAGTCTTTGTTTATGAGCCTCTGATAGTTCCAACCCAAGTTGTATTGTTGTCCTCGGTGTATGAATCTTTATTTCAATGGGCAGTAGTACTCTCTTTCCGTAGACTAAATCATAAGGTGTGAATCTTGTAGTAGTCCTTCAGGTGGTTATGTAGGCCCATAAGGCTTTGGGGAGTCTATCGTACCAATCCTTGAGGTGTAATATGACGGTTTTGGAAATGATGTCCTCAAGGATCTTGTTAGTCCCCTCTACCAATCTGTTTTCTTGTGGATGATATTGTGTTGTTACTTGATGCTTGATTTTGTAGTTGTCCATTAGATCTCTGACAAGTCATGATGTGAACTGAGTTCCTCCATCGATGACTATCTCCCATGGTATCCCGAACCCTACAAAAATTTCCTCGTGGATAAATTCTACTACTTCTTGTTCGATTGTTGCTGGAAGTGCCTTTTCCTCCATCCATTCTATGACATAGTTTGTACAGACGATAATATAGGAGTGTCGACGAGGCAGGGGATTTATTGGTCCTACAAAATCAATATCCCATTTGTCAAAAGGTTCTAACACCATCTGTGGTTGTAGTGGCATTGTGTCTGCTTGTATGGGTATACCCATGCGTAGACAGTTGTGGCACCTCTTCACATATTCTTTGTGTCTCTAAAAAGTGTGGGCCAATAATACCCCTAGTGGAGTATCTTTTTTTTAGTCCTTTTATCTGCAAAGTGGCCCCCACATGACCCATCATGATAGGATTTTAGTATTTCATGGAATTTGTCCTCTCGTACACACCTTTTGATAATCAAATCAAGCCTAGTGTAGAAGAGGCAACCATTAATCCATGAGAACCTTTCACTTTTCCTGACTATACTTTGTCATTCTTTGGGGGTCAAATAATGCAGAAGTTTTCCTGTAGCCAAAAAGTTAGCAATATCTGCAAACCAAGGTGAGTTAGTAGATACTGCAAACACATGTTCGTCTGGAAAATAGTCTTCTACTGGAGGTTCATTCTCATTAGATGTTATTCTAGAAAGGAAGTTAACCACTACATTATCTTTTCCTGGTTTGTCTAAAATGGTAATATCAAAATCTTGCAATAAAAGAAACCATCTTGCGACCCTACCATTTGTGATTTGTTTGTTCATTAAATATTTAATAGCAGCATGATCAATATGCAAGATTACAGAGTATCCAGTGTTGTAGTGTCTAACCTGTTTATTGCATGACTAACAACAAGAAAATCTTTCTCAGTTACTGTATAGTTCAATTAAGCGGGCGAGATATTCTTACTAACATAATAGATTTCATATGGGTATTTTCCTTCAAGTTGTCTGAGGACGGCTCCAATAGCAATGTCAGATGAGTCTGTGGAAATGTGGAACGCGAGGGTCCAATCGGGCCCTCTTAGTGCAAGAGCTTCAGATACTTTGACTTTCAATGCATCAAGCGCATGTTGGCATGTCTCTGTACATACAAACTCAATATCTTTGCTAAGTAAGGAAAATAATGGACGAGCAATATGTGAAAAAATTTCAATGAATCTATGGTAATAACCAGCATATCCTATAAATATTTTTAGTTACTTTTGCGAAGTTGGAGTTGCAAAATTCAATATTACCTTTATTTTTTTGGATTGAATTGAATACCTTTTTCTGAGATGTGATGTCCCAACATAATTCCATTAGTTTCCATCATAAAATACTTTTCAATACTAAGGGAAACATTTTACTCCTTGCACTTGATTAGCGTATTTTCTAGATTGGATAATTCCTCATCAAATTCGTCCCCATATGTTGTAAAATCATCCATATATATTTCCATGCAGTCGTGAACGAGATCAAAGAATATACCTATCACAGCTCGTTGAAAGATGGCGGGGGCGTTACATAAACCAAATGGTAGAACACATTAGGCGAATGTCCCCCAAGGACAAGTGAACGTTGTTTTCTCTTGGTCTTTAGGGGCGATTTGGATTTGGTTGTATCCATTGAAACCGTTGAGAAAAGAAAAATAGTTCTTTCCTGCTAGTGTGTCTGGTTGATAAATGGTAATGGGAAGTGATATTTATGTGTTTCTTTATTCAATTCTGGATAATCTACACAAATTATCCATTTACCATTTTTCTTTGGTACCATGACAAGAGGGGAGAACCACTGGCTATTAGAAATGGGATAGATGAAGTTAGTTGTAAGCGATTTCTGTAGCTCTTCTTTGACTATGTCTTTCATTGTTGGTTCCATCTGCACTGAGGTTGACGAATGGGTTTGGCTCCTTCCTTAATATATATATATATATATATATATATATATATATATATATATATATGATGTGTACACATGTTAGGATGGATCCCCTTCATGTCAGAGTAATCCCAGACAAAGGCATCATTGTGCTTCTGCAACACTTGAACCAATAGCTCTTTTTGTTGTTTGGTTAGTCCTTTGTTGATTTTAAAGGTTTTCCTTGGGCTAATTTCTATGGTTTCTATAAGAAATCCTTGGTCTTTTTCTTGTATAGGTTCATGTTCAATGGGTGATATGCTTGTTGAGGCTAAGGAAAGTTGAGTTTATTGTTTCATAATATGCTCAAGAAGATGTGTGTTTCTTGAGGAAGAGGAGGAGGCTATAAAATTATTGATTTCATCATCCTTTGTTTTGTGTCTTATGACTAGGTATTGATCTATGAATAGGACTTGATGGGCTTCCCCCTCTTCATCACTTTCTTCTCCATCAACCCAAAGTGTTGCTTCTAAGTCTATGTTGGGTTTGCATGGAGGGTAGAGAGTTAATTGTTTGGTAGACGTCTTGTGGGAAATAGTCATGTTTCTTGACTAGAAACCGATGTAAGCATCAACAATGGCCAACCATGGTCATCCCAGGATTTGAGGATACCTTCCCAGAGAGGTTTTAGGTTATAGGACCATGAAGTCAGTGGGATATTCCCATGAATCCACATAGATCACTATATCTTCTAGAATGCCCTCTGGTTTAATGGTTGATCTATCAACGAGTTTTATTACAATGGGGGTTCCACTAAGGCCTGTAATTCCTAAGGCTTGCATGGTCTCGCATGTCATAACGTTAATGGTGGCCCCCGGGTCGATTAACATGTTACTAATAAGTGTATTTTTTATTTGCACATTAACGACTTGACTGTCAGGGTCAGAGTATTTAGTCACGAGAACTCCCCCCATCAGGAGGTTTGATAGTTTTCCCATGACATGAACGGTTTGGGGATCCTTTCGTTTCCCACTGGTCTTCCTCAAACAAAGTTATCGTACCTCTTTTGAACAAATAGATATGTCCTTAATTGCTTGAAATAACGGTATTTTGACACACATATTTTTGAGTTCTCCTAAGAAATCAAACTCAGGTTGTATAAAAGGTTTGTCTTGATTTAGCCTTTCAGGATAGGGTGGGTCCTGCAGTGCAAGGTGGGAATTTTTGGTTTTTGAAGGTTCCTGAGATTGTTTTTATTTTTATTGTTGACTTGGGACCTCCTCATTTAGGTATTCAATGCTAATGCGAGGTTGGTCCTTGGTTAGAGTCTTCCTAGATCTAAGGTGAATATTGGTACAGTCTAGGGAAGATATGGAGTAAGTAGGGTAGGTCACAAGTCCAACAGCTTGCATTTGTTGTCCTAGCCTCCCATTATTTGGGTTAGGTATGGGTTGTGCAGGTAGTTGTGGTCGAGGATGGATGGATGTAGATGTCTGCAACTGGGGTGGGGAAGAAGTTGTATGGGTGTTTGTGTCATAAGTTGTTGGGGTCCTCCCATGGTGGGATTTCTCCATCCTTGTTGCTATAACTGATTGGGAGGAGGAGCTACTCATTATTGAGTTGGCATACCCCATGGTTGAGAAGCATATTGCACTGAAGGGTTAGTCTAATATGAATTGAATTAGTGAGATTGATCTTAGATCATACCTCGAGGTTTAGGCTACCAGGGTCGCTTTTGAGAGATGTAGCACCACTATCTTTACTTCTCAATTTTTTTATATATGACCTTTATTCCATCCAAGGATGGACGGTTATGTGTAGCATGGTCCTCATTGCATATTCCACAGACCTCGATCTGATCCAACAAACACACTCTCTTCGGATGCTTCATTCTACACTTCGGACAAAAGATAGCCAATGCTCCTTCTATTTCTTCCTGCTTCTTCTTTGTCTACAGTGTATCCAGTTGGGGGCTTAGGGAACTAAGTATATCGGTTTTAAAATCCTCTAACATGTTCCCAATTTTTGGCCTTGTTACTCCACTTCCAACAGTCTTTCTCGTTCTTTCCAATCTATCTATTTTCCCTTTGATTGTTTTAGATGCGCCTCTAGAATACTTACGACAAAATTCCAAGATAATATTGTATTCTAGCTTAGAGATGTCTCCCTCGCCCATAAGTTTGAGGAGTTCTATACAATCATCTAGGATTCCTCTTAAAAATAATACATGTCGCATTTCAGGAACCAAGTCTTTTTTCCTTTCCCTTTGCAGGTTATATGTGAATCGCTCGATGTAGTCTTCCAGGATCTCATCTTCATGCTGCATCATCTTGAAAACTTACTCTCTTCTTTCCTTGTCTTTGCAGTAGTCTTGGTATTTGTCTAGAAATTTATTTTTCATCTAGTCCCATGAGTGGATGTTATCCTTTCAGAGGCCCATGAACCATCGTAGCGCAACGCTCTTAAGTGTGGCGGGAAAGAGCTTCAATTTATGGGCATATGTCACATTGGCATAGCTTCTGCAAAGTACATCAAACTAGAAGAGGAAGGTATCATGATCCTCTTTAGATAACCCATGAAACTTTGGCAAGGTGGAATTAGGGATGTTCTTCATCTGTTTCTTTGATTGGGAATATGAATGTCATGGGTTCCTCTTTGACAATCTTGTGTGCCATTTATTTCTGAGGGTTGTCCTCTTCTTCGAAAGGTGCCTCAGGAAAAAATAACTCTTTTGAATGATATTGCGCATTGATCTGGTCCTTTGACAATGGAATCTCAGTGTGCAAAGGTCCTTGCATAGTCTCTAATACCCGAGGAGATGCTTCAAGCTGCTTTTTGGCAAGTGAACTTGTTGGTGGTGATAAGTAATTTGGTTGATGATGCTCCTTCCCCTCTTGTGATTGACCTGCACTGTTAGATTTTTAGGGGTTTTTGGAAGAGCTAATAAATCTACTGTGTTGATCTCTAGATTTGGGCATAGAAAGGATTAGAAAATCATCTTGCAAATTACTGAGAAGAAATCATAACATCTATTCTAGTGAAATGAAGAAAAATCCACACAACTAAACAACACTACATTCTTTTAATAGTTCCTCGACAATGGTGCCAAAAATGATGGACTTTTCAATTACTTTCTAATTAAATTAACAAGCAAATGAAGAGTTGTAGATTTAATTATCAATTTGGGGCTCGTATGGAACTTGTGAATTTTCATGCACAATCTATACAAGAAGAGTGATGTTTTAACTATGGAATTGTAGCACTTTAATGTCACAATTCAAAGATTAATGATACTTAATTAATTCACCAAAATATGCCATGGCCTAAGTTTCTCTTGCAGAAATTAAAACACATTTGCAGAAATTGAAATCACACTTGAGGGAATTGAAATCACACTTGCGGAAATTGAAATCACACTTGCGAGAATTGAAATCACACTTGTGGAAATTAAAACTTATGTTATGATATATTGGTGACTTGCTTGGGTATAATGAAGGTCTTGTATTGTTGCAACAATTAAGTGTTTGTTCATTCAATATTAATCTAATAACATCAATCAAAAGTTACAAAGACTAAAGCTAGAGGAAATCATAAAATAAACAAAATAAAGTGTAGCTACAAGCGGAGTTGTAGCAACGCGAGTTGCAGCAACGGAGCTGCAGCACGAAAATAAATCCAGCGACTGAGTTGCAGCAACGTGAGTCGCAACAACTGAGTTGCATCAACGCGAGTCGCAGCAACTGAACTCTGTTATAATTGAAACTAAAGACACACGAGTTGCAACAATGGAAAGCACAGAATGATTGTAACTTTACAAGAATCTGAATTGCAAGTTAAGACTAGAAAACCAAACCACTCATTTTTTATGGACAAAGTGTAAAGTGATCCCCATTGGAGTCGCCAATTTTGTTTATGGAAAAATTAGTCAATGCGAACACAAACCAATCTCCCTAGCTTGGGAACCCAAAGCTAGAACAAAATAACACAAAACATATTACTTTCCTTATATTCATACAATCGAAATACTGATAAGTAAGGACTCATACCTCTTCACCGACGATCGTCCTCGCTAATTGCAACACCTAACTTGATTCATAGGGTTTTGAATAAAAACCTGCATAAGAAAACAAGCTAACCAGTGAAAGCAACAATAGTACTTCGACAAATCTATACAAATGACCAAGGAGAAATGTAATAAAGACAATTTACAATGAACAATATTTATAGGAAAGAAAACATGTTATTGCATTAATAATAATGGAAGAGTTACAACCAGTGCCTTGGTGTCGTGAGGCTCTTTCCAACAGTTCATTACCCCAATACCCACATTGCTTCCATGAGTTCCATCGTCATCAACTTAATACTTTGACAAAAGAATCTATCAAGGCCAAAGAACAATCTTTTAATCTCAAATCATAAGCTAAAGCTATTAACCACTACTCACTACTAGTTATTCTCCATTAGCTATTAACCATTTCTCACGAGAGAAGTCTCCTTTTATAGATTGAAGAGGAGCTTAGGATCTCCCCAAATTAGAAGTACGTAGGATCTCCCCAAATCAAGAGTATTGATGAGATCCAAACTGATTGGAGGACACTTCATATCCGAAGCTTCTCTCTAGAAACTTCACAAAATTCTTCCTTTTTCCTCCCTTTCAAACATTATCGCACCCTATGAACTAGCAACATGAGACAATGTGATTGTCTGCAATGGTGCAACATGTGAAACTTAAGAGTGTCGCATGTTGCAGTAATGAAACATGCGACACTTTCACAAAAAAGTGTTTTTTAGATACATTCTGACTTCTTTCAAGGAAAGGTCGTGTTTCAATGATCATGGTTTTTAAGCTTTGGATGATGGAAAGTGGGTGAACATTATTAGTTGCAACAAAATAATGTGTAACACTCATGAATCACAATATTGTTCTGTGGTTCTAAAATTGCAGTAAACTAAAAGTTAGAATGACTACGAAATCAAATGGACTATATCACGGTTATGGAGTGGAAGCAAATCGGAATAAACATCTACAATATGTGAATAAAGCTGCAATTACAACAATTTAAAGAAAATAACGATAAAATAAATTGAACGGAAGTAAAATGCTAATTTCTAGTCCTATTATTATAGGCAGTACTTGACTAAGGAGGGGGGCCTACTCCCTTAAGAAAGGTACTGAGCTACAAAACCAAAATCATACGATCACCAGTACATCATCACATGAATGAAAGCTAGAACCAAAATTATATTGTCGTAGTTTAAAAGATACAATAACAACAAAATGTAATTTCCAGAATAATTTCCACCCCCTCGTCTATGGGGAGTTGAGGTTCTTATACAACATGACTATTGTTCTAAAAGTATACAAACAACGAACTGTGAGAATCTGAGTGTTCATCTGGTTACAAAGATTCTTTCAAACTTTAGTGGGAATTGGGCGTATCCTGACTCGATAGAAAATCGATTTCTCCTTTAGTCACCCACTTGCCTCCTGACGCCTTTCTCTATGAAGATTGCTTCCCAACTGCCATCTGCAGTGTTGACTGTTGTGCTGATGAGATTTATTTGGAGTCGTAGCAATGAAAAGCATGCTCAGAGTTGCAACAACTATGAATGCACCTTGAGTTGCAACAATTGGTTTGCACCCCGAATTGCAACAACTTGGTTTGCACCCGAAACTGTACCACTTGGAGTTGCAACAGAGAGGTGTTGCAGCCACTTTGAGATGTTGCAACTACTGTATTGTTTTATATAACAATATTAGTGACTAAAGGTAACAAGTTCCTTCTAATAATTATGCAAAAATAACATAATAATGGCATATGGCGTAGGATTCATACCTTAGTGATAAGTGAGGTGAACTGGATAAAGGATGTATACAAAAGGGAAGTGATTAACGGGAAATGGTAAGAAAAAAGGTATAGACAGGTGCTGAAAGTATGCCATTTTAGGCACCCGTCAGGTACCCTCATAGAACCTTTACCAGAACTCAATCAGTGCAGGCCAGAGCTTCCTCTGCATTCTCAGACTTTAGCAGACTATGATCGATCAACCACATCTTTCTGTGATTGGTTTATATAACTCATAAACGCTCTATTTTCTTCACGGGGTCATCTTGTCCTCCTCATACCTCTTGTACAAAATTCAGAAACTCATCATGCATTTGTTGGCTTGGTTATGCAACTCGAGTGCTTCCTCTATATGCTCTTTGGCCTGAGTAGTCTCCCCATGTCTTTGACATCAATGAAAACAATTTACCAACACGTATAGCATATCATTTTCTAAGTTCAATAACTTGTCAAAGATATTTCCAAAGCCTCATTGTTCATTACATATTTGAATTTCACTTTCAACATTTAAAGGTTATTATGAAGGATCCACATTTTTATTCTTTGATAAAAGGTTCCTCATTCCATCATTCTCTTGTTTTACTTTTCTAAATCTCAGTGATAAAAAATCACATACTTTTGATTGAAAGGGTAAATTATTTGGTTTGCTTCCACAAGGAATGTCCAAATGGCAGAGCCAATGGCTAGATAAAGTTCCCTTTAACATAAATTCAAAACCCATGTGCCCAGCCCCCGGGGGGGCAGCTCAATTGGCAAGTGCCGTGAAAATGAAGTTCCATGAGGTTTCGAGTTCAATTCCCCCCGACTTACCTTGTGTGTCGCGTAAGGGGCATTGTGGGCACACCTGGAGGTTATAGTGGTAGCGGTTGGATAACACAGCCACGTGTAACGCGAGCACGTGCCCAACTAGTTGTTGATTCCTCCAGACACAAAAAATAAAAAATAAATAAATAAATAAAAACCATGTGCCCAAACTTTAGTGATTGTAAACCTATTCAATGCCCATAATTAAAACTTTTATTTTCCTCTTGTTTTCCATGTACAGTACTTATTTGTGTCGTGAATGTGTTATATTCTTTGAATGGCTATCCCCACACATTGTTTTCATGTTTTGAGAGTGTTGAGGGGTCACAAGAGGGTCCTCTAGGCACCAACTGCCCAGGTTTCGAAGGTGGGAGCCCCCGACAACAAAATTTGGGTTGTCCTTGGTCCACTTTTTGGCTTGTTTTGGGTTTTTTCTGCCCATTGTAATCTAATTTTGGTTAGAGTATTAGGGTTGTAATATAATCCAAGTTAATGGATTAGGGTTTTAGATGCTAAACATACCTATTTATTGTATTTTAAATAATGAAGTTAATATAAGGAAGAAGATAGAGGTGCAACTCTAAGGTTTGTTGGTTTTCCCAGTTAAGGGTTTCCAAGGTAAATCTTTGTGTATTGTGTGTGTTCCATTGTTGTTCTTTCTATTATGCTTAAGAATTTGTATGTGTTGTTAGAATGTTTTTTTAACCATAGTTAAGAGATATTTGTAATACGAAAAAAATTGTAGCGTAGCTCGCAACAATATACATCAAAAGTCTTCTTTAGCAATTTTTAAGCAATATTATGAAGAAAGACATTCTACTATCCTATAGCTATAGTCATAAAATGTCGATAACAATCGCTTCCAATGGATCTTGATGGTGTTGATTCTACAAAAAAGGCCTAGAAATATAACTACTTTAAAAAACATACAATCTTAGAAAAATGCATGTCGTCTAACTGCTTCATCTTTTGTTGCTTTGGCTAAGTTCAAATCCACTATGACGATTTCAACATTCTTTGGGAACTGGTGAATTTTTTAATCTTCCCTGAGTGACCCCTAGTTAGAATTGATAGATTTCACATGATTAGATGCACCTAACTATTCTCCTTTAGACACGTTTATGACCATGGTGTGGTGCATGCTACGGTCTGCTTCCAACATTGAAATTTGTCACTTTATTTGAACTAAGGTGCTCATTATTGTGGTAGTTTGTGAGGTAACCTAGTGATCCTTCTCTTGAATTCTTCCCGTAGCTATCAAAATAGAACTTTTTTTACCCTGGAATGACTCCTCATGAATTCTCAATGCCCACCTTATCTCCTACAACTCTCTACAATCCATATAGATACCAATTTCGTGCAAGACTAATTGCAAATTTAGAATTCAAATAAAACCTGTCCACGCATCTTTTGTGATCTCTACAACCTAGAATAGAATCTAAAATTTCTCTAAATTGTCTAACCAAACAATGTTCAAGGAGTGCGATCCAGATTATTTTCGGCACAAAATGAGAGCAGAAGGAATCTTTGTGCTTTGCTGCAATCTTTCTGACCTGCTTCTGTTGGATAGAAGGTGCTTGGGTCGAGGTTGTAGTGGTTGCAGTATCCTTATGTTCACCTTTTGAAAAAATTGTGAAGAAGATGAATTTTGTAGTATGAGATACTACCTTGCGGCATTGTTTAGGTGGGACAGTAGTTGGCACTGCCTTTGGTATCCTGTAGAGATGACCCCCAAGAGTAACAATGACACTACGGGGTCGAGACTCATATATAGCATGGTGCTTCCACATGTATGGTTGGCCCAAGAGAACATCACAGACATCTAACGGGGAAACATCACATAATACCTCATCCTTGAAGGGTTGGATGTCGTATGACAATCGACACTGCTGGTTGACACAAAGATCTCGTCCCTAGTGAAGCCACCCGATCTTGTATGGCTACGGGTGTGATGTTGTCAACAATCCCAACTGTTTGACGACCTCTCTTGAGATAAGGTTCTTCTAGATTTCGTTATCAACAATAAAATGTAGTGGGGTCCCCTTCACCGACATCTCTGAATG
>ML791493.1:264365-285873 GCA_009831015.1 Picea engelmannii | reverse complement strand
CTTCAAGATATGTTGGTTCTTCTGGTTGAATTGATGTGGTTGCGACAATAGAAGTGGGGTCTCCGTCGATGATCTGTCTTCTATCAGTATTTTCTGAATCAGATTTTGAATCAAGGTTCATCTCCTTGTCTTTGATCTCAGCCACCAATGACTATTTTGAGCGAAATTCATCAGTGTTGTGCCAGGGGCTTTTGTGGAAATCGCACCATTTTTCGGTGTCCTTCTTCGTCTTTTCGTGACCCTTCTTTTCTTGTGGCTTGGACTAGTTTTCGGGAGACTATTTGTTAGGGTCGTTTTTATCATACTTTGGTTGTTGCGGATTTGCAGACCCAAACTCCCGTTTATTCTGGTTCTTAAATTTCTGCTCGATTTTAACAACATATCGATAAGAAGCACCAAGTGATGAGATGCCCAAAAAATCCATTTCAATTTGGATGTATCTGTGTAGAGCCCCATGATATTTCAGAACCAAATGTCATTCAAAGTCTTTGATACCTAGCTTGGTGTGCAAGATATGGAAGGTATTGGTGAACTCTGGAACTGCTTGGCCCCTCTATTTCTGCAGTGTGGTCCATCTCATGTACTGGTCCTCATAGTTGCTAATAGGGTAATATTGTTCCTTTACCGCATCCACAAAAAAATCTCAAGTGGGCTCGGCCCCATATATTCCAGACTCCTCTGTGGAACTTTTCTCCCAGTAAGTTTCCCACCAATTTTTTACATGGGGGAGAGCCTTAAGGAGTGTGAAGGTGATCTTTTCCCTGTTGGAGAAATTATGAACAAAGAAATAACCTTCTAGCAGATTTAACCATTTTTTTAGGGCATCCACATCTATCTATCCTTCAAATATGGGAATATCAAAATTAACTTGTACCTTGAAACGTAAGGTGCCTCCAAAGTGGTCACTTGATGAAGACGTGCATGTTGTTATCAGTAGGCATTGAAGGATGTGGGAAAAATTCTCCATCATTTCATCCCTCTGTCGCGTGAGAGCTTGCTCAAGCAACAAATTAATAGAATCGTTTGCTCTGTCATTTTTCTTTTCTTCCGCCATGGAGGGTTTCTTGGGCGTGCGAGAGCAATTGTCATCAAGAGATATAAGCTCGAGACCCAACTTGCTATACTTGGACCTCGTTGAGGACATGCACTGAAAAATGATCAAGAGCAACCTGCTCTGATACCACTGATCCAGATTATTTTTGGCACGAAATGAGAGCGGAGATATAATAAATAAATGTATAGAGATATCTCAAATATCCAATAATATAACAAAAATGTATCAGAGATGCAACCATAAACACAGACATATATTAATACACAATTTTCTATTAATGAACGAAAATGTACAAAGACTGTAAAAATATAGAGTGAAAGACTCGCTAGAATGGTGGCAGCTTATCTCTGAGAAGAGATGTGTTCGCTAATCGCATTCACAAGAAGATGATTTTACAATGAGGCTCCAAAGGCCTTTTTATCATAAATAAAATTCAAAACCCTAACCCCGAAAGATGAAAAGCCAACAATTTTGTGGATCCCGTTTTGGGTAGTTTGGTGTATCAACTTCTCGAGGGCGTAACTTTGGCATACGATCTCTATTTGGGGCGCACGATAGCTTGTTAGAAAGGTATCATAGAGGATATTGATTTTGGGGGCTCAATCAAAGTCTTCAGCTATCATTGAGGGGCTATATCCCGAAAAACCTTCATTTAGGCCCTCAAAATGGCCCCAAAAGTTTAGGAACCGAAAAAACTGCTAAAAATAGTAAGTTGCCAGAAAATTGTTTTGAGCCAGTTGGAATAGGTGGGTTACCACCGATATCCACCTAGATCAAACCCTGCAAATGATACCATGAGAAATTAGGAATATAAGAGATCACTCCCATAGAGAGCCCAAAGTGGGAAATCCACTCAAAAAAAATATGAGGCAGAACCTTTTGATATCGAAAGGCCTCTACCTGGTTGAGACCAAAGTTAGAATATATAAAAAAAAATACCTATAAGAAAGGAAAAATAATAAAAGATTCCAAGAAAAATCATAACTTGAAAAAGAACCCTAATGAGGACAGGGACTTAGAGAGAAACCTCTAAACGGAAATAAACATCGACCCTAGGCACTCTTCCCTTATTTGAAGGAATAAAAGAAAAATGAGTTAGCTTACTAGAGTTCCAAAGCATGAATTGGACTATTCACACTAGCTGATTCAAATAGTTGTGGCTTACTAAACTATAAATTAGGCTCGCGCTCTTGCACCTTTGTAACACACCCAACCCCTAAGTGTCCTTTTAAGGGATGGGGCATTAGAATTTACGCATTTCTCGATTATCTCAAATTTCCTCATTGACAACTCTAAAATCCTCTACTCGTCAAGAGATTTCCAACGACTGTAATTTCACTCAAAACTAAGCTCTGGATCAAAATTTATATCCTTCCAAAGTTCTCGGGTTTGTATGGTCAATATTTATCTCACTACCACATGGCACCGTGTCACTTGTTCCATATAACATGGCGACAACATGGCACCGATGTGTCACCTTCCTAACTTGATAAGGTGGAACTTCAATCCACATAAGCCTATAGTCATTGACGTTCGGGCCTTCTCTCGATTCACTCAACTTTTACCTCCAACAGATACAACATCGAAGAATATTCCCTTTCAATACCATCCATTCGACATTTGAAAGGTTCGAGCATTTTGACTGCTCTGAAATCAGGGTATCGAGGAATATTTCATCTTCTCGATGGACGATGTTGATGCACTTATGGTCTCCCTGACCAACTGTTGATATTTGTTCGGGCCTCTAAGGTTCTTCTGTCCAACTGAACCACACTCAACTCGTCAACCAATTAATGATTGACATATGTCATCCCAAGGACACTCTAGCTGCCTTGGTGGCATGCCACATCATTCATGACGTCAATACTTCATCCCTTAACTTAAATGGGACTTACGACAGATCAACAACTACCATCGCATCTTGCCCACTCACAGACCTATGGTCTAGATCTTCCCTCCATTGGTGTCATACTATGAACACTTAGGAGTCATACTCTAAACCCTTCAGAGTTGTATTTTGAACCCTTCGAAGTTAATCCCAAAAAAGGTCAGCATCAATCCAACTAGACCCACACTTATTCCTATTGACCAATTGATTTCTGACATGCATCTTCATTTTGATGCTCCTAGTCAATGCTAGATCGCTCTCCCCTCTTTATCTACTAAGTGGGACCCTCGATGATCAACGACTGAGGATTAACTCACCCGCTTCCATATCTATGACTCACACATGCTCAATTTTAAAGTCTCTCATTTGGATCTTTTCCCACAAAAGATGAGATCCCCCTCCCCCCTGAAAGTCCCACTCTGAATGGTGTTGGGTATGTGTTATATTCTTTGCATGTGTGTGTGGGGGCGCATCAGATTCAACAACTACGTCTGACGATCCTTCCCTAGTAGTGCTCTTTGTGTCCTGTGCATTGGGCGCTTCCTAGGGGGCTCCCAGGAGGGGCTAGGTATGGCTCCCCTTGGTTACGCCTAGTGTTCGAGGTAGCGCCCCGAAAAAAAAATTGGGCGTTTTTTGCTATTTTAGCGGATTTTTCTATTTTTAGCGGTTTTCTAAATTAATCCTGGATTAAGGGATTAGGGTTTTGGTATCTACGGAATACCTAAAAACATTGTATATATATTGTATGGTGAATGGTGAAATTAATACAATGAAGCGTTGAAAGGTTTTCTCTCGATTAAGGGTTTCCAGTGTAAATCTATGTGTACTATGTGTATGAGCCATTGATTAATTTTTGTTTTGCTTAAGAATCTACATGCATTGCTTTACTTCATAGGTTTAAAACTTACATGTGGTATCAGAGCTCATTTTTGTCTTCAAAGGGATGCCTTTGTTGTTGAGGGTTTGGCTCGGTCTTGCTAGATCAAGTTTATCTTGGGTCTGTGATAAACCTGGGTTTAGTGGGAGATTTTGCAGTGGTGATTCGAGTGTAGAAAGAGGAATGGCGAGCTCTTCTAGAATCAATATAGATAAGTTCAACGGTAAAAACTTTGAGCTATGGAAGCTCAATATGGAGGACCTTCTTGTAGACAAAGAACAATGGATCGTTGTGGATCTTGGTACACGGCCTATTGGTACACAACCTACTGGAACACAGTCGACTGGTACACAACCTACTAGTACACAAACTACTAGTACACCACCTACTGTTATGTCGAAGGAATATTGGGAGAAGTTGGTATGATTTCTGACATGCATCTTCATACTGATGCTCCCAGTCAATGCTAGATCGCTCTCCCCTCTTTATCAACTAAGTGGGACCCTCGATGATCAACGATTGAGTATTAACTCACCCGCTTCCAGATCTATGACTCACACATGCTCAATTTCAAAGTCTCTCATTCGGGGATTTTCCCACAACACATGAGATCCCCCTCCCCCCCGAAAGTCCCACTCTGAATAGTCCATTTCAGAGTCTCTTGTTCAAATATTTTCCCACAACGCTCAAGGGTTCCCTTCAAATAGCTCACCGCAATAAATGGTTCAGATCTCTCAAGATATATGGTTGTCATTTTCTACTAATTAGCATAGGGCTTTAAGGAGATATAACAATCCATTTTTAGGAATTAGCCATTTCTCGAGTTCTGCGGGGCTTTTGCCCGGATTTTCAAAATTTCAGGACTACTTTAAGGCCATCACAAGTCATTGAAATTTAAGGAGGAAAATATTGCATGATTTACATATTCTCCCTATAGGGATATGAAATGCTCAAGCACCCAACAATTCATACTTAGCTCATTTTTACAATTATTAGATCAATAATAAACATTACAACATATCTCAATTTGCATGCATTCAAATCGTATATTATAAACAACTGAGTTTCTCTTAGATTAAGACATTTACACATGCATTCAGATATATCATTCACAATTAGTTTTAGTAAAAATAAACAATTATATGATAAGGAAGTTTCCAAATCCAATTGATTGATAGAGGATGTCTTTCCTCCCAACCTTAGGCCTTGCTATAGAGTCACTTCCTACAACATGCCACCCTTGTGCCAAGCCATGATACCACCAAGGAAATTGACTTAGTAGGGTTCCTAGTTTGCGATGATCAAGGAAGGTTACTCTCCTTCCTCCTTTAAAACAACAAAATTTTCCACCTCCCACTGAGCTTCGGGTTTCTGCGGGTTTAGCAGGTTATTTTTCAACTGGATTTCCTCTGCACAAGGGAGCCCCTTCCCTGCTCAATAGTCCCTCGGTGACCTCCCCTTACCAGTGCCATTTTTTGTCCAGTAAGCACCAAGATGCAGCCCACTCTTTCTCCAATTTGGAAATTCAGGTCTTCTCTATTCAGGGTCAACAACTCAAACAAGCTTCTTATTTTCTTCCATAAAGCTCCTCTTTTTCCTTCTTTTTCCTCAATCAATGCATTCAAACCTTTGCGCTCTGTTCTTTGTGTCTTCTATGTTATTTTCTATGTGTGTGACCTCACATATCCTCTGTTGTGGGGTCTCTTCTATGTATGATTACAATGTCTGTCATCTCCTCTATCTTGTGTTTTCCATCTACGCTCTTCTTCTCTATCCCCTTGGGATCTCTGTAACTTCCTGTAGACGTAACTTGTAGTCTGCCATCCACAGTCTGAAGGGGCAGTTATGTGGTATCCCTTGGCATTTTTTCAGTCGACCTTTTCTCTCTGCAAGGGTCAACTGCCTATATTCATTAACTGTCTAACCACCTCTATGACCTTCTTTAATGGTCGTGTGGTTTCATGTATGCCTGGTATGGTGGTATGTGTAGTTCTTTATGTTTATAAGCATAAATTAACTTGTTATGCAAGCTTCCTATTTTCTTCGTCGATGCATCTCAACTCCACTACACTAAACCGTTCCATCAGTCCCTCTGCATCATCAATTTCCTATTGTGTATCATGGTCAGTACTATCAAGGTCGTTCCCTCTCAGTTAGTGATTTGATGCTTCTATTAAATCAAAACATAATTACATGCCTTATAACATTAACATATGAAGTTTGTGCATAATTACAGTCTTGGGGGAAAACAGGGTGTTACATTCCACTCCCCCTTAAAGAAACACCATCCTCGGCATTTAAAAAACCATGCATATACAATTATACATTAAACAAAAATGGGCATGCCAATCTCATGGCATCTTCCAGCTCCCATGTAGCTTCATCTGCTCCAAAGTGCTTCCATTGCACCTTGACCTACATGATGGCTTGGTTTTGGAGCATTGTTTATTTCTTGTCTATGGTGCATTGAGGTTTTGGTTTGAATTCTCCCTTTGGTTCCACTTGTATTACAGTCCAACCAATAACATGATTAGAATCATGTACATATTTCTTTAACAAAGACACATGGAATACATTATTTGCTCTAATAGTAGGTGGTAAAGCAAGTATGTATGCTACTAGTCCTATTCTCTCTAGGATTTCAAATGGTCCACAATATTGAGGAACCAATTTAGCACACATCCCCATTTTCAGGGAGCTTCTCTTGGGTTTCACCCATAGATACACATGGTCTCCTACTTTGAATTCTCTAGGGGTTCTTTTGCTATCAACATAACTATTTTGTCTATCCTAGGCAATTTTCAGGTTCTACCTTATCTTAACTATGGCTCATTCCATTTATTTCAGAAATTTAGGTCCAAGTATGATTTTTTCCACAGGACTATCCCAACTAATTGGGACTATGCACTTTATGCCATATAGATCCTCGAACGGGCTCATCTTCAATGATTCTTGATAACCATTGTCGTACGTGAATTCTACCAAAGGTAGATATTCTTCCCACTGCTTGGGACAATGCACAACATGTATTCGTAGCATATCTTCTAACACTTTGTTCACCCTTTCAGTTTGACCATCTGTTTGAGGATTGTAGGCCATGATAAACGCCAACTGCGTTTCTAAACCTGCAAACAAGCTTTTCTAGATATTTGAGGTGAACTTAGCATCTCTGTTTGAGATGATGGTTTTAGGCAAACTGTGCAATTTGAATAATTATTTCATGAAAACATTGGCAATGTCTATGGCTTCATAGGTATATTTTATGGGAATAAAATGAACTGCCTTGCTCAACTTATCCACTACAACCATGATTGCATCATGCTGTTTGATTGTCTTGGTAAACCTGTGATAAAATCCATGGAAATCAATTTCCATTTCCATTTTGGTGTATGTATAAGCTACAATAGTCCAGTAGGACGTCGATGCTCGACTTTCACCTATTGGCACTCCAAACACTTCGCAATGTAATGAGAAATGTCTTGCTTCATTCCAGGCCAATAATATTGTTTTTTAAATGTCGTCACCATTTTTTGGTAACCAGGGTAACCTACATAAGGTCTCCTATGGGATTCATCCATAATCAAGTGCCTCAAATATACTGAATTTGGCACATACGACCTGTTATTGTACAACAACAGATTATCAACCCTTAGTTGATATCCTTCATACCTATTTTCCCTAGGTTCTTGTTGCAACCTTTCCTTCACTTGATTGGAGAACTCATCTTCCTCCTAGAGATTTGTAATCCTCTGATGAATGTGAGACTCTCTTACACTTGTTGTTGCTAAGTGCACCATCTGAACGCTTTGGCTGAGTGCGTCTGCTACTTTTCTCTCTTTCCCTTTTATGTGTTTGATTTCGAAGTCAAACTCAAGGATCAACACCATCCACCTAGCTTCTCTAGCATTCAACTTGGGTTGTTCAAATAAATACTTCAGACCAAAATGGTGAGTCATGAGGATAAATCTTCTCCCAAGCAGGTAATGTCTCCACATCTTCAACACATGTACAATTGTTGCAAGTTATATACTGTGGGTAACATACTTCTGCTCATGTTCGTTTATCTTACGTGATTCATAACAAACCACTTGTCCATCTTGCATGAGAACTCCACCGAGTCCCTCTTTGCAAGTGTTTGTGCAAACCAGGAAGTCTTTTTATGGGTCTGCAATCTTTAAAATAGGGGTATTAGTCAATAGTTGCTTTAATTGTTGGAATCTATCTTTGCACTCTGGTGACCACACAAACTTCTTCCCTTTCCTTTGAAAGGAAGTAATAGGATTTTCGATCTTGGAGAATCCCTTGATGAACCTTTTGTAATATCCATCCAATACCATGAAGGATCTCACTTCTGTCACATTTCCAGGGGCAGGCCAATCCATGATTACCTTGATATTTACCGGGCCTACTGCCACTCCTTCCACTAAAATTACATGGCCTAGATACTGGATTTTCTTTTTAAAGAAATCACACTTGTTGAAATTAGCATACAATTGATGTTCTCCTAACACATGTAACACCATCCTAAGGTGTTCTTCATGCTCCTCTCGGTTCTTGGAATACACCAAAATGTCATCCACAAATACTAAGACAAACTTGTCTAAATACTTGCTAAGCACACTATTCATCATACCAGTAATGTAGTCGGTGCATTTGTAAGCCCAAATGGCATCACAACAAACTCATAGTGCCCATACCTTGTCCTAAAGGTTGTCTTATGGATGTACTTATCTTTAATTCTAACTTGGTGATATCCTGACCTCGAATCTATCTTTGAGAAAATTGTATCCCCTTTGAGCCAATCAAATAGATCGTATATTCTAGGCAAGGGGTATTTATTCTTGATGGTCATCTTGTTCACATGTTTAAAATCGATGAATAACCTCAAGGTACCATCCTTCTTATTTACAAACAGGGCTAGTGTTGCCCATGGAGACACACTTGGCATGATGTAACCCTTGTCCAACATTTTTTTAAATGTGTTTTCAGTTCCACCAACTCTGGTGTACTCATCCTATATGGAACTCTCGATGTTGTCACTGCTATAGGCATAAGATCAATTGAAAAATCAAGATCTCTTTTCAAAGGTAATCCAGGAACCTCCTCAGGGAACACATCTTTGAACTCCCATAACACCGGGTGATCTTCAACCTTCAACTCCTTGCCTTTTTTCGAGTTTAATACTTGTATAGAATACAAGGGACACCCCTTTCTGCTAAACTTCTTAAGTTGCAACACTGACATTCGCCTCGCAGAGACTAGCTTCCAAATGCCTTGCAAAATTCTTGTATTGCCTTTCTCATCTTCACATTCTAAAATTTTCTCATAACAGTTTAATTTTTCCTTATGGGCAACTAACCAATCCATGCCCAACAACACATCATAAGAACCAAGGGGTAGGATATTCATAACCGCTTGGGTCTAAAATCCATCCATCCTAATTGAACAAGCTTCAACTGCCTTTGTCGCTTTCCTCTTTGTTCATGTGGCTAATTGAACTAACCATGCTTTGGTGTGCTTCTTTCTCTGTAACGAACATGCCTCAACCACTCGAGATGAAATATAACTAAGATTAGACCTTGGGTTAATTAAAGCAGAGATTGGTCATTTAGTAATAATACCTTCCAATTCCACCACTGAGGCTTGGTGGTCTGCTTGTTGATTTTCTACTGTTGCATAGATTCTCAGCACACTCCTAGCTATGTCATTGACTGTAGTTTCCTCTTGCACTTTATACACTCTTCGATTGTTATGCTTCCGGTGGGGACAATCCCTCAATAGGTGTGGCTCTCCACATCCCTAGCATTGCAAAGGTCCTTTCATGGGTTCCTATGTTCTTTCCTTTGTCTGCTCTGTCGGTTTATTTCGACTTTGAGACAGAAAATTTTGTTGATGCACACTCATGCTTGGATGACCTAACTGTGCATCTTTCCCGTAATTATTATGGGGAAAATACTTGAATCCATTCTTCTGAAATCCACTCGTGTCCTTCCTTTTCCAATCTTTGGAAGACTCATGCTTGCGCTTAGACTCATCATAACAACATTTGGCCTTCTGAATGGTGTCCTCCAACATCTTGGGTTTGTCAAACTCAATTCGATCTTAGTAGGACTATGGTAATCCACTGAGAAACATTGGATTCTCGCCTTCTCATCCTTAAGGTAGGGAACATACCTCAACAACTCCATAAATATTTTTGCATACACATCCAAGGTAAGTTGTCCCAACTTAAGTTCATGGAATTCCTTTATCTTGTCATCATAATACTTTTCAGATAGGTAAGCTTTACAAAAGTAATTTCCAGATAGGTTAATTTGCTTTCCTTGAGGTCTACCCACCAAATGGAAGCCCCTCCATTCAGGTTAAATACTGTAATCCTTGCCTTGATATTGTCAAAATAATTATGTACTTGAAAGTACCTTTTCAAGCCAAATAACCATGCTTCGAATTCTTCTCCTTTATTTATCTCCCCATCAAAGGTTGGTGGCTTAGCCTTCTTAAATTCTTCAATCAGAAAATTGTGTTATTTCTTTCTCTTTCCCTTCTTAGAAATGTTGGATTTTATGTCGCTACTCGATTGTCTTGCTGAAATAGTCTTCTAGCTAGAAGACTCGGTGGAAATCCCTCCACTCGATTCGCCTTTCTTGACACCCTGATATTTTCTTCCAGAAGAAATACTTCTCGCATCCCTGTGAGCCAATCCATGCTTTTGAGCATCCCAAGGGGTCTTCAACCTCTTCGAATGTTGTAATTCTACATTTCTAGGGCCTTGTTGTAGATGTTTTTGAATTTCAGACAGGCTTTGTAGTAGAACTTCTTTCAACTCTTCTTATTCGACATGGAATCTCATAAGCCTCTTGTTATCTGCTTTCATACTTCTCATAGTGGCCATCAAATATGGAGGGGTTTCTCTATCCCTCTAGCCATCAGACTCTTCGTCTCTGAGGTGCGAGGTGTTGTCCATACTGTGTTGCACCATTCCACTCTGTAAATTTTCAATTAGTCCTACATGTTCAAACAACAATCATCATTAACATTTCTATGTCAATCTATTTTTGAAAACATGCATTCCAGACAACAAAAAATCCTTTTAAACAATAGTAAGCGGCATTGGCAACCCATTGAATCCTAGAGTTTGAACTCTGCTCTGATAGGAATTAGTAACACACCCAACCCATAAGTGTCCTTTTAAGGGATGGGGCATTAGAATTTTCGCTTTTCTCAATGATCTCAAATTTCCTCCTTGAAAACTCTAACATCCTCTGCTCTTCAAGAGCTTTCCAAGGACTGTAATTTCACTCAAACCTGAGCTCTGGATTGAAAGTTATGGCCATCCCAACATCTCGAGCTTTCATGGTCAATATCTATCTCACTACCACATGGAACCGTGTCACTCATGCCATCTGACATGGCGACAACATGGCATTGATGTGGCACTTGCCTAACTTTCCAAGGTGGAACTTCAGTCCACGTAAGGCTATAGTCGTCGACGTTTGGGCCTTCTCCTGATTCACTCAAATTTTACCTCTGACAGATACAACATTGAAGAATATTCTCTTTCGATATTGTCCATTCGACGTTCAAAAGGTTCAGGCAATTTCATTGCTCCGAAATCAGGGTATCAAAATATTTCGTCTTCTTAATGGATGGTGTTGATGCACTTACGATCTCCCTGACCAAATGTTGAGATTTGTTTGAGGGGATAAGGTTCTCCAGTATAGCTGGACCACACTCAACTCATCAACCAATTAATGATTGACATCTGCCATCCTTAGGACACTATGGCTTCCTTGCTAGTATGCCACGTCATTCTTGATATCAACACTTTGTCCCTTAAATTAAATGGGACTTACGACAGATCGACGAATACCATCGCATCTTGCCCACTCATAGACCTATGGTCTAGATATTCCCTCTGTCAAAGTCATACTCTGAACACTTAGGAGGAGTACTTTGAACCCTTCAGAGTTGTATTACGAACCCTTCAGATTTTACCCAAAAAACGGTCAATTTCAATCCAGCTAGACCTACACTCATTCATGTTGACCAATCGAATTCTGACATGCATCTTCATAATGATGCTCTCAATCAGTGCTAGCTCACTCTCCTCTCTCGATCTGCTAAGTGGGACCCTCGATGATCAATGACTGAGCATTAACTCACCCGCTTCCAAATATACGCCACACAAATGCTCAACTTCAGAGTCTTTCGGGGCTTTTCCCACAACACATGAGATCCCCCCCCCCCAAAGTCCCACTCTGAATAGTCTATTTCAGAGTCTCGTGTTCGAAGCGTTTCCCACAACACTTGAGGGTTCCCTCTGAAGCTTCCACTCTGAACAACTCACCGCAATAAACGGTTCAGATCTCTCCAGATCTATGGTTTTTGTTTCTACTGATTAGCACAGGGATTTAAGGAGATAAAACAGTTTGTTTTGAGGAATTATCCATTGCTTGAGTTCTGCAGGGATTCAACCCAAATTTTCAAAGTTTTAGGACTAATCTAAGGCCATTACAAATCATTGAAATTTAAGGAGAAAAATATTGCATGATTTATAGATTCTCCCTACAGGGATATAAAATGCTCAAGCACGCAACAATTCATACTTAGCTCATTTTTACAATTATTAGAGCAATAATAAACATTACAACGTATCTCAACTCGCATGCATTCAAAATGTATATTATAAACAATTGAGTTTCTCTTAGATTTAGACATTTACACATGCATTCAGAAATATTATTCATAGTCAATTTCGGTACAAATAAACACTTATCTAATAAGGAAGTTGCCAAATCCAACTGACTGAGAGAGGACACCTTTCCTCCCAACCTTAGGCCTTGTTGTAGAGTCACTTACTACAACATGACACCCCCATGCCAAGCCATGATACCACCAAGGAAATCGACCCAACAGGGTTCCAAGTTTGTGATGATCCACGAAGGTTACTCTCCTTCCTTCTCTAAGACAACAGAGGTTTCCACCTCCCACTGCGCTTTAGGTCTCTACAGGTTTATTAGGTGGTTTCTCAACTAGATTTCCTCTGCACAAGGGAGCCCCTTCTCTGCTCAATATTCCCTCGATGACCTCCCCTTAATAGTGTCGGTTTCTATCCAGTAAGCACCAAGTTGTAGCCCACTATTGCTCCAATTTGGGAATCCTAGTTTTCTTTGTTCAGGGTGATCATCAACAACTCAAACAAGCTTTGTATTTTCTTCCAGAAAGCTCCTCTTTTTCCTTCTTTTTCCCCAATCATCACATTCAAACCTCTCCACTCTATTCTCTATGTCTTCTCTATTATGTTCTATGTGTGTGACCTCACGTATCCTCGGTTGTGGGGTCTCTCCTGTGTCTAATTACATTATATGTCATCTCCTCTATCTCATGTTTTCCTCCTTCGGTATTCTTCTCTATCCCCTCGAGATCTCTGTGACTTCCTACAGACTTAACCTGCAATATTCCATCCACGGTATGAAGGGGTGGTTTCGTGGTATCCCCTGTCAATTTTCCAGACGACATTTTCTCTCTGCAAGGGTCAATTGCCTATATTCATTATACTCAACCACCTCTGCGACATTCTTTAATGGTCACGTGGTTTCATGTATTCCTGGTATGGTGGTACGTGTATTTCTTTATGTTTATAAGCATAAATTTGCTTGTTGTGCAAGCTTCCTATTTTCTTCGTTGATGTGTCTCAGCTCCACTACACTCAACCATTCCATTAGTCCCTTTGCCTCATCAATTTCCTCTAGTGTATCATGGCCAATACCATCAAGGTTGTTCCCTCTCAGTCAACGGTTTGTTGTTTCTATTAAATCAAAACATAATTACATGCCTCATAATATTAACATATGAAGTTTGTGCATAATTACAGTCTTGGGGGAAAATAGGGTGTTACAACCTCCACTCTTAAAAACCACCAATCTTCGCCATTATCCCACAATGTTATGGAGATAATCATCTTGTAGGTTCAAAAGCATGCAAAACTAAATGTTGTTTTGTGCACAGTAAAGAGATCATTCTCTTCACACTACTTACTCCACTACACGATGAGTTTTCCCTACTCAATGCCACGTGCATACTTAAATGGATGTGATGTACCTCGGCCTTCATGTTTGATTAGGCAATTGGTTGATTATTAAGCTTTCCATTAACCATAATGTCCCCAATTTTCAACAAAATGGCTTGATTGTCATAATTATCTACTAATGCATTATGTTCATGAAATACATGGAGTTTTTCCAATTATTCACCTAGAATGGTATTCAGAAGTAGGTGCCTAATGACATTTTTCGAGTCTCCTACCATAGATAATCTTTGGGTGCCAATGCCTTAAACAATATTTAAGCCTTGCAACACAACATAATCTTTGGTTGGTTATTTATTGAAATACATAGACCCCAAGAATATGTAATTTCAAGTGTTCCTCTNACACACACACACCTCAATCCAATGTTCAAGAGAGAATGTTGCGTAATAAAATCACTTAAGATAAAAATCCCATTGTCAAATGTTCCTTCGTCCTTTTCATGCTCTTTTGAGATGATATTTAGCTCCCCCAATGATCTTGGGCATATTCAAATATCTTTTTCTTTCTTTTGAGATTGGGGTCCAACAAGCTCCAACGTATGGTTTTGAGTAGTGTCAAATTCAAGACACACACATCAATAAGGGTAAAGGAAAGGTTTCAAATTTGTGAAAAAAACAATGGTGGTTATCTAGAATATTTTCTAGATGATAGTTTTGATTTCCATTGCATCAGGGTTTATCTATGTTGTTAGTCTTCAAAATTTTCATTAAAGTTTATATATATATATATATATATAATTTTTCTTTGCAATATTTTTTTGCTATAAGGGTTAATTTTTTTAGACGATCCATGATATGATTTTCATAAGTTAATGATGAAAGAAACATTTTTATTAAGACTCTAAACCAAGGTTTTTTTTACCACATGAAGTCATAAAAAACATAAAAACCTTATCACGATTTCAAAGGGATGGGGGCTTTTTGCCCCACTTTGAAGAGATCCTTTAACTCTTCTGAGATTCATTTGCACTAATTAATTGGCTTTCCTCGTGTGATTTTTCTACATTTATTTTCCTACTTGGAGTGTTAGATTGATTCACATTAGGTTTATTAGATCTTTAATCTGGTACCAATAATGTTGGGAGTCAAGAACTTCAAGTTTCTTAGGAATAAGAGGACTCTATTGATGATTAACCTTGAGGATTAGGAGCAATCACCATATTAAGGACCTGCACTTTCCCTTTCTTAGGAGACATGTCATGAGGGGATATATTTGAAGTGGAATTTTCAAGAAGAAGATTAAGGTTAAGAGCAATTAAATCTTTAAGAATATTTCCAAAAAAAAAAAGGTGAAGAGGAAGTAAAGATACCAAAGTCTTTTATTTTTTTACGTAACATAGAGAATTAATTTAAAACAAAAATATTCCTAGTGGTTGTCTACACCTTCTTTGTAATTTTAGGGTCTAATTTAGACTTGACCATTTGAAAACCATATTCATCTTTTCTAGATGACTTTGATAGAACATTTACTTTCTAGATGACTACAAACTCTTCGTTTAAACATAATATTTTCATAATCTAAATATTTCTTGCAAACTTTAACTCTTAATTTAACATATATTTTCTTTAAAATGGGTATGCTAAAATCCATGGTAATACATATATGGGCATAGGTAGTTGTTACACATCAAAATTACGCATTTCAATGATGACCTATTGTCATCATTACAAGTGTTACAAGTGTCGCATTTTATCCATAAGTGTCGCAAGTGTCGCAAACATCATACAATCATCTTGCCTATGTTGTGTCCCAAATGACATCACAAGGACACTTCAAATACACCCTCAAAGATTGGTTTAAGAAGGAGAAATCACATGACACAGAGTACAAATCTTTTACCATGGAAAAAACCACTCAAAAGTCATTTTTGAAGGCCGACGCTCCCCTACCCACTGTCACGGAGTGGCAGTGCTCCCTGCCCTCCTTTAGGGGATCATTGCAACACTCTGTGCCCCATTATGAGGGAGTGTTGGGATGTTTGAGGAAATATTGGGCTATTGAGGAAAATCAGGGAAAAATCCCCCTCATTCTCTCGAGTTAGTTGGATTCGAATCTGAGGTCAAGGTTGGATCTTAGGGAGGATCCACAACTAATGGAGAAATATCCTCAACCTATCCCAAGAATATCTATGGTGGTTAGGCCTCTCCAAGCCTATATAAGGAGGCCTCTTCATGGTGAAAAGGGAGGACATTGAAGGCATTAAACTTATGATCTCATAAGGGAGATAATCAGTGAAGCATAGTCATTTTGTTTGTGGATCATTTGAGCAAGGGGTTGGACAAGGAGAGCTTGGTGAGGCTATTGCATCTTCATCAAAGGTCTGTAAGTATTGCTATCGAGTTCTCATTAATACATGTGCTTGGCCTGTTTCCTTCAAGATTGTGTATGCCTACATGAACTTGTCTTTAATGGATAGATCTAGTTTCAGACTAATCATAGTAGAATAGGAAGCATGTTTTGTCTTTGATTGGATTGCAGGACCTGTTGAAGAGCTTGTGGATCGGAGCTCAACTTAGAATCGGCCGAGGACAAACATCGTAAAAAGGTACATCTTCCTCTTCTTCCTCTTCTATATAGAATAGTTTAGCTAGGTTTAAAGGGATGTCAGTGACCAAAGTTAGCACCTTTCTGTCTTGATCTTAGAGATTTAGGGTTCAAGAGGGAATCCACCTATCCGCAGTGGGATTTTCCTGTAACAATAGCCATAATTTTTTATGTTATGTGCTTGGATGCTTTAAGAAACATCCCCACTCAATATCTTTTTTTGCTACCAAAATTCAAAAAGGAGAATAAGAAGACAAGGCCATATCCGAGTTTTTGATGTGATATCCAATCTAAGATTGAAATGAGTGGTCCAATAGTCCTCGTTTGTTCATAAACCATGTTATCTAATATTGAAATCACTTGTCTAATAGTCTTTGTTTGTTCATAAACCACGTTTCCCCTTTCAAAAATTTGCTCTTTTTCAACAATAGATGCGAAGGTTAGTGAGAAATAACGCTTCCCCAATGGTACAATCTAACTACAATTACAACAATTGAAACCAAGTAACGATAAAATAAATTGAACGAAAGTAAAATGCTAATTTCTAATCATATTGTTACAGGTAGTACTAGGGGCCCCTTAGGTAAGGTATTGAGCTACAGAACCATAATCACACGATCACCAATACATCAACATGTGAATGAAAGTCATAACCAAAATTATATTCTTGTAGTTTGAAAGATACAATAGCAACAAAATGTAATTGCTAGAATAATTTCCTCCCCCTTAGCTATGGGGAGTCAAGGTTCTTATACAACATGATTGTTGTTCTAAAATTATACAAACAATGGATGGACAACCATGAGAATCTAGGTTTTCATCTGGTTACAAAGATTCTTTCAAACTTTAATGGGAATCGGACGTATGTTGACTCGATATTTCACTGATTTCTCCTTTAATCGCCCACTTGCCTCCTATTGCCTTTCTTTGTGAACAATACTTCTCAACTACAAGTTGCAACATTAACTATTGTGCTGGTGAGATTTATTTGGAGTCACAACAACGAAAAAACATGCTCAGAGTTGCAATGGTTTTTCTGTAGTTGTAACAACTACGAATGCACCTTGAGTTGAAACAGTTGGTTCGCGCCTGGAATTACAACAACCTGGTTTGTGCCTAAAACTGTATCACTTGGAGTTGCAACAAAGAGGTGATGCAACCACTTTGAGATGTTGCAGCTACTGTATTCTTCTGTATAACAATATTAGTAACTAAAAGTAACGAGCTCCTTCTAATAATTATGCAAAATAACGTAATAATGGAATATCAGGTAGGATTCATACCTTAGTGATAAGTGAGGTGAACTGGATAAAGGAAGTATTAAAAAGGGAAGTGATTAACAAAAAATGGCAAGAAAAAACATATAGACGGGTGCCGAAAGTATGTCATTTTAGGCACCCGTCAGGCACCCTTGGAGAACCTTTACCAGAACTCAATCAGTGCAGGCCAGAGCTTCCTTTGTGTTCTCGAACTTTAGCAGACTATGATCGCTCATCCACATCTTCCGATGCTTGGTTTATATAACTCAGAAACCCTTTATTTTCTTCATGGGGTCGTCTTGTCCTCCTCATACCTCTTGTATAAATCAAAAACCCATCGTGCCTTTGTTGGACTGGTTATGCAACTCGGATGCTTCCTCGATCTGCTCTTTAGCTTGAGTAGTCTCCCCCTATCTTTGACATCAATGACAACAATTTACCAACACATATAGGATATCATTTTCTAAGTTCAATGTATTGTCAAAGATATTTCCAAAGCCCCGTTGTTCATTACATATTTGAATTTCACTTTCAACATTTAAAGGTTATTATGATGGATCCAAATTTTTATTCTTTGATAAAAGATTCCTCATGCCATCATTCTCCTATTTTACTTTTCCAAATCTCGGTGATAAAAAATCACATACTTTTGATTGAAAGGGTAAATTCTTTGGTTTGCTTCCTCAAGGAATGTCCAAATGGCAGAGCCAATGGTTAGATAAAGTCCCCTTTAGCATAAATTCAAAACCCATGTGTCCAAACTTTAGTGATTATAAACCTGTTCAATGCTTCCATGATTAAAACTTTTATTTTCCTCTTGTTATTCCATGTATAATACTTATTTGTGTTGCGAATGTGTTATATTCTTTGCATGGCTATCCCCACACATTGTTTTCCTATGTCGAGAGTGTCGAGGGGTCACAGGGTGGGTCGCTAGGCACTAGCTGCCTAAGTTTCGAAGGTGGGAGCCCCCCAAATTTTTTTGGGGTTGTCTTTGGTTCGCTTTTTGGCTTGTTTTGGGTTTTTTCGACCCATTGTAATATAATTCTGGTTAAAGAATTAGGCTTGTAATCTAATCCAGGTTAATGGATTAGGGTTTTAGATGCTGCAAAATACATATTTATTGTATTGTGAATAGTGAAGTTAATATAAGGAAGAAGATAGAGGTGCGACTCTAAGGTTTGTTGGTTTTCCCAGTTAAGGGTTTCCAAGGTAAATCTATGTGTATTGTGTTTGTGCCATTGTTGTTCTTTCTATTATGCTTAATAATTTGTATGCATTGTTAGAATGGTTTTTTTTTAAACCATAATTAGGAGATATTTGTAATAAGAAAAAAATTGTAGCGTAGCTCACAACAATATACATCAAAAGTCTTCTTTAGCGAGTTTTAAGCAATATTGTGAAGAAAGACATTCTAGTATCCTATAGCTACAGTAATAAAATGTTGATAACAACTGCTTCCAGTATATCTTGATGGTGTTGATTCTACCAAAAAAGGCCTAGAAATCTAACTACTTTAAAAAACATACAAGCTTAGCAAAATGCATGTCAGCTAACTGCTTCATCTTCCGTTGCTTTGACTGAGTTTGAATCTGTTGGTTGTGGAGCCTGATTATCTTATTGATTCAAATGTCTTGTGTTTTTCAGCCATGTTTATACCCTATGAAGACTTTACACCCCAGAAGTATGTACACTCTTCAACGTGGGGGAGTGCAGAGGGGGGGTACCCCCTCTGCGGGGTCCGGGGGCGAAGCCCTGAAGGAAAAATTTCCTTGTAAATGTATATTGTAATTTCATTGTAAATCTGGACCGTTCATTATAAGGTCGCAGATCTAACGGTAGAAATTATGGTAGGGTTTTTTGCCCTAGAAGGCAACCCTCTGTTATGAGGGAAATGTATTGTGGTTATGCATTATGGCGAGTATTGTATTATGAGAGAGGAGACTGTGAGAGAAAGAAGAGGAAGTTACAACGGTTTTTGTTGTAGGTTATATCCCTTCATTTGTTGGATAATAATAAAGGAAGGACCTGGCAATTTCTCTGGTGGACGTAGCCCACACTGGGTGAACCACGTAAATCTGTGTCTCTATTGTATTGTGTGTCTTCTGTGTTTTGTTTCCGCATTTGTTTTATTTTATTTCTCTGCGGTCCTGTTTTTCTAACAACTGGTATTAGAGGGAAATGTAACTCATAGGAAAAAAGGGTTTCTGGTTCGAGTGGGAGGAATGTTGGAAGATGGAAAGTTTAGGGTCGAGAAATTTAACAACCAAAACTACCAGTTATGGAAGATGCAGATGGAAGATTATTTATATCAGAAGGATCTATTCCTACCATTGGGCGGAGTAGCAAAGAAGTCGATGGCCATGAAGGATGAAGAATGGGAGATTCTTGACATAAAGGATCTAAGAATGATATGGCTGAGCTTGGCAGTGTCGGTGGCTTTCAATATTTTAAAAAAAAAGACAACGAAGGATTTGGTGGACGCGTTGGCTAAACTGTATGAAAAACCCTCGGCGTCCAATAAGGTATTTCTAATGAAGATATTATTTAATATGAAGATGTCAGAAGGTGGGTCAGTTACAAATCATTTAAATGAATTTAATACGGTTACTAATCAACTAAGTTTTGTAAAAGTGGACTTTGATGATGAGGTTAGGGCTCTTCTAATCTTGTGCTCATTGCCAGAAAGCTAGAACAGATTGGTCATGGTTGTAAGTAACTCTGTCACTAGTTCAAATACTTTAAAATTTGATGATGTTTTTGGTGTTATCCTTAGTGAGGAAATGCGATGGAAAATCACAGGTGAGACATCAGGTAATGCGTTGAACATGGAGATCAGGGGAAGACAAAAGGATAGAGGAAAGGGCTCAGGGAACCGCGAGAATTCTAGGAAGGGAAGATCCAAATCCAGACTTGGAAAGATAGAGTGATGGAATTGTGGGAAGAAAGGACATCTGAGGAAAGACTGCAGAGCTCCAAAGAAACAAAGAGATGGACAATAGGAGAGAAATCGGGAAGCAAATGTAACATGTGATATGTTACAAGATGCTTTGATTCTTTCTGTAGATAATATTTCCGAGTCTTGGGTAGTAGATTCAGGGGCTTCATTTCATGCCACACCCCATAGGAAACATTTTCTAGATTATGTTCAAGGTGATTTTGGACAAGTTCATTTGGGTGATGATGCACCATGCAAAATTGTTGGAATGGGAAAGGTAAAAATAAAGCAATGTAATGGAAACCAATGGTTATTGAAAGAGGTAAGACATGTTCCAGATTTAAGAAAAAATCTAATTTCAACAGGGCAGTTGGCAAGTGAAGGTTTTATATCCATATTTACAGATAAGACATGGAAGGTCATCAAAGGATCATTGGTGATAGCAAAAGGAGAGAAGGTAGGTACATTGTATTTATGTACTGGTAATATTGAATCTTCTATATCTTTAGCTTCTACAGGAGTGGATACATCATTGTGGCATCATAGGTTGGGACACATGAGTGAGAAGGGAATGCAAATACTTCACAAAAGCAATTTGTTGCCAGATCTTAAACAAATTTATTTGGTCTTCTGTGAGCATTGTGTTTATGGAAAACAAAAGAGAGTCAGATTTCTCAGAGTCGGAAAAGAAAAGAAGAATGAAAGGTTAGAGCTTGTGCATACAGATGTATGGGGACCAGTTCAAGTATCATCTCTTGGTGGCTCTCATTATTATGTTACTTTTATTGATGATGCAACTAGAAAAACTTGGGTTTATTGCATTCGACAAAAATCTGATGTTTTTGATACTTTTAAGAA
>ML791493.1:211241-237382 GCA_009831015.1 Picea engelmannii | reverse complement strand
TTCATTTGCTTATATATTGATGTCAGATAATTACATGAAGTACTAACCCACTGATATATAGCCTGCATACATATTATCTTGTTATTGTCTTGTTCCGGGCAGGTGTTCTCTTTTGGGCATACACTTCTTTATTGGCTGATTAGTCGGATTATCTGACCTTTGTTGGTAACCTGTGAGGAGGAAACTTTTTCTTGATCTTTATGCTTTGGCCTCTTGAAAACCCCAGGTTGCCGGGGACGTCTCCCCTGGGTTAACCTCCCTAAATAGAAAGAGCCTCCCCATCGAGGTGACATTGGGTGGGGAAGGTTCCTGTTACGCCAGTTTGGCCTCAATCCTCTAGCCTTTTGACCTAGCTACAAACTGTGCGATAACATTCTTCATCATCATGGTCATTGTCATCATCATCGTCATTGCCTGCATTGTCATCACCATCATCATCGTTGTCGTCATCATTGTCGTCGTCATTGTCGCTGTCATTAATGCTGTCATTTGTCATCACCATAATGAACATTGTTGCCATCGTCCTCCTCCTCCTCATCGTCATCGTCCTCCTCATCATTGTTGTCATCGTCCTCATCATCATCGTTATTGCCATGGTCATCGTCGTCATCATCATCATCATCCCCCTAATCAACATTGTTATCACCATAATCAACATTGTCATCATCACTATCATCATCGTTATCACCATCATTGTCATCACTGTCATCATCGCCATTGTCATCAACATCGTCATTATCCTCATTGTCATCATCGTCGTCGTCGTCCTCATCATCATCATTGTCATCATCATCGTCGTCGTCCTCCTCATCGTCATCGTCATCATTGTCATCATCATCATCGTTGTCGTCGTCATTGTCATTGTCATTGTCATCATCATTGTCATTGTCATCATCATCGTCATTGCCATTGCCATTGTCATCATTGCCATCATGGTCGTCATTGTCATCACCATAATCAACATTGTCGTCGTCGTCATCATCATCGTCATTGTCATCATCATTGTCTGCAAATACCAAGGGAGTTCCATATTTTTGCAAATACATCCTCCAACCATAAAACAAGAGGTAGCTTGGGTATTCGAACCCAAACTGGAAGTATGTCCACTCAAGCCATTTTAGCATCAAAATCAACATGCCACTTATTTAGGAAAAGTTTCGGGGCACCCCATTTCCACATGCTTTGCAAGACTTCATTTACCTCTCTAATTGAATTAAAAGTCTAGACCAACCATCCCTTTCCATGGTCATTATGCAGGGCACATAACCCATCAGAGGTTCAAAATTTAACCATCAGAGGTTCATAATTTAACCTCGTCCAATCCTTTAAGTACTCACATGACATCTTCTTTCCTGGAAAATGACCAATTACCACCTTTTCTTCCAGTTCCATTGCATTATTTAACCTAGTTTTGGAACCCAAGCTTATAGGCTTAGGCATTTTCTTGATGCATTTCCTCCTCTTTGTTTTATGTTCTCCTTCTAGCGAGGGTTTCCCTAGGCTTCCTGCTTCCATAGTCACTGAGCCACTCATTAGGATATTGCCCAAATATTTACCAATTAACCTTGTCTCTTGTCGAACATTTACATTCCCAGGTGAATTGCATAGATGTAATTCCAAATCTCCATAGAGAACCATCGGGGGAATAAACATTCCATTGCTGTCATTCACTTGATTAATGACTCCATCACTTTCAATGCTAGGGACAATCTGTTGGAGATATATCAGATCCAAATCCTGGTACACTGCAGGTGGGATAACAAATGCGTCATTTAGGGCCTCGGGAAGCTCTCCATCTCTGTTGTTCACCTGTGTCTTCAACCACAGTTCGCCTCGGGTACCACCAGTGGCTAAACCTTGAACCAACTCTCCCAGAACGTCTAGCATGTTTTCCTCCAGTGGGCACGACCCCTCTGATATCCTCTTCGTTGACTCCATTTGAATTCCATGTCGACTGAATCGAGGTGTTTCCTAGATCACCTGACCCTCATTCGGATCGACTGAATAATCAACTCATTCATCCTCCATTGTCACCATTCACGCCTTGACAACTAAGGGCTTCTTGTTTGATGGCAGCTTGAAGATTGTGTTCCAGCTTTGTGTTTCCAATCTCCATGTTTCCTTGTGCTTGTTGAACAGTCTCCTCATCTTTCTCCGCAATTTGAACGGAGCTGATAGAAACCTCTGGAGGGGTATCCCTAGAGTGTGAAAGATCTCCATGCAAGTGCGAGTTGCTGGCTAGGCCTAGACCCAACTCATAAAGCATATTACAGTTTGCTTCCAACTTCTCAATTTGCTTGCTTTGACAAGCCATAATATCTGAAAACTCTGACTCACTTGTTCTTTGAGCTTCCATTTGATTGGCCATTCTTCTACTGAAGTGTGATAAGGCTACGTGAATATGCTTTACATGGAATTTGTTTCTCTGTTGGGCTCTTCACAGGTCTGAAGTCTCACAAAAAATGCAGTGACCAGAGTGACTGTGACCTGCCATTCTCTTCCAATACCACCAACTGAATTTATGACACTAGACTGAAACAACATATATACCAAACCACACCATAATTAGATAGTATGCTCCACAACCATCCATAAGTGCAACCAAGGCGTGATCAACAAGGCAAGTACATGTGAGAAGACCACCAGGCAGCAAGCAAAATCATCTAACCAAGGAGAAGTAAGACTCCCCCAAGCCAAAGACCTCCAAAGAACCAGCAGGAAATCTCCACCAATGTGATGAAAATCACAAAGTGGAACCTCATACAATATGAGGTCACAGGTGTAACACCGTGTTTGATCAAGAAAAAAATTACATGCAGAAGATTTGAGATGTTGGTTCACAGGTTGCAGGATTGGGGCCGCAGGTGAGTTATAGTCATTGTCTCTCTGGAGGTCAGGGCCACAGAGCAGGGCTGATATGTGGCCCCTCCGAATGGCTGGAAATATCCTTAATTTATGGGTAAACTTGTTGAAAAGCATCTGTTAATAGGCTAGTTGCATGGCAGAGTTTCTTATTCGCAGGTTTGAGTTGTGAGGTTAACATTGACTGTGAATTTCAGGAACTGAGGGTTGTAGGATTGGCAGTGTTGGCGATCCTTGGCAATCCATTTTAGGTTTACACAGTCTGTGAAATGTTTCAGTGTTGTAGGTAGTTCAAAGGCGATGTACAATGCTAAGTTTTTTGGTCTATATCGTTGCCCATCTCATATTGGATGGTAGTCAAATATTGTTGTTTTAAGTTAATAGCTCACACATGCAAAAGCAATAGAGAATTGAGATTATGTTTCTTAGTGTTTTATCCTTGGCTTAGCAGGTGAGGCTTAGATCCTTAAGTTTGTGCAACCTCTTTCCTAATTCCGACCCTGCAAACCCCCATCTATTAGAAAATGAAACGGACGTGTTTTTTTTAAATCAATTCATCAGGTGACAAAAGAACCATCCATGGGACTGAAAGACAAACCAGGATGTAAGGCACAGCCAATGAGGAAGCCCTTGATACATATCTTGAGACAATTCAATTGTGCTAACTGCTAACATACAGAGATAAATGCATGGTTATCGCTATGCAAACTGTCCTGCTTACATTTTTCAAGTCCCATTGACATATTTTGGTCATTAACAAACATTAATATAATTTCTCTTTCATTTTGAATGTTGGTAATCAAACTAAGATAACATGCATGATTCCAATGCTAAGGTTTGTTATCAGTCATATATAGTTGTGGGGTAATTGATGCATCTGTACCATTACCTTGATGCATCTGTACGATTACCATACCATTTTTCATATGCCAGTTAATTTCTTCAGAGTGGGACCTTTTCAACTCATGGCATTGCATGGTCCTCAATGCTTCTAGTAGATGCACCCTTTGACAGGACAAGATCCTCTTTTGTCATGGTGTCTAGGATTATAATGCTTGTAAAATTAGAACAAACATTTTTTTTTTCTGATTCTTTCTGAGCCAGAATTTATAGTTAGGATGCTCTTATAGCCATTCTAATTGATGTTTTGTTTTGATTGCAGTTGATAGATCTGCCTTTTTCATTGTATTCAACTTTTGTCATCAAGGCTTGGCATGGATTCAATAAAGTTTGTCTCAACTTCTTTAATTTTTTCTGTTAGTCTTAGTTTCCATTGATCGATAAATCCACAACCTTATAAACATCTCACTGATTTTGTTTTGTTTATTTTATAGAGGAACAACTTTCACTGGACATTATTAAACTTATCTTATCTTATCTTATGGTATATGTTGAAGAAAGCTAATTGATCCATTCTCTTGTTTTTTTTCATTACAGCAAACAATTTGGCTTTTTCTCAGAGATATGGTTGCAGGTCTGGGCCTTTCGGTTTTACTCGGGCCACCAATTGTTGCAGCAATAATCATAATTGTGCAGGTAATGGCATTTATTATCATTTGTGATATCCCCAATGCCTGCAGTCTTCAATACAGATATATCAGTCTGGTTGTACAATCTTATTTCGGCCAAGTCCTTTTTTATTATATGACAGGCAGCTCCTTACTTATTTCAGCCTTGTTGACATCCTCTAACTACGTTGATAGCATGACTCTGCTGTCTTTAATCCTTGGATTTCTCTGCATTATACAACATAGATTCCATTCTCTTCAATTCATTTAATTACTTTTATCAATAATGCAATCTGTGTTTTTGTATGGACACTACCACATTTATTGAGCATAATGTCTTAGCTTAATTACAAGGGAATACAAATGATCATTATGGTGACTGTGTTTTGCAGAAAGGAGGTCCATATTTAGCAATATATCTTTGGGCCTTTATGCTTATACTATCACTAGTGATGATGTCTTTATATCCTATTCTTAGAGCTCCACTCTTCAACAAGTTCACTCCTGCGAGTATTGTGGGAGGATTGTTCTTGCAGAAATAAATACTTCCTAACCGTAGAGAAGCTATTTATTTTTTCCGAAAGTGTGTCATGGCTACTTATGTCATTGCATGGGTATTTGTAATTTTCTAAACAATTGTTGTTTATGACTCACTAAGTAGCTTCCAGAAGGAGGACTTAGGTTGAAGATTGAGAGGCTAGCATCAACTCTAAAATTGTGTGTCATGGCTACTTATGTCATTGCATGGGTATTTGTAATTTTCTAAATGTAAAATTTCAGACCCCACCCAGTTTCAAGTCTCGCTGATTTTATCAGTGTTTAATGCCCAAAACCCAGATTTATGACAGCCATGAATACTCGGCAAATAAACATAATTTTCAGAACTGAAACATGAGGATTATCAACAGCATTTAATGCAGAAATAAAATATATCAGCAGCACAATATTCAGACTAATATTTGCACAGAGATTTTTGGTCTAACAGCGACCCTGGAAAACCCACAAGGGGAAAACCAGTGAGAGAGAGTTTTTTATTATTTTAAGAGCCCAGAGAATTTTCTGTTACAGCAGAAATTTATTTCAGAAATTTAATGACAGAATTATCTCAAAAACCATGCCAAGCTTCCACATAACAAAAATTCATGCCAGAATTTCCTGCACATATAAACAGGTCAGCTCCTCGATTTCTGTGCCTTTCCTTGCTGTACGGATGCCTTGAAATACATGCCAAATGATGCAACACAAATTCTGGGAAAAAATGCTGTATGGATGCCTAGGGAATCGTGCCAATCACCCATAAAACTCACACAGAATTCCTCCTCGATTTCTGTGCAGCAAAAACAGCAGTACGACCTCCAAAATCTGTACGGTATGGCCTCCTTAACTCTACTGTACCTTTTCTCGATTTCTGTGCTGAATTTTAGCTGTACGGCCTGCTCAAAATCCGTACAGTACAACCTCTATTAATGCTGTACCTTCCCCCCTCGATTTGCGTGCCCAAGGTTGCCTTGGAATGCGTTCCCTAGGCTGCAAACTGCTCTTCCTCGACTTTTCTCTCTTCTCTTCTCTCTCAACAGAATGCTTCAACAACCCCAAAGGGGTGTGCCCTCCTTACCCTAATCAACTCAATGAGGGGAAGGTGAAAAGTCATCTCATCCAATGGTTGAGATTAGACGAGATGAATGGTGGAGATTAAATCACTTAAATCACCCACTTTCCCTAAGTTCAAAAAGTCACTTTTAATTTACATCTCATAAATTAAATGACTAGAGTCCACTTTAGGCACATTCTCATCGCTTAGGCGCCTAGGTGATGAGAAACAATTGCCTAGGTACTTTTTAATTATTTTAACACTCCCTCTTACCGAGGAAAGTGTTACTCACCACTCCAAGATTGTCCTTGAAAAATACAAACTTGCCTTTGCCCAAGGCTTTGGTGAGTATGTTTGCAACCTGCACATCTGTAGATATGTACTGTAGCTCAACTGCTCCTCTCTGAACATAATACTAGATGAAGTGATATCGAATCTCAATGTGCTTAGACATGTCGTGAAAAATTAAATTCTTAGAGAGTTTAATACAACTTTGATTGTCACAGTAAATCATAATGGGTCTCAACTGCACACCAAATAAACCCACCAACAACTTGCGAAGCCAAAGGGCCTCACAACTGGCCTAACTGGCAGCCATATACTCAACCTCTGCAGAACTCAAAGCCACTGACTTTTGCTTTCGACCGAACCAAGACACCACTGCTGAGCCCAATCCGAAACAACATCCAAAAGTACTCTTCCTGTCACTGACACACCCTGCCCAATCTGAATTTGTATAGCCCACCAATCGAACTCCATCCCCTCTCAGATAGTCCAGACCATAATCCACTGTACCACAAAGATACCTGAGCACATGTTTTGCTGCCGCCCAATGCACTCTCCTAGGCTCCACCATGAACTGACTAAGAGTGTTGACAACAAAACAAATATTTAGTCTGGTGTTGACCAAATACATCAATGAACCGATGAACTGACGATATAAAGTGGAATCAACTAACTATGACTCAGAAGCATGAAGCTTCTTCCAGTTAGTAATCATGGGTGTGGTCATGGGCCTACAATCCTCCATCTGGAATCACCTCAGAATGTCACAAGCATACTTCCCCTGTTCTGGGAAGATGTGTCCAGGCTCCTGACAAACCTCCTATCCCAAAAAATGATGCATCAATCCAATATCTGTCATCTCGAACTCTAAAGCAAGGCTCTCCTTGCAGCTAATAATGAGTCTCTCAGCCCTTGTAATGAAAAGATCATCAACATATAGCAATAGTATGAGAGGATCTTCTCCAACCATAATGAAGTATAGGTTGGGATCTGCCTCAGTCTTCTCAAAGCCCAACTACTGTAAGTAGGCATCAATCCTAAAATACCAAGCTCTGGGAGCTTGTTTCAGCCCATACAATGCTTTCTTCAGTCTGCACACATGAGACTCTCTCCCATGCACCTCGAATCCCAATGGCTACTCAATGTACACTTCCTCATGGATGAGACCATTTAGAAATGCCGTCTTTACATCCAGTTGATGGATCTTCCAACCCATCTCTGCTGCAATAGAGATCACTGCCCTGATCGAAGTATATCTAGCAACCAGAGCAAAGGTCTCATCATAGTCAACTCCCTCAACCCGTGAGAACCCCCGAGCCACAAAACGAGCTTTGTACTTCTCAATGCTGCCATCTGCAACATACTTGAGTTTGTAGAGCCACCTGGAAGTCATCACTAACTTCTCCTCAGGTCTAGGAACAATCTCCCAAACACCATTCTTCATGATGGAACTGTACTCTTCCATCATGGTATCTTTCCAAACTTGTCTACCAAAAACCTCCTCAAAAGTGGAAGGCTCAGACTCCTTGATGCTTCTCACCATCGCAATGTAGTTGCAAAATCTCTCAGGAGGTTTACTCTCCCTCATAGCCTGCCTGGGATTCCCCACTGAACCCTGTAGCTCCCTCAAAGTGTCCCGAAGCCACTTGGGCTTCCTCCTCTGTGAAGTAGTGTCCTGTGGAGGGGACTCTCCCTGCTCAACCTCATCACCTGAAGATTGTGAACCTGAAGTAGAATCTGGAGAACTCGATCCCGAAACCGGTGGACCAGTAACCTGTGATCCTGACATCTGTGGCCTTGTAACTCGTGGTCCAGTCGTCACCTAAGCTGGAGGACCTGAACTCTGTGTCACTCAAGTCTGCTGTGGACTCACTTGAATCTGAGGTGATGACTGCTCACTCCTCTCAGTCCCTCGTGACTTCCTAAAGGCTCCATCCTTCTCAAATCTCACATCCCTTCTCAAAACTGTCTTCCTCAAGGAAGGGATATATATATGCGGAAAGCCTTTGAAGTCTCGCTATACCCAACAAAGATCCCCTTCTTTGTCGTGGGTTCTAGCTTTGTCCTCTTCTCAAAAGGGACATGTGAATATGTAAGACACTCAAAAATCCTAAAGTGCCCAACATCAGGCTTCTTTCCAAAGAAATCCTCCTCGGGAGTCTTGTCCCCCAATGCTTTGTGTGGACTCCTGTTCTGTAGATAAACTGTAGTATAACATGCCTCGGCCCAAAGAAAAAGTGGCAGCCCCTGATCATGGAACATGGCTCTCGTAGCCCCAAATTATGGCCCTGTTCTTCCTCTTAGCAACCCCATTCTGCTGCGGGTTGAAAGGAACATTCAACTCTCTCCTGATGCCCTCTCCTGCACAGAAGTCATTAAACTCCTTGGAGGTATACTCACCCCCATTGTCTGTCCTCAGAACCCCGATTTTCCTCCCAGTCTGGTTCTCCACAAGAGCTTTGAACTCTTGAAACCGAATGAAGACCTGTCCTTTGGTCTTCATGAAGAAAATCCAAGACTTTCGAGAGAAGTCATCAACGAATATGACATAGTATAAAAAACCACTCAAAGATGCAGAAGACATAGGACCACATACGTCAGAATGAATCAGATCAAGAATACCTGCTGCTCTGCTGTCATTGCTTGGAAAAACAGTCTTGGTGTACTTTCCCAAAGAACACCCCTTGCACAACTCCTGGTGCTCTGTATTGAACTTTGGCACAACAGTCACAATCTCCCTCAGTATCCTCAGAGCCCCATGATGCAAATGGGCCATCCTCCTATGCCATAGCTCACAAAGATCACTGCTGCTGGTAGTATGAAACAATGCACTAGCTGGTTGAAACATGAGCTTGTACAACTTCTCATGTCGATTCCCAATCGCTTTAGCCGAAGTGATACTAGACCCCTTGGGAAATAGAAGCACCTGTCCATCACAGAACAACACCTCATAAACCCTCTCCTCAATAGTAGAAACTGAAATCAAGTTCTTCTTCAAGCCATGAACATATAGGAAATCTCTCAACAACATGGGAGGTAGAGACTTCCTCTGAAATGATACTGTCCCACTACCAACTGCCTTGATCACCCAGTCATCTCCAAGCACTACCTTAAGATCACCAATCTGTGTAAGATCTGTCAAATGCTCACGAACACCTGTCATATGGCGAGAGGCACCACTGTCAATATACCACACACTGGAATGAGTGGCTCTAGTGGAAAGACATACCACTAAGGAAAACTCCTTATCGAACTTGGCGGAAAACTCTTCCACCTTTGCTGAAGCTGCTGTCTGCTTCTTCTTCTTATTAAGACACTGTCTTGCATAGTGCCCAAACTTGTGACATGCAAAGCACTTGACTTTGCTCATGTGCTTCTTGCCTTCACTCTTCGGTTTGTTTCCTCCCTTAGGACCCTTTTTGAATTTCTTCTTGCTGTTGGCAACAAGAGCCACATTCTCCTCATCATTACCAGTAGATGAACTGCCATGCACATAACCTCTCCGGGTTTCCTCCTGAACAAAGTCATCCTAAAGACGTTCCTACTTGGGAAGGTTCTCCCTAGCCACAATGCCCTCAACAAAAACAACTCATTGTTTGGTCACTCCATTCATTGTTGTCCTCACAAGTTCATTGTCAGCAATGGCCTCCCCAACAACTCCAAGTTCATCTCTCACCTGTGTCAACCTGGTAATATATGTGACCACATTTTTAGCCTTGGTCATTTTAATGCTTTTCAGTTTTTCTCTCAAAACCATCTTCTGGTTCTCATTTGTACTTTGTTACAATTTCGTCAAGGACTCCCACATCTCATATGCATTTGTCTGCCCAGTCACATGAGGAATCAAATGGTCCTTGATGGCATCAAGGGTGATTCTTTTAGCCTTGATACTCTTTTTGGTGTAGGCTACTAGAAGAGTAGGATCTGTGGGTACATTCACTGGGTTTGCTGTGGAGTTCTCAACAATGTCCCATAACTCACTTTCTTGCAACAACAAGATCATTCTCTCATTCCAAACAACAAAGTTTACTGCCCCATCAAGTTTGTCCTCAACCCTTAAACCGATAGCCATTGACCCTTCTTTGCTGAAAATAAAAATTTCAAAATTCTGTCCACTGAAGTAAGTTCTGTCCCCTTCTCTATCTTGCTGATATAAATCTGCCTTTTCTTTAACTCAGCTCTGATACCATGTAAAATTTCAGACCCCACCCAGTTTCAAGTCTCGCTGATTTTATTAGTGTTTAATGCCCAAAACCCAGATTTATGACAGCCATAAATACTCAACAAATAAACATAATTTTCAGAACTGAAACATGAGGATTCTGAACAACGTTTAATGCATAAATAAAATATATTAACAACACAATATTCAGACAAATATTTGCACAGAGATTTTTGGTCCAACAGCAACCCTGGAAAAACCCACAAGGGGAAAACCAGTGAGAGAGGGATTTTTATTATTTTCAGAGCTCAAAGAATTTAATGTTACAGCAGAATTTTTTTCAGAAATTTAATGACACTTATCTCGAAAATTGTGCCAAGCTTCCACATAACAATCTGAGCCAAAATCCTCAAAATTTGTGCTAGAATTTCCTGCACATTTGCACAGGTCAGCTCCTTGATTTTTGTGCCTTTTCTTGCTGTACGGATGCCGCGAAATACGTGCCAAATGCTGCAACACAAATTCTGGTCAATAAATGCTGTACGTCCGCCTAGGGAATCGTGCCAATCACCCAGAAAACTCACACAGAATTCCTCCTCGATTTCTGTGCAGCAGAAACAATAGTACGGCCTCCAAAATTTGTATGGTACGACCTCCTTAACTCTGCTGTACCTTTTCTCGATTTCTGTGCCAAAGTTCAGCTGTACGACCTGCTCAAAATCCATACAGTATGGCCTCCATTATTGATGTACCTTTCCTCCTTGATTTGCATGCCCAAAGTTCCTTAGAATGCGTGCCCTAGGCTGCAAAGTGCTCTTCTTCAAGTCTGCTCGAATTTTCTCTCTTCTCTTGCTCTCTCAACAAAATGCTTCAATAACCCCAAAGGGGTGCACCCTCCTTACCCTAATCAGCTCAATGAGGGGAAGGTGAAAAGTCATCTCATCCAATGGTTGAGATTAGACGAGATGAATGGTGGAGATTAAATCACTTAAATCGCCCACTTTCCCTAAGTTCAAAAAGTCACTTTTAATTTTACATCTCATAAATTAAATGACTAGGGTCCACTTTAGGCACTTTCTCACCCCTTAGGCGGCTAAGTGATGATAAACACTTGCCTAGGTACTTTTTAATTATTTTAACACTAAACAATTGCTGTTTATGTCTCACTAAGTAGCTTCCCGAAGGAGGACTTAGGTTGAAGATTGAGAGGCTAGCATCAACTCTAAAATTTCCGTTGAAGAAGCTATTTCTGATTGATGGTTCAACAAGATCAACACACAACAATGTGAGAACACTGACTTTGTTACTGTATACGATCAACCTAAACATTCTTCATTTTTAGTTTACCTTTTCTCTGAATTAAATACTTATTTGCAAACTCAACCAAACAAAATATGTATATACATAATTTTTGTGAGTTCTATCAAAATATTTTGTAGGTGGCACTGTAATGTCTATAGTCGATGTGTTCAGAATCTCAGATCATTTAATTGTCTTTGAAATAGACTTAGCCATCTAGGCGCTTGCCAAAAATTCATGATATTCATACAGATAACACAAAAAAAAGAGAGAGATGTTCACTTATTTTTTGACATATCATGCGAGGTTGAAGTTAAGTTGCATGAAACGTGGAAATTGATATGATTTCTGAAAGGGTAACAACATGGAAACATAACCCCAAAATCTTACAAAATGTGAAAGGATGAATTTAAAAAACAAAAACAAAATATAAAAATTAAAAGAATATATATATATATATATATATATATATATATATATATATATATATATATAAGAAAAATTAGAATATGATACACTGATGGTACATCCTGTGTTGGTCCTTGATTCTGTAAATACTGTCAAGTCATCATTTATGTGTTTTCATTTGGTAAAAGTAGCCCCCTCAAGTCATGGACATGAGGGTCATTGAAGCCTGAACCACATGCATTTATGGCATCTAACATAGGTTGATAATAGTTGGATCGGGGAACTTTGAGCAAAATATGTGCATCATACCGCTATCTAGTAATGTAGTGGAATGATGCATCCTTGTATTGCTTCCTCCATTGGCTATCAATGGTACGCTGAGAACCAATGTATTGGAAAGCGTCATCCTTGTATTGTTTCCTCCATTGGCTATCAATGGTGTGCTGAAAACCAATGTATGGGAAATATACATCCATGTATTGCTTCCTACATTGGCTATTGATTGTGTGTTGAGAACCATGTGTGGTACAAGGTGCAAAAAAGGAGTCAAATCTTCTTCCTCTCTGATCTGAGTGTGCTATCAAGTGGAGCTGGAGGCATAAATCTAAAGGGATTGCTAAAAGGGAAAGTGGAGGAGGCTTCATAACTAGGGTTTCCACTTCCACCATCATATCCAGGGATCTCTCAACTTCTCCCTATCTCATCCTTCATTCTGTTTTTCTTGGCTTTCTCCACATGAAAGGATTCAACAGTAGCTTGCGTTTGGGAATTTATATCACCCAAGGCACTAGGGCATGTTTTGGCTTGCCTTTGTATGTATGCTAAGTGGCATTTCTTCCTGTGTATGCCCCTCCCAATTCCCTTTTTCCACTGCTTGCATACAATCTTTCCATCAACCAATTGGCAATGTTCTATGCAGGGTCTCTGACTTTTTTGGAAGCCACAGGAATTCCTTTAACATAGAAAATAATTCTGCAAATAAAATGCTACCCTTAGTTTCTAAAAAAATCAACAAATTTAGAGGGATCTGGTCTCAAATATCTTCCCAGCTTGTAGATAATATGTAGTGTGTTTGTTGATCTAGATTCTATCCACATTCATAAAATGGATTGACTCAACTAGCTTGTAACCCTTTATTAGAAAGCTTTCTCTTTCTCATTAATTAATGCAATCTTGGTTTTCTTTATGTGTTCGTGTTATCGTGATAGTAGCTTGGATGCGTGCATGGAGACATGGAGTTGACTTGGGGATGCCTGGGTTGCGTTAATATTCATGTAGGGGGAGTGGACCTAGTGGAGCACATGGCATACGAGGAGCGTTAGAGTCCTTGGAGGAGCATTGGACACATCTCATGGAGCACCCTTGAATTGTATCCTTTCTTGCATACAATATCACTTTGGAGCTTGACCTATGTACCTTTGGAGTGTAGTGCTCTACATGTGTGAGCCTATTTGCGGTTTTATAGGTTGCCTGTAAGGGTTTAGGCCTGTTATCGCACAGTTTGTAGCTAGGTCAAATGGCTAGAAGGTAGAGGCCAAACTGGCATAACAGGAACCTACCCCACCCAATGTCACCACAATGGGGAGGTTCTTTCTATTCAGGGAGGTTAGCCCAGGGGAGACATCCCCGGTAACCTGGGTTTTTGAAGAGGCAAAGGTATTAAGATCAAAGTAAAAGTCCCTCCTCACAGGTTACCACCAAAGATCAGATAGTCCGGCTAATCAACCAATAATGAAGTGTAGCCCCAAATGAGAACACCTGCCCGGAACAAGACAATAGCAAAAACAATATATGCAGGCTATAATTCAATGGGTTAGTACTTCATGTAACTATCTGATGTCAATATATAAGCAATTAAAACAATAGATATCAATGAGATCAATGTCAATTAATATAGCAATGGAATAGTATCAATTCATCAATAAATATTGAGATGATGTAGCCAACAATGTATTTAATCAATCCCTTACTCAATAAATGCTTTCAAACCATCATCTAATTGCTTATCAAAGACAAATGCTGCGTCAAGATGGAATATCCAAGAGTGATGTCAGCCTAATTAGGGTTAGTTTGTTAGTTAGGGTTTCAAATTTAAGAGTTTTGAGAGTTGTTCCAATCACTTTCACTTCAACGTTGGGGAGCTGAGATCAGTGCCTAAGGGTAGATGGAGTCAATTAAAGAGAGGATGCAAAGTTGAAGGGATAATAGGCTAAAAAGGCTCACTCCGGTGTTGCTTAAGCAAGGCCTCGTGCTCTTTCCTCCTTCCTTAGGTCAAACTTGGCAAAACAACTAGCATAAAAGATAAGTCAAGACAAGAGAGTGAGGTGAGGGAGAGTGTTGCAATGGCAAGGCCCTATCACCAAACCCTAGAAGCAGGACGGCCCTAGGTGTAGATAACCTAGGCCAGGGACGTCTCCTCCTTCTTAACTCTTAAAAACACAGCTAGCACAAGGGGAGAAGTAAAAAGAGTGTAGCAATGGCTAGGCTCTTCCTTCCTTCTTCAATGGCTGAATATTTCTTTTTTAGGGGACATGAAACAAGGACCTACTTGTGTGCTTGTTACCTAGGGTTTTAAATCAACAAAGTTGATAAATAAATGCAAGAATATAAGTCTACAACCATTCAATTAAGAAGTTTTGTAGAAAAAAAACACTTACATATCATGAAGAAATAGCATTGCAAACCCTAGTTGTAAACCTTCCTTCAAGAGAAATGCCAAAATGCCAAGAAAAATCCTTCCTTAAAGAGAAATGCCAAAATGCCAAGAAAAATCCTTCCTTCAACAAGTGCGCCTCACTTAAAAGACCAAATACCCAACAAGGGCGCAAAAATCAGATCTCACAAGAGAGTGAGTTGTGTGTTATATGTCAAAATGAGGGAAATACTCCTCAATATATACTGTATCATGACCTTTAATTAAATTTTAGGTCATAAAATTAGCCGACAAGGCTTTAAACAAAAATCATACTGTTTTTACATTAAATGTTCTTTTAAAACCCTAAATGAGCAAAAGATGAGATGTCAAGCCCTCTTGAGGGAGACATTAGGCCCTTTTGGGGCCAGTGCAGCATCCAGAAGCCAGACGTTAGCCCATATTGGGCTCTCCCAAGCTGCCTCATGTGAGATGACCTAGAGATGCCTACAAACAGATCATCCTAATGCCCGGACTAGGGGAATGGGACAGATGAGCGGGAGATAAGATGAAAAACTGATGATATGATGGGAGCAGATGATGGATTTTCAGAAATCCCCCCGGTGGCAAACCAAAACCTATGGGTACAGGCTTGCTAGGACACCCTGTCAATCCCCTCAACAATGGTCAAGTGGGTCAATGTAAGATCTAAGCAGTTGTTAGAAATAAAAGGAGTAAGATGCATATATCTAAATGTTATAATGATCAAAAGTGACACATACCATGATCCCTGAACCAATTACCTCATGGAGCAAGAGCCCTCTCTGATACAAGACCAAGCCGATGGTGATGGATGCTGCTGCTGCTGACAGGACGAATCTATCGAGAGAAGAGAAAGATGGGCCCTCTAGGGCCATGCTCAGGTTAATCCTACTCTCGGTACTCCATGTCTTGGACCTGTGGGCCTCGAGACATGATCTCCTAGTTATCCCTAGAAATCGGGGATAACAAGGCCCACACATGTATTGTTAGCCTCCGTTACCTCTTATGTATATAGAGGAAGGAGAGAGTCCTTTTATATTATCATCTTTGTATTGGTCTTTTTGTGGTGAGCCGCTAGGGTTCATGAGGAAACCCTAGGAGAAGTTATGAAAGGGAAAGATGGCATCTTTGTTGGGAGCTTGCTCCTGTGAGATGCTTGGGTTTGTTCTTGTGAACTACACAATGGAGATGTTGATCTCATTAGCATGTCTTGAATCTTGATCATCTTGTGTTATATATGTGAGGAGAAGAGCACACTTCTCTCTTCTCTCTCTCTCTCTCTCGTTCTCTTTATACTTTATCTCTCTTGTCCTGGGGGTGCTAGGGTTTGTTGGAGCTTTTGGAGCACCTTGAATAGGAGTTGCGTCTCTTGGAGGCATTAGAGGTAGGGTTTTGTGATTAAAGTTTAAACCTTAGGGTACTTGTTGAAGTGGACAAGAAGAGGAGACGTCTTGCCAAGGAGGTTTGCTAGTATTGATGCTAGCTTGTGGAGGATCCTTATTGGAGCTAGGGTTTCCATTGTTTTCCATAGCTAGGGTTTTGGAGAGATGGAGGATTGTATTAGTCTTGGGATAAGGCTATGGTATGTACATGAACTTCATATTTATCTATCTATCTATATATGAAGTTTCCAGCTGCCCAAAATTGTCTTTTTGTAGATTTGATTTTCAACAATCATTATCTTTATGGTTTTGGTAATTTCTGGCACTTGCATGTCTTTCAGATTTGACATAAGTTAAGCTTGAAATTGTTAAGGGTTTTAACATTAATCTTGGAGAAGATCCGGCAGATTTACTGTTGTAATTACTACTGTTATAAGGTGATTTTCAGATCTAGTTTTTGCATGATAAGATTGCCCTAGAAGGCTGAAACTTGTTGGCACACATTTAGTATCTTTTCTCTTGGATTGCCTGGTTGATTGGGGTTGTTAAGAAGTGAAATATTGTCCACTGTGGCTGCTGTTTTTTTTTTATATTTCATAACAGACCCAAGTCTGAAAATTCAATAGGTTAAGATCTGGGAAATCTCTGTGAAAGAGGTGAAATTTTTGAGTTTGCATTAATTGCCCTCGATCTAGAATTTTCTATAAATTCTAGGTTAGTTGTTCATCTCATTTAGTATGATCAACTATTTTTGTTAAAATATCTAATATTCTAGCTTCATATGTTTAGTGGGAACATCAAGTACTGCAACTATATTTTTGTCGGTTGGAAACTACAGAACGTAGCTGAAATATTTTATTGACATATCATTAATAATAAAATTTCATAAGGTTGGAAGTGAAGCTATAGGTATACAAATGGTGGTTTGGGGGATAACATTGTTTATTGAGCTTGGGAGCCACGCCCATGGATTTTTGCATTCTAACAACTAAACCTCTATTTGAAAGTAATATAATTGCCAACACATAGTATTCTTTGAATATCTATTAGACTCCTGTTGTCAACTGGAATGTTCAAGATTGCCAGATTATTCTTCCAATTTTTTGTGATCTAGAAAACCTACCAAGAAAAGAGATTATTGACTATCCCAGTAGATCCAATGCAGTTCATATTAATATCACAATCATCAAAAAACAATATTTATTTGAAATGCTCACCATTCAAGGTAACGATTTTGATGTTTTGACATATGTTATAAAATTGTCATGCAAATATTACACAAAACTATGTTTTGTGGTGACATCCCAATCTTGTAAAATGGGTGCCCAAGTGTCATGTCCCCATTAAAAAAGGGATACACCTAAGTGTGTGGGAATATTCTTGATTTTCCTACATTATTATGTTATGGGACTTTGACCAAAGTCATAAAGATGTAATTGGATCTGATGTGCGTTGGATTGTGTTGGGTCAATGGGAGGGGGCATATGATATTCATATTAATGATAATAATCTGTTTTTAAGGTCACGACCAAGCCAGACACCAAATTGGTGTATGAGCCCCCCTTGTTTGTGGGACAAGGGATCCCCTTCGTGCAACGATTCGACTGCTAAAGTCTATGGAGGTATACATACCCTACCCAACTTCTGGATTTGAACATGCGACCTTCAAAGATGAAATACATGCTCTTAACCATTAGGTCCACTCAGGGTGTATATGGAAAAAGTCTATATCTCATGTTAATGCATGGGAAGAGCGTATTTCATGTTAACTCTTTATCTAACCTCACCAGCCATATTGTTTCTATCTAATTAAAAAGGTTTGTGGGGTTGCCGGTGTTGATGTGGTTTTGTGTATGTGGATGTCATTTTTTGAATTGGGGTGCATAAAGGTGCAAGGGGGAGGAGGTCTCATGTATATATGTACATATAATATTTATCCATACACTATTGTACATATATTATCATACATTATTATACATATAGTATATACTATACATATTACATGTTGTATGCATATGTATTTAGACTTTATACTATAAGAAGTAGTAATATGGCAAATACACACACATGCATATATATATATATATATATATAGTAATATGGCAAATACACACACATGCATATATATATATAGGTACATAATCCACCTAATATATAATTTATATTAATATCTATATTCTATCATATACTTATATTGTACAATTTATATCTTAATTATTAATTTTATACTTTAGCATATTATGAACATATATTGATATAGTCCTTAAATACATATATTATAGGTATTATCGATTTATATAAGCCAGTCTTGAATCTATCTTATATTTTATGTTAAATATTGGGATACAAAAATATATAACGGTTAATTGTAATTTATCTAACTCTTGAAGTATACCCTGGATGGAAGGAAAACGTAACTTTGTTACAAGCAATTGTAGTTTGGCGTTGTTGGAAACATTGAATTTTGATGTAAATGTATACTTGCTCATCGAAAAATATTTTTTTTTTCATGCAATATGATTTTAAACTTGGTCTACACTTAGTTTTCATCCACATTCGTACAATATGATTTTAAACTTGGTCACATAGTTTTCACCCATATTCGTACAAAACTATACTTTTTACCTCGATTGGCCTACAATTGAAGTTAGGAAAGTGGTATCGTTCTATAGCTATGTAGTTTGGAAAATATTTCTACAAGGTATTGGAAATGTACAATATTTCCTACACTGGTAGGAAACATACTTTCATTCTTTGCAAAGTATGAAACATTGAATTTAAGAAGGTTGTATAATATGTCTCTTTCGACGTACTACTACTTTTTAGTCAACCAATATTTGGCTTTGTAGTATTTATGCATACTAGGATTTAGTGTTTGTTAAGATTGTTATGTCTTCTATTTTGTACAAGATCTTTGAAATATTGTTTATTTTGTACTGGATGACAAGTAAGGTGGAGTTGAGCCGAATATTTTCCTCAGCGCTGAATATTTTAAACTTGGTCTACACATAGTTTTCACCCGTATTCATATAAAACTATACTTTTTACCTCGATTGGCCTACAATTGAAGTCTGGAAAGTGGTATTGTTTTATAGCTATGTAGTTTGGAAAATCTTTCTACGAGCTATTGGAAATGTACAATATTTCCTACATTGGTAGGAAACATACTTTCATCTCTTGGCAAGTATGAAACATTGAATTTAAGAAGGTTGTATAATATGTCACTTTCGACGTACTGCTACCTTTTAGTCAACCAATATCTGGTTTTGTAGTATTTATGCATACTAGGATTTAGTGTTTGTTAAGATTGTTATGTCTTCTATTTTGTACAAGATCTTTGAAATATTACTTATTTTGTACTGGATGACAAGTTAGCCGAATATTTTCCTCTGAGCTGAATATTTTCCTCAGAGCTGAATATTTTAAACTTGGTCTACACATAGTTTTCACCCATGTTCATACAAAACTATACTTTTTACCTCGATTGGCCTACAATTGAAGTCTGGAAAGTGGTATCGTTCTATAGCTATCTAGTTTGGAAAATCTTTCTACGAGGTATTGGAAATGTACAATGTACAATATTTCCTACACTGGTAGGAAAGATACTTTCATTCCTTGGAAAGTATGAAACATTCAATTTAAGAAGGTTGTATAATAGGTCTCTTCCGACGACCGCTACTTTTTAGTCAACCAATATTTGGCTTTGTAGTATTTATGCATACTGGGATTTAGTGTTTGTTAAGATTGTTATGTCTTCTATTTTGTACAAGATCTTTGAAATATTACTTATTTTGCACTGGATGACATATTTTGAAATATTGTAAGCTGCCGTTGAGCTGAATATTTTCCTCATAGCTGAATATTTTAAACTTGGTCTACACATATTTTTCACCCATATTCGTACAAAACTATACTTTTTACCTCGATTGGAGTACAATAGAAGTCTGGAAAGTGGTATCGTTCTATAGCTATGTAGTTTGGAAAATCTTTCTACGAGGTTATTGGAAATGTACAATATTTCCTACACTCGTAGGAAACATACTTTCATTCCTTGTAAAGTATGAAACATTCAATTTAAGAAGGTTGTATAATATGTCTCTTCCGACGTACTAATACTTTTTAGTCAACAAATATTTGGCTTTGTAGTATTTATGCATACTAGGATTTAGTGTTTGTTAAGATTGTTATGTCTTCTATTTTGTACAAGATCTTTGAAATATTACTTATTTTGTACTGGGTGACAAGTAAGCTGAAGTTGAGCTGCATATTTTCCTCAGAGCTATTGTTTCTTCCATTGACTACATTTCTGATAGAATTTTGTTTTGATAATTGTTGAAACTTACAAGTGAAATTATCCTTTTTTAAAAAATGTTATCTCTTGATGCCACTTTTGGTTAACAGATTAATTGTTTTTATCTTCTTTGTGAGTTCATTTAACTCTCCACATCTTTATTTTTTCAGGCATAAATGTATGGATTTTACAACAAGAAGCGTATAGTGATATATGACACCTTGATTCAGCAGGTGCATGCTATCTTTTGTTGAATGCAACAAAGTTCTTGCATTATCTATGGCCTAGGATCCTGCCTGTTTTGCTCTAGCATACTAGAGGTTCTTCGTATTCATTGAGCAACACAATTTATCTCTTGAGAGATCTTGAGATCATATTCCACCCGTTTATTCTTTTGGATCAAGATTAAATTCAATCCCAACAATAATCTGATTTTTAAACTTTTTGGTTGGCAAACTTCTTATTACCATTGTGAATAAGTAGATTATAACCAACCTTTTCTGGGCTAATTATTGAATCTCTAGCTGAAGTTTCAAAAACTTTTTTTTCACCTTCTTTATTAACTTTTTTCACCTTTTTAAGAAGTTTGGTGTTATCAAATAATGGTTTTAGAGCAAGGCATGATTTATTTATTTATTTTATTGGTTAAGAGAGGTTTCAAAGGCAATATTAGCCATCTCTTCCTCGTGAACATTGTCTTTCTTTTTAAATATTTGGTTTCTCAAACATTGGTTTGGAAACGTTTTTTTTTCTTATAACACCTTCTACTATCCACCTCAAGGCTAAGGTTAAGGATATATGTCCTCAGTTTGATTGGAATGTGTTGATTCCTCTTTTATTAAAGAGGTCCAAAAAATATTTCTAGCTGTAAGAGTTGGGAGCCATGACATCATTATTGGTTATTCTGTTGTTGGATAGTACTAATTTGAAAGTAGTCCTAATCGAAAGTGGTTAAATTGTATCCTCCATTTAGAGGGTGTTTATGTTTCAGAGAATGCGACCCCTCTGGACTGTCCAACTACTCTAGTGCTCTTAAGATTACAACCTATCTAAACTTTCTGAATTATTGCATGCCACAAATCAGCCTAAACTTGCTGAATTATTGCAGAAAATAAAACCTTGGAAAGTTAGGGGTGCTATTATAATATATTGTTATTAAGGGGATGCCATCTCATGCTAACAACAACTAGGTTTGTTAGGTGTAAGCTTAACATGACAACAATAAAAGTAAGAGGGATTATATCCTCACATTACATTATACAAATGACACATGGTTCATTACAAGGCCTTCATAACAAATTACAAGGGTTTCCTACAACAAAAATCAACATATGAAAACATACGAACATGGAGCCTCATATAAACAAGATGTTATACCTCCAATATTCCATAAGGCTCCAAGCATAAGATGTACATATGTAGCCTAAGGGGAGAGCTTCTCAATCCCCAAAGTTGTTAGCCTATGGCTTACCTTTACCAATCACTAAGTCTAAATTGTCACCTATATTTGTATTATTCATTTAGGATATTAGTAATATATCCTCAAGTGATGACTAATGAGTTAGTTAAGATTGCCTAGCCTAGTCATCATGCATGATTTTAGGATCTAGAGCAAATCTCTCTATGAGGTGGCATCACCCATTGTACTATAAATATGTAACATTGGAGTGAATAATTTTGTGTTGGATATTATGCCTTTTCCGCCATGTTGTTGTTCTTGTTTATGATTTATCAATTGTTGTTGTTCTTGTTTATGATTTATCAATTGGTATCAGAGCTGGTCTGGGACTGACTCCCTCATGGGACTTCCCAGGAACATGTAGAGAGTAGAGGAGTGTATTGTTTGTGAAAGTTATGATTTTGAGTGCCCAAATTTGTTGACTAGCGTGAGATGTTTGTTCATCTATTTTCTGTAATCGATGTAGTTGTTGCAACGAAAAATAGGAAATTGTTGGGTGTGGAGAAGCCAACACTAAGAAGAGTGGACGATGAATAATCTATTGTGTGGAAGAAACTACGTGTACCAGCAATGAAAATCTCTATTGATGCCCAAAATGAGTTGAAGAGAAGTTTCCCTGTTGAAGGGATCTGACTAGCTTGAAGGAGGCCGAGTTTTGCTTAAAGAATTCGTGGGTTCCTCATTTACCCGTTTTCTGTAACTGCTAGGTGCACCCTATGTGTTAGAAGGGTGAAATTATTGTGAGGACTGATTTTCCTCACTCCTGGGCAACGTTATTCTAATTGTGGGTTAATATATCTCTTGTTCTTTGGTTGAGAGTGGCGCTGGGAGACTGTATATCAGCAGTGGATCGATCCTTCTAGATCTGGGTAGAAATTATTGTGGGAAGGAGGCCCTTTATTCAGGCTGTATTTAGTACTGTTCAGGGCGAATTACAGTGGCAAAGAAACTGCATACAAGCTGCCAATCACCTACAAGATTGTTTCTCCCTACTGGGCTACTGCTTATTTAATTGCTGGGTCGAATTACTAGTCTACAGGACTGTCAATCCACCGATTGGTGCGTGGAGTGCTGTCGCTTGCTATCTCCATCTTTTAATGCACGATCTGGATGAAATCACAATAGAGGTTGCTTATATGTTGCGTTGACCTGTTATGATGAGAGAAGTTTCCTTCCCTACTGAGATTCCTAAACGCCGAAGCAATGCAGGTGGACGATGAACGACTCTGGTGAAATTTCAAGTTTCTCCACGAATTCCTCATCGATCTGCTCAACAATCTATTGCATGGGTTTGCTTGAAATTTCCTAAAAAAAGTGCTCAATTATGACAGATCTCCCACGATCTCCAGAGATTTGCTCCAAACTATCCAGCTCTGAATTCAACACGTGGAGTCCTTGGTAATGTGTGGCTTGTAGGATTGAATGACGCACACCAAGAGAAGAATCCAAAGCACGTGCATGCCCAAATGAGAAAGAGAACTGATAATTTGCCTTTTTACTTGGTGATTGAGTAAAAATCCTCGTCAAGAAAATGGTGTAAAATTTTATTTTATTATTTTTGTTAATTGATTTGTATTTTCAAATTTGTGAAGGGGACATAAGGATTGGCAAATATTATTTTTAAAAGGAGTTATAAAAAAAAAAGAAAAAAGAAAAACTTTGGCAAACCAATCCATGTAAACAAAATCAACTTCGAAAAAGTTTGTACAGAAGGTGGATATTTAAGTCATTTTGAAAGGATACAAGGGATAATACATTTTCATTCAAATGATAGAGATCAAGTGTGTGAGCTAGTTGTATCAAAGAAAAGAATTATAATAAAAATGATATTTTTTGTGGTGTTGAAGTGTCCTAGATCTACCCGAAATTGAATAAGGAGATCTTAGGTACACATTGTGTAGTGTGGTTGGTGGCTATTTTTTGAATGCTTGGATGTTTTATGTCTAGTCTTGACATAATTATTGATCATTTAATACAACACACATGCAGTTAAGGAAATTCAAGCACTCAGTTAATGAAATTCAAGCACAATGGAGCGCAAGTAATCAAGAAGCAACGAAGATATTAAATTAACAATCTTATCAGCAATGTACAAATCAAGCTTGTAATGGAAGGATAATTGGACGTGACTTGGAGTCGAAACATCATCAATTTGAAGATCAATTTAACTTTGAAATCAAACATTCATTGTAAACTTGCAATAGTTTTCTTTGTAAGTGTGAAATCCAAATCGAGTTTAATTGCAGTGTAATTTTCAGGTGCATTCTTGGCTGAGCCTGACACCCTAGAGTCATTTTGAGTCGTAATTGACAAGGTTGAGTACTTGAAACTCAAATCATTGTAATACTTTGGGATGCATTTTCGGTGGTAACTGACATCCTCAACTTCCTGGAAGCAAGTTCAAGTGAGCGATTCAAGTGAGTGAGTTGCAAATAAACCTTCTTCTGTCGAGTCAAATTGTAATAAGGATCTACCTGCACAAGGATACCTCTTTTAGTGTTTTGAAAATGGCTCGAAGTCTTGAATTATTAGAGTTACTGAACACTCTAATAAACACCACTGAAGACAACACAGTGACATTGAACAAAACAACTCTTCAATCAGTGCTAACTTGTTTGCAAGTGACGCAAGCTAAAGTTAGACTTCTTCAATCTCTATCTCAGCTATTGAATGATGAGTTGACTGATCTCAAAAATCAGCAGCCAATGAAGTGTTCTGAACTAGTTTTTGTATAGAACAACCCTTTCTATGATGATGATGATGATGATGATGATGTTTTTAATCAACAACCAGTGAAGGAACAACACAGTGATACAACTTTAGAATCAGTTTCAGACGAAGTTGAATCTATTCATGAACCTACAATTCAAGAGTTTTCTTTTGATTTCAATGAAGAAAACCTTTCAATGATGCATCAACATGCAGTAAATCCACTTCCACGGATTTCAAAGTAACAGGTTCAGAATACTCTTTCTAAGCCCATCATCAGACCTTGGGAAGAAATCATCTACAACAAGAATAGAACAGGGCTTGGATATGACAAGGAAGTTACCTTTCATATTTCTGATTATTCCAGACCAATTAAGTTCCAAAGTGATGGATTCCTTCAAGAAGCTTCAACTTCACCTGTGCCAGTTCAACATCAGAATGATACGGGTCAACATTGTAATCGAGTTGGTCATAAGGAGAATCAGTGTTTTGATCTCCATCCTTGCCAGCGTTGTGGTAAGCATAACCATTCTTCAGACAGATGTTCAATGTTGAAGAAACCTGCAAGATTGAAGATTCACTATGAGTGGATTGATCCTTGGAAATGGTCATCAACAACCAAGTGATTATATAAGTCTTACCGTAGAATTCAATCTCGAGTAAACACTGATCTTGTATCACATAACATTTTTGTACCTCACATAAGTGGTCCCCTTATGGCGTAACTTTCAAGCATGGCCCTCACGGGATGAGATAACATGTGGTTTTTTCTGCATGCCCACTTTGTGTTGTACTCAAATGGAAGAAGTATGGTACTCTCTTGAGCCTAGAAGGGGGGAGTACAATGATGTAACTCTCATGCACCTTAAGGGGGGGAGTTCAAAATTCCAGTGAAGATGGTTCATGAAACCACTTGTGGTCTCTCCTTTCAGCTAACAAAGGGGGGAATTGATGATGGAATTGAAGATGGTTGTCAGACAGAAAGTTTCGACAACAACAAACATCAAGTATGCCAGATGGGCATGGAATTTGCCAAATGGGCAACTGTGGTCTGTAGATGACAGACTTTGGCAGAGTTATGGTTCAATAAGTTTAAGCTTGGCATTTGATTGAGTTGTCAGGCATTTTCAGGGATGTGTCAGACTAGAAGCTGGTTCACTTCTCTTGGTTTGCTCTCATCAGATTGGAGTTTACATTAAGTAAACAATTTGCATGCATCCTGGCTCACATGATTACATTGTGAGATTTTCCAGAGATGGCGGGCTTTGACAAGATTATGATTCAATCACTTGCAATTGAATCATACACATGATACATTGGGATGCTGTTGGACACCTAAAAGTGTCAAGATTGGTTAGTGGTTATCCAAAAAACCATCAGATACATGGTATCAATTGGTTAGTGGTTATCCCAAACCACAGATTCAGAGAGCACTTTCAGTGATACACTGATATTAGAGTGGTGATACTACATGTTCACCAATTAGCAGAAGACATCAGATTCTTCTAGCT
>ML791493.1:187604-197892 GCA_009831015.1 Picea engelmannii | reverse complement strand
TGCAAAGTTGTCACAAGTTTACCAGAACTCAAGGTTGATCAAGAAGGCATATGCAATGGATGTGTGCAAGGGAAGAATATCAAGAACCCTTTTCCAAAGAGGGGCAACAAAGCAGAAGGAGTACTGGAACTCATTCATTCAGATGTGTGGGGCCCAATGCCATCATCCTCCATTAATGGGTATGTATACTATGTATTATTCATTAATGATTATTCTCGTAAAAGACCTGGATATATTTGAAGAGTTCAACAAGATCAAGGAATTCAAAGCCTTGATAGAAAAACTCTCTGTAAGGAAGATTAAGATAGTCAGGTCAGATAATGGAGGAGAATATACCTCAGAAGAGCTCGTGAACTTCTGCAAAGATGTTGGGATCAAGATCCCCAACAAAATGGTATAGCTGAACGAAAGAACATAACCATGCTGGAAGCTGTGAAGACTACGATCAAGATCTTCCTATGTGCTTATGGGCAGAAACAACAATGGCAACTGTTTATGTGCAGAATCGATTGCCCCATAGTGCACTTGGGCTCAAAACACCAGAAGAGATGTTCACCGAAAAGAAGCCAGAGGTAAGCCATCTCAAAATATTTGGCTGTCCAGTGTTTATTCATATACCAAAAGAGAAAAGAAACAAGCTGGAACCCTCCAGAAAGAAGGGAATATTTGTGGGATACTGTGAGGTCTCCAAGGCCTTCAAAATCTACATACCTGGTCATCGCCACCTTGAAATCAGCAGGGACGTGACCTTTGATGAAGAAGCAACACTTAAGAAATCAAGAAGATGCCAGCTTGAAGAAGTATATGAAGAGGAACTTGTAAATCCCAGTATTACAGAATCCGTGAGAGAAGTTCCCAGAACTGCAGAACCTGTAAGGGAAGTCGTAACTTCCCCTGATGAGGAGACTCCTGAAGATCATGATATAACAGAAGTTCAAGAACCTCCTCAAATGATCTTCTCCCATAAAAGAAATCCTGCTTGGGCAAGAGATCTTGTTCAAGATGGAGAGAAGTATGGTGTTCCAGAAGGAACCACAAGATAGGTGAAAAGACCAAAGCTATTCTCCAATTATACGGCTTTGATGTGTGATCTTCTAGAAGAAGAACCTACATGATTTGAAGAAACCATTCAAAAGAAGGAATGGGAAGATGCCATGACAGAGGAATACCAATCCATAATGAAGAACGAAGTATGGGAAATAGTTCCCAGATCGAAAAATAAAGATGGGGTATCCTACAAATGGCTCTTCAAAATAAAACATGCTGCTGATGGAAGTATTGAGAAATATAAAGCAATATTTGTCGCTTGTGGCTTTTCCCAGAAGGAAGGCATTGACTATGAAGAGACATTTGCTTCTGTATCCAAATACACTTTGATCAGAACCATTATAACTCTTGCAGCCAAGATGAAATGGAAGCTGCACCAAATGGACGTGAAGACAACTTTCCTGAATGGTGTTATCGAAGAGGAAGTGTATATAGAGCAACCCCAAGGATTTGAGTATGAAGACAAGAAGTCTCATGTCTGCCGATTGAAGAAATCCTTATACGGATTGAAGCAAGCCCCCATAGCTTGGTATGGCCTTATAGACAGTTTCTTGACGAGCTTAGGCTTTACCAAGAGTAAAACAGGCTCAAATATCTACTTCAAAATTATGGATAATGAACCAATAATCTTACTACTGTATGTGGATGAATTATTCTTAACTGGAGAAGAAAAGCTCATCGCTGAATGTAAACAGAGACTTGCCGCAGAATTTGAAATGAAAGACCTTGGTCTAATGCATTACGTCTTAGGCCTTGAGGTATGGCAGAGTCCAGAAAGAATCTTCCTTAACCAAGGGAAGTACACGGTCGAAATCTTAAAGAGATTCGACATGCTAGAATGTAAGTCCATGAATACACCCATGGAAGCGAAGCTGAAGCTGCTAGTCGATACTTCATCAGACTTGATAGATGCCACACTGTACAGATAGATTATTGGATCGCTGATGTACCTGACGAACACCAGACCAGACATCTGTTTTGTAGTGAACACTTTGAGTCAGTTTTTGGTAGAGCCTAGACGTGTTCATCTAGTGGATGCAAAACATGTGATGAGGTACCTTAAAGGTACAATGGATTATGGTCTCAGCTATGATGGAGATCATGACTTCACATTGAGTGGATATACTGATGCAGATTGGGTAGGAAGTGTTGCTGACAGAAAAAGCACTTCCGGATGCTGTTTCAGTTTGGGATCAACCATGATCTCGTGGCAGAGTAGGAAACAATCCAGTATTGCTCTCAGAACAACGGAAGCAGAGTACATTGCTGCATGTTCTGCTAGCTGCGAAGCTGTATGGCTTCGAAAGTTGTTGACTGACCTATTTGACTTGGATATGAGAGCAACCGTGATTCTATGTGACAACCAGAGCTGCATAAAGATGACAGAGAATCTTGTATTCCATGACAGGTCGAAGCACATAGAGATCCGCTATCATTTAATTCGTGACATGGTACAAAGAGGAGCCTTGAATCTCCAGTACATTAGCACGGATGAACATGTTGCTGATGTGTTGACCAAACCTCTATCTTGTGTAAAGTTTGAACACTTTCGAGATAAGCTTGGTATAGTCCGAAAGGACCCTCCCTGAAAGGGGGAGTGTATATATATTCCTTGCTTCTGACCTCGTTGTTATACATAAAGAAAGATGCTGTGTGTATTCCTTGCTTCTGACCTCGCTGTTAGACGTAAAGCAAGATGAGTCATTGCTTTTGACCTCACTATTAGACGTAAAACAAAACGCTGTGTGTATTCCTTGCTTCCGACCTCGCTGTTAGACGTAAAACAAAACACTGTGTGTATTCCTTGCTTATGACCTCGCTGTTAGACGTAAAACAAGATGAGTCATTGCTTCTGACCTCGCTGTTAGACGTAAAGCATGACATTGTGGGTATTCCTTGCTTCTGACCTCATTGTTAGACGTAAAGCAAGATGATTCCTCGCTTTTGACCTAGTTGTTAGATGTAAAGCGAGATGATGTGTGTTCCTTTCTTCTAACCTAGTTGTTAGACGTAAAACAATATGATTCCTCGCTTCTGACCTCGTTGTTAGACGTAAAGAGAGATGTTGATGTGTTCCTTGCTTCTGACCTCGTTGTTAGACGTAAAACAAGATGATTCCTCACTTCTGACCTAGTTGTTAGATGTAAAGCGAGATGATGATGTGTTCCTTGCTTCTGACCTAGTTGTTAGACGTAAAGCAAGATGATTCCTTGCTTCTGACCTCGTTGTTAGACGTAAAGCAAGATGTGACTGACATTGAGCTACCAGCTTAACCGCTGTGACATTGAGCCAGTGTAGTACTGTGATGTGCCAACCTAGTGCTGTGATGAGGTATCATTTTTACTGATACATTTTGATGCAGATGATGATAGAATTCTTTCGATAATGATGATGCTGCTGATGAAGAAAACTTCCGATGACTCGTAAATATGCTAGCCAATGTTTAAAGATGATATTGACGATACTGTCCTCCTGATGCCACTGATGATGCAAACCTCTCTCGCCTGATGCTGTTGAAGAAGACCCTTCTTGTTAAGGGGGAGTGTTGAAATAATGTAACTGCAAAGAGTATTCTTCTTCTTCTTATTATTATTTTATTCATAGGATTAATCCCCATTGTGGATTAATCATGTCGGTTATTGTAATAGGACCAAATCCCCTTTTGCGGATTGGTCAACAGACAATTATAATAAGCAGACTAAGAAGTCGGCCCCAATAGTTAATTAAGAGACCCAGAAATATAATAAAGGTGGGTTTACCCACCTAGATTGAGAAGTCGGCCCTGCCAAGTGAAGAGACACTTCACACATGCCAGAACTTGTATAAATACAGGAGGCTAGCGCCTCATTTGAACATAACTCACTTGCTCAGTTTGAGAGACAAGTTCTGATCTGTTATCGACAAAGGAGAGAGGGAGAAGAGTGGCACATCTTTTGGAGAGGACTTTCTGTATTGGTTTGAGTTATCTCTTGACATTGTATTGGCAATTTATGATAAAGAAGTTTTTGCTGGGTTTTCTTCCCCTAGAGGGTTTCCTAGGATAAATGCTGTGTCTCTTGTGAATGTGTATTTCTCAGTGATCTTGTTCTTATGTTTCTCTTATCTATTGAAATGCAAAGAACTATAATAATGGCATAAATATTAACATATTCCACACTCAAAGAGTGAATAATTTACAATATATATAGCATAAATGAGTAACTAATGATCCATAGTGGTGGTCTAGATTGATCTGGACACACACCAGCAGTTACAAGAGTAAACTGCCACCTAGTCTAGTCTCTCAGGCAGTTACGAGAGTGAACTGCCAGCTAGCTGAGTTAACTAGTGAACTAGTCTTCAGTTAACTTACTGAACAAAGAGTAGTGAGTTGGTGATGATCCCAATGTTGCATGGTGACAAAACCAATGCAACATCTAAACTCAACTCAACTAGTCAAACTGAAGTGTCAACTGGAAGAGAATATTTCTAGGTGGAATATTCTCCCCTAAAATATAGGAGACTGGATAATGACTAATTATGACTAATAAACAAGGAATAACCTTAGGAAAAATAAATCCTAGGTGTCTGTGAAGTAACTCCAACAACCCAAACCATTGTCATATCTAATTTCTAAACTGTAACACAAAATGTTTAATCCCTATAGCCCATGGTAACTAACGTCTATATCCATAATGATTTTAACCTTAAATCAATAAATATTATAACATTATAGCCTTTCAACTTTTTAACTAATATCCCTAATATCCCTTCCTATATTCATTAATCCTTAATCCCTAGCCCCTATAACCTTAATCCATATAGGCCATATAACACATAGCCGCTTTAACTATTATTCACAAACCTTTATCATCCTTAACCTTTAATACCAAACCCTTAACTCCTATAACCCTTCACATTTAATCTCTATAACCTTAACCCTCACCTTGTAATCCCTAATCCATATAACATTTAACCCATATTACCCTTAGTTCCTATGAACCCTAATCCTAACCCCTAATTCCTATAAAACTTATAATACATAATCCTTACAACACCCTATCTCTCCTAATACCTCAACATTCCAACCCTTATCCTCTAAAATACTTCACCTCTGTAACCTCTAAACCCTATAATCTCTATAATCCTTCGACACTTGATCCCTATATTCAATAACTTATACAATCCCCAAACATGAATGATATAACAATTATAAATCCTATAAACACTAATCTTTATAATCTTTAATTCCTTGCTCTTATTACCCTATGAACCTTTAACTTGATAACCAAGCACTATTCCCACTCATCCATAACCCTTACAACCCTTAATCCTTATAATAATTAAATTATATCATTGAAATGTTATCCTTATAAAATAACTATCAACTACTGACTATAACCCTTATAACCCCAAAATCTAATATGCCTCTAAATCCATAAATATTTAACATTATAACTCTTAACCACTACGTCCCATCATTTATATACTAACCAACTGCTAATCCTTATGGATCTTAACCTTTATAATCCCTAATACCAAAACCCTATAAAAATTAACCCTAATAACACTTGTAAACAATAACACCTTCAAATTCAAACCTTTGTATAACCTATATGAATCTTAGTCCCTAATATCCCTAATTACTACAACTCTTAATTCTTGTAACTATAAAACCTAATATTTATAACTCCTAACCTAAAATCTATAATCATGAACCCACATAAACCTAATTACTACGACTCTTAATTCTTGTAACTCATAAAACCTAATATTTATAAATTCTAACCTAAAATCTATAATTATTAACCCATATAAACTTGAAGCTTATACACACCAAACCCTATAATTCCCATTAAATTTAAATCCTAAACCATATAGACGCTAACAATAAATCCCATCCCTTCTAATATGTATAAATTTTAACCATTTTATTCCTTTCTCATCCCTTCTAACCTGTATAAATATTGACCATTTTATTCCTTCACCCACCACCCTTGTAAACCCCACAACGCCTAACCATATATACCCTAAACTCTATAACCACTAGTCCATATATTCTCTTAACCCCTATAAACTTTAGACCCTGACTTTAATAACTTCTAATACATCAACCCTATAATGCCTCACCCCCAACTTTTATAACTTCTAATCCCTATAATTTCTATACACTTTAATTTGTATAATCCCTAACCCTAGAACCGCTAAATCATATAGTCCTTAACTCATGCAACTCTTCTAACTTGTAACACATATAAGCACTAATCCATTCAACCATTATAAACCACAACCTCTATAATCCCTATCCCTTAACCTTATCAAGCCATATAAATCATAACTAGAACATATTCAACTTTTCAATATAGTTAGAACTATAGAATAGAGGCAAGACTCTTAGCTTCACTAAAGATAATAAGAGCTACTATTAGTTGTGATAAATCTAATTCCCATTCTAGATGGACTCAAGCTAGTAGTACTTAGTGCATAGACTATTAAGGCAGTCTCTATGGCCTTACTATACAGCTCTAGTAGAAATGAAAGCTAATAGTCTTGACTAGTATAGTATACTAGTAGATATGCGGTATCTATGTATATCGATTTTCAGTAGAGTAAGAACTACTAGCTTCATTTGCTTCTCGAGATATTCTACTTTTCTTTCCTATGCGGGAGCTAGAATCAATTTCCATTCACCCACTTCTATCCATACGTGGGGAGGGAAAGGATTTTCTATTTGGACACAAAGTTCATTTCGTATACTGCGAGTGTTCTATCTTTCCTCTAATCAGAGCTTGAAGTATGGGTCTCTAGGGATATGATAGACCAACATTAGGTTCAGGAATATTGGATAAGAAATAGTATTCCGTAATACTGGAAATAGTATTCTATTTAGGTTTCTTCATCACTTATGCAATCAAATCGCCAATTTTTTCCTTACATACCTGGTTACCTGATACTCATGGGCAAACGCATTATAGTACATGTATGCTTCAGTAGCCGGAGTTCCATTGAAAACGATATTCACTCCCATCCACTTGTTGTCTATGTTACGTCGAATATTCTATATAAGTTGACAATGTGACGAACCCTTATTTAACAGATTCTGGACCAAGAGATATTTTTATCCTGATCTGCCTCTTTCTACCAATAATAGGTATTGGTGCTTATCCCAATCCAATTATCTTTCTATCAGATGATGGGATAGAAGTTAGCTCATCTCGATCCTTCCATCCATGAAATGAATGGAAAAAAATTCTTTTTGTACTTTTTGAATAGATTCTTATCTATATAATAGAATTAATAGGATCCAGTTCTCTTTTGAGAAATGAATGGAATGGAGCGAATAAAAAATTTAATTCTCTCTTTTTCTTTTGAGAAAATATAGTTCAAGTTATTTCAAGTAGTGATTCCATCATTCTATAATAAATCTTTGAAATAACTTGGACTAGTTATTGATGTCACTTATCACTTACATAAAGGAACTCGATCGAATCTATCCTTCCTTTTCCCTTCGGGAATTCGGTCCATTTATGGTTCCAACCATCCATAGCTGTGTAACCCTATTCCTAATAGATTGACCCCCAAATAACGGATCCAAACTATAGAAAATCCTAAAGAAGCCACAATTGATGGTTCCTCACCCTGCCAACCCTTATTAATTCTAGTATGCAGATAGATTGCGAATATGGTCCAAGTAATTAATGCCCAAGTCTCTTTTGGATACCAGCTCCAATAAGATCCCTACATTTCATTGGCCCATATTGCTCTAGAAAGAGTACCTATGGTTGAAAGAGAAAAACCGAGACCAATCGTACGATAACTCCAATGATCGAATTGTTTAATCAATTGGCATTTACGATAATTCATTGATGAAAAATCAAAAGTGTATTGCAAATCAATTTTTTGTTTTTCATGTGAATAAAAATTTTCATTGGGAAGAATGGATCGAGAAAAGAAATTGTCCATCGCACCAAAAAGAACCTGTCTATTTACTCCGGACATAATCACTAGAAGAGCTATTGATGCTAGGGATCCACATAAAAGGGTTTCATAGCTGAACAATATCATACTTACATGCATCATTGACGAATGAGATTGTAGCACGGGTACTAACATTCCGGATCGTTGCATTTCCTTCGAAAGACCTAAAGTAGCAAAACCATGAGTTAACATAACACTTCGCGTGATGATTGCACCTAAACACCAATCATCTCGGTTCCGTACTTCTATAACTATATGGAGCACGAATGAACTCAAGGAAAGGAACATGAATGATTCATACAAATTACTCAACAACAAATGTCCTGAATAAAGCCAACGAGTAATTAATAATCCCGTTGTACAAAGAAAAGTAACTATCATGCCCTTTCCTCCCGAACTACTTAGTCCTTCAATTCGATAAACCAAGGTTCCCTAATAAATGAGAGTGACAACCAAAATGAGAGAAAAAGAGATGTGAGCCAGTATATGTTCTAAAGTTGTGAATATCATAATCAAACCCATTTATTCATTTTATTCCCGAATGAGATCTATGATGAAAAGATAGGATTGATCTATCACAATGGAAATAGATTGAACATATATTGCTACATAGGAAGAAGTGATTGATGAGATCTTCCTGGAAAAATGCCGCCACTCGGATTTGAACCGAGATGCTCTCGCACTTCTTCCTAAGAGCAACGTGTCTACCAATTTCACCATGGTGGCTTCGTAGGGCCCATACTAGCTTATTTACACCAGATCGTCAATGTTATGGAATGTGTCTAGCAGAGGGAGTAATATGTGATTATAACAGATGTCCAAATACAATAGAAGTTCGAGCATTGACATTTGAATCCATTTTATGTTGGTTAATGGTTATAACGGAGCATGGCACAACTTCGTAGTGTGCCATCTTGGGGTGATGGAGGTTGTGGGTTCAAATCCCATTGCTCCGAAAGAGAATGGGGAAATAGTCACATGCCTTATTGAACAAAGAATATCTGTCAATTTTCGCTCATGATGGGAAGAATCAAAGCAACTAGATTCCAAACAAGAAAGAGAGATACATGGTTATATCATCACTTTCCAATATGGATTATTTGATCATATACATATCTAGAACGAAACTATTTTTCTGAGATCTTCCGTATGATTATTCTCCAATATCCTGTTGGACTTTTCAATTTTAGGGGAGACATCCAAATATATTGATAGCTCACAATAATATTACATACGAACTAATAGTACCATGTACAGGCTACTTATTAATGAATTGATCCTATTTTGAGCTACTAAGATGTAGAAAGGGGTTTAATCAATAGGATAAAAAATTGCACTAGATTACACATCTATATTTTTGTCAGTCAACTCATGTATCTCTGCCACAATGGTTTGGGCATTACACATTATAAATGGTAGAGATACAAATAAAGATGATTACTTTTAGTTCTAAAGGATTTAACACTCACTCTTTTCTATCCAACCATAAAGGAGGGAAAAAATGGGTTCAAACCCAATAAGGAGATGAATCATTGGGAGGAGTAGAAGTAAAAGAAGGATGAATTGAGATATTTGAAACTACGAACTAGTAATTATTCACCATAGAGCAAAAACCTGCATCTATTACGAAATGCACGAGTGATTCTATAATGTAATAATATTATTCCCATGCATGATTCTGTAGGTTATGTGCCATTATTTATAAGAAATAAGAAATCGTTTTGATCCTAGTTTCGGATCAGAATGGATGGATTGGGATGTTTATAAGGTTGAGCTACCATAAATGTAGCATAATGGTAATGCCGAAGTTCGTTCAGGATCCTTATAAAAAATGATGAACTCTAATCCCTTTCCAGTGGGAAGGCGGAATGGATAGAGGAATAGTGGATAAATTCCCCATTTCTCTAGATTGGCTGAAGGGAAGTACTGTAGTGGAAGTAATTAATGACCATGTCTCTTTCGTACGACCACCCTTGGGAGTACCCGAATAAAATGATTTCTTTCGCATCACCATTCTCCAGGGTCCTGGAGAGTGGTGTCTTATATTCGCTCGTGTTGTGCTACAGATCATCCAAATCAGTTGATGTCAATTTTGATTCGGATGATCCAGAGGAATCATCATTGGCTATGCAATAAAAAATTTTCGAATGACCGGTGGAGATAGACTTAGATAAATAAAAAGTTGAACATATAAACCTAATTACTACGACTCTTAATTCTTGTAACTCATAAAACCTAATATTTATAATGTCTAACCTAAAATCTATAATTATTAACCCATATA
>ML791493.1:152938-181539 GCA_009831015.1 Picea engelmannii | reverse complement strand
ATGTGTTAGTTTCTTAGATCTGCTTATTTTCAGCTGTAAATATCTTTATGTGTGTTGTACTTATTTTAGTATGCATGTGCTAACTTATGGTTACTAAAACTACATGCTAGAGCACCTAAAATTGGAAGTGCAACCGTAACAAATCAACAAGAAGTTCTTGGACTGTTGGTTCTCCTAAAACAACATCAAACATTATCATAACAATTGAAACTTAGAGTCAATTTGTGGTCAAAGACAGACCCAGTTGACAAGCTTGATAGGACCTGGAAATCTTCATAAAAGGTTTAGTGTTAAAATTTCTTTAGGATATGTATATAGGGAATTTAGGAATTAGGGGTTATTGGGATGAAGTTTAGGAGATTATATGAGTTATATGGGTTAGGGATTTAATGAATTAGGGGTTATTGGGATGAAGTTTAGGAGATTATATGAGTTATATGGGTTAGAGATTTAATGTAATGGATGTCATGCTTTTAAATTTAAATTTATATGAGATTAGGTGTTATATAGATTAAGGATTAGAAGATTTATAGGTTATAAGGATATGGTTTGGTGATGATATAGGTTATATGGGTTATTTAGTTTAAGGGTTAAATGGAGTAGGTGTTAAGTATATGGATTCAAAATTATAGGCTTTATGTCCATTAGGGGATATAAGGATAAGTAGTCAATTGTTATAATTTTTGAATCTATAGGGGTTAAGGGTTATGGTTAAAGGGGATATGGGTTGAGGGTTATATGGAAATGGGTTAGTTATTCCACACACACACACACACACACACACACACACACATATATATATATATATATATATAAGGGGATAAATCACCTTTTCTTTAGGATTTATAAGGATTAATTAATAGTTGTGATATGGGTTATATAGTTTAGAGTATTTAGGGTTTATAGTCATTAGGTATTAGGTGCCAAGATTTAAGTGTTATTAAGGTGACTAGATATGATTGATATGTAATACATGTTAAGACTATAGAAATTATGTATTTTATAATTATCATGGTTAGGTATTCTTAGGAGTTGGGGGTTAGGGATTAGGATTATGGTTATAGAGTTTACATGTTCAATTTTATATATTACATATTACAATTACATGTTCAATTTTATAGGGTTATAGAATGTACATATTACTATTAAAGGATTATATGGGTTAGGTGCTCAAGTTTATAGAAACTAGGGTATTATAAGTTTTACTTGTTGGGAATAATGGACTTACTATTATGGTATATGATTTAGGGGTTAGGGGATATAGTTGTTGGGGTTAGAAGTATTAGGTGTTAGTGTTAATGTTAAGAGCTATATAGGTTATAGGGTTGAGAGGTTAATCATTTTAAGGATTATAGAGACTATGTGTTAATGATTTAATGGGATAAACTTGAGGTTATATATGATATAGGTATTAGTAATTAAGGTTTAGTGGATTTAGGTGTTAGGATTTCATGTTAGAGGTTTCCAATATTAAGAATTATAGGGATTATAATGGTTAGTAGTTAGAAGTTATGCTAGTGATTATAGTTAGTAAGGTTATACATGTTTAGGGAGTATAATGTTGTTGGATTAGGGGATATTAGTGTTAAATGTTAAGTTGGTTATGGACATATATAGGTCAGGGGATAGAGGGTCATGGGTCATAAATGTTATATGTGGTTATATGTTATAATTGCTAGAGTTTATATGTTGACCAATTAAGGGTTATGGCTATTACTTAGGTAATAGAGTTTAGGTCTTATATGTGTATTAGGGGATATAGTTGTAATGGGTTAGAAGTGATTGGTGTTAGTGATGTAGGGGTTAGTGTTAGTGTTAAGAGCTATATTGATGCAGACCCCCCTTCTCTCCTAAGGGCTGCGCGACCTCCCAGTCTAGGATCGATCAAGAACCGAGTCTGATTGAATCTCTAGGTCTCTTCTAGACCCCAAACCCACTTACACAGGTTCTTTCCCCAAATGCATAGGTCGTATGAGACCCGCGGCTTCTCTCCTGAGCGTTGTTCGAACCTCAACGCCAAACAGGCGCTAGCTCTTCTCTGTTAAGCCCTTTATATCACGTGACCACGAGCCTAACCAAAGGCGCGTCACGATTTCGCGAGTCGGGTATTTGTATGCGAGTCATCCCGACTCCCCTAATCACCGAAATCTCGACAAGGGCCTAGCACTCGCTAGCTCCTCCCTTATCTTCTTTCCATATGACCCCTCGCTATGACTTGGGGCCAAATCTCCGAGCGCGTCGAGATTTCGCGTGTCGGGGATTCTCGATGTGAGGCACTTCCATCCTTCGATGTCCGAACTCCCGATGTTTCATATCTAATGGTCCAGATCCCTCCTTTGATCAACGACTCATCAAGTCGCGATTTCACGTTTCGTGAGTTCTCATGACTCAACCTTTGACTCCTCCGAGTCAGGGGTCAGCGAAACGTTGATCTCTCGCCATGTGTCCTCCTTGACGATGGACGGTCCTGATGATTTCAGAACGATCAACCACTGTGATCCTTTCGCGAGTTCACACTTCGCGAATCCTCACAATTCTACCCTTTGACCTTTTCACTCTGCGAGTCAGCGAAATGTTGCTCTCTTGCCACGTGTCCTGTCTTGATGGACGGTTCCCATGATTTTAGAATTTCGTGACCTTGCTCCTCTTGTGCACTTTCAAGCTTTAATGTTAGTGCACTTTACCTTGATCAGACGGCTACGATTCTCTTACACTTAGACCGAATGGTTGAGATTCTTCCTCCTCTATGCTTGCTCCTCGTTGTCTGGACGCTGATCAGACGGTCCAGGCCTTTCCCCCTGAGATTACGCTTTCTTCAGACTTAGAATATTTTCGAAGGATTCAAAGGATTCGACCTTTGTCCTTCCCGCGAGTTCGTTTCTTGGATCTCGTTAATACTTATGAAAAGTATTATTCCCCTTGAGCTTGGTCTCATGAAGACTTCAATTTCCCACACACTTGTTGCGTTTGAGGGATTTCGATAACTCAAATCCGAAGGATTTCTCGAAGAGAAATTCTTCTCGCCCTCTTGGCATTCTCCTTTTCTGATCCTCCGGCTTCTTGCAAATCCCCTTCGACCTTTAGTTGAATCTCGTATATGTGCACTCCTTGCACCAGATCTTTACGCAAGGTTCGAATTCTTGCGGAAGACTATGCATGCCTTGCACCAGATCTTTACGCAAGGTTCGAATTCTTGCAGATGACTGTGCACGCCTTGCACAAGTCTCTTTGTACTCCTTGTAGAGGGAAAGTTTTGTGTTATCTCTTCTGAGTTTCAGAATCGAAACAGATCTCGTTAATGCACTCCTTGCATTCTGTGTGCACACCTTGCACTACTTCAACATAAGAGAAACAATTGAAACTTATCCTAGCATTCACAGTTCCATTCACTCATAACAAATTCATTCACTCATTCATGAAAACACAATAACATAGAATTGCAAACAATGTCCACACCATGCATTTGATCAATTTTCCTCTGTTATATTCATAAGTGAAAATGGTTACAACTGTGATCAAAACCAAAACTGAAAACTCAGAAATCTCCTACTAACTTTTGAACTCCCAACTCATAACTTACTAACTAGCCTCATTTGGGCATACACAACCTCTATTTATCTCAAAGGGCTCTTAGGGTTCCCCCTGAATGCTTGTCTACATCAAAACTTATCCTACGCTATCTTAGTCCAGTCGCATTCCAGAGTCGTAATGGAAACTCTCGCTCCACTCGCGATTGTCCAAACGTGTCTCAAAGGGTAATTCCGACGCTGGGTTCAAGTGTGCCTCAAAAGATTAATTCTGGCGCTGAGTTAAGGCAGACTTCAAAAATATCTGTTGTAACTGTCAGCGTTGAGCTCCCGTATAGATTCCTAGACGCTGATAGGTCTTGCTTCACGCGCTTGGTATTGATGCTCCTGCATCATATATAGGTTATAAAGGTGAGAGGTTAAGCATTTTAAGGATTATAGAGACTGTGGGTTAATTATTTAATGGGATAAACTTTAGGTTATATAGGTTATAAGTATTAGTAATTAGGGTTTAGTGGATTTAGGAGTTAGAATTTCATGTTAGAGGTTTCCAATATTAAGTATTATATGGATGATAATGCTTAGTAGTTAGAAGTTATGTTAGTGATTATAGTTAGTAAGGTTATACAGGTTTAGGGAGTATAATGTTGATGGATTAGGGATATTGGTGTTAAGGGTTAAGTTGGTTATAGACATATATAGGCTAGGGGATAGAAGGTTATGGGTTATAAATGTTATTTTTGGTTATATGTTATAACTGCTAGAGTTTATATGTTGACCAATTAAGGGATATGGCTTATAGTTACTTAGGTAATAGAGTTTAGGGCTTATATGTGTATGTGGTAATAGGTTATATGGGTTATAAGGTTTAAGCATTAGTGAATATGGAGGTTAGGTATTAGACATGATAATGGTTAATGGTATTATGAGATATAAACATTAGGGGTTATTAAGGATTAAAGGTGAAGATTTATAACAATTATTAAAGGGGTTAGAGGTTAAATAGTTATATGATTTAGGTATTTTTTATTCTAATACTTATTTATGCTAGGAATTGTACATGCTTTACAATGGTGATTTTTAACGTGTAAGAGTTATATAAGTTTGTATGATAAAGGATAAGAGATATGAAGCATAGAGGGTTATAGGGATTAGGGGTTAGATACTAGTAGTTATGTGAGTTTTAATGGATAAGGGTTATAGTTTTTATATAGTTTTGGGGATATAATGGTTATAGGGATTGATATTTAGGTAATAAGGGATAGAATTCCTAGGAAATATGTTATGGGGTATAGGGGTTAGGGTATAAATATTAGGTTTTATATTAGAAGGGGTGATAATGATTAGAATGTAGGGTTTCTAGAAGGTGGGGGTTATATTTAAGGGGATATTGGGATTATTAGTTATAGTCTAAAGATTTATAGCTTTAGGGATTATATATTAATGGATATATAAGTTATGGGTTAGGGGTGATAATGGCTACAAGGGATAAATGTCATAGTGGTTGTATTTGTTAGGGGTTCACGATTGTATTCATTCTAGGGAATATAAATATTATGGGCTAAGGTGTTAAGTGTTGTAGTTTTTGGGCTTTAGATTTGGGTTTATCAAAGGAATTAAAAATATACGGGATTATATGTTAGAGGAGTTATAGATCTTATATGGAATAGGTGTTAAGGGGTTTAGTGTTACCATGGTTATGGGTTATCGAGCTTAAGGACTAAGGGATGTGTGTGTTAGAGGTGATAGTGGTTATGGGGTATAATCATTATGGGGGTTAAAGGGGTTTAAGTTACGTGGGTTACACAAGATATGGATTATTGGTTATGTGTTAAAAGTTATAGAGCTTAGGGGTTAGTTTAAGGGCTAATTATTCATGAATTTGGAGTACATTATATAAAGGATCATGACTAGTGGTTATAGAAGATAGGGGTCATAATGTTAAGGGTTTAATGAATCTAAATGTTGGAGGTTATAGGCAATGCAAATTATGGTTAATGGAGTTAGGTTTTATGGATAATGTTAAGGTTTAAGATATTATTAGAGTTCTTTGCAATTCAATAGATAACAATAGCATAAGATAGGATCACTGAGAAATACAAAATCACAAGAGACACATCATTTATCTTGGGAAACCCTCATGGGGGAGAAAACCCAAAAAAACTTCCTTATTATAGATAGCCAATACAATGCCAAGAGATAACTCAAACTAATACAGAAAGTCCTCTCCCAAGAATGCGCCTCTCTCTCTCTCTCTCTCTCTTCTCCAACCGCATCTCCGAAACTTGCTCCTCAAATGAACAAGTGAGTGTGTGTCTAAGTGAGGCGCTAACCTCCTTATTTATACAACTCTGGCACGCGTGGAGGTGTCTTTTCCCTAGCAGGGCCGACTTCTCAATCTAGGTGGTTATAACAACCTTTAATATATTCCGGGGCCGACTTCTTATTCTTCCTATTACAATTATGTTTTGACCAATCTGCAAAAGGGGATTTGGTATTTTACAATAGCCGACATGATCAATCCGCAATAGGGGATTGATCTAATGAATAATACAACAATAATAATTTGAATACACTTTGCAGTTACATTATTTCAACACTCCCCCTTAACAAGAAGGGTATTCTACAACAACATCAGGCGAGAGAGAGGACAACATCATCAACGACATCATGTGGGTGAGAGGACAACATCATCAATATCATCTTGGAACACTGACTGACGTATCTATAAATCATCGGAAGTTTTTCTCATCATCAACACAAGACAGAGGCTGGAGCATCATCAACACAACATGGAGCTGGAGTAACATCATCATCCTCATCTGTATGAGGCTAAGGTAACATCATCATCATCTTCAACATTAAAGCTGAAATAATATCATCATCATCTTCAGCAAGGACTCAGGAGTTGAAGTGGCCTCATCATCATCTTCAGCAAGGACTCAGGAGCTGAAGTGGAATCATCATCATCATCTTCAACAAGAGGCTAACGTGGCATCATCATCATCATCAATTGCATCGACATATATTAGTATAACACTAATACATCCTCATCATTAATAACAACACAAGGCTGATATAACATCAAAAGAAACAATATCACAACACAAAGGCTGGCAACACATCATCACAACACGAGGCTGGCAACACATCATCACAACACGAGGCTGGCACATCATCACAACAATTAAGCTGGCACTCCACACAACAATTAAGATGGAAAAAATCATCACATCAATTAAGCTGGCACATCATCACATCAATTAGGCTGGCACACCACACAACAATTAAGCTGGAAAACATCATCACAACAATTAAGGTGGCACATCATCACAACAATTACGCTGGCACACCACACAACAATTAAGCTGGAAAACACTACAACAATTAAGATGGAATCACAACACAACAATTAAGCTGGAATCACAACACAACAATTAAGTTGGATGCACAATAATAGACTGGCTTTATGTCACAACGATTAAGCTGGAAGCACAATACTAGGCTGGGATATCTCAACATAGTACTAGACTGGCTTTACGTCACATTAATTAAGCTGGAAGCACAGTACTAGGTTGGCATATCTCAACACAATACTAGACTGGCTTTATGTCACAAAAATTAAGCTGGAAGCACAGTACTAAGCTGGCATATCTCAACACAGTACTAGACTGGCTTTACGTCACAACAATTACGCTGGAAGCACAATACTAGGCTGGCATATCTCAACACAGTACTAGACTGGCTTTACGTCACAACAATTAAGCTGGAAGCACAGTACTAGGCTAACATATCTCAACACAACAATACGCCCCCTTTCGAGGGAGGTCCTTTCGGACTATACCAAGCTTATCTTGAAAGTGCTCAAACTTTATAGGAGATAGAGACTTGGTAAACACATCGACAACTTGTTCATCCATGCTAACATATTGGAGCTTTATGGCTCCTCTCTGCACCATGTCATAGATGTAATGATATCAGATCTCTATGTGCTTCGACTTGTCATGAGATACAAGATTCTCTGTTGTTTTTATCTAGCTCTGGTTGTCACATAGGATCGTGGTTGCTTCCATCTCTAGGTCAAATAGACTGGTCAACAACTTTCAAAGCCATATAGCTTCGCAGCTGGAAGAACACGCAACAATGTATTCTGCTTCCGCTGTACCGAGAGCAATGCTGGATTGCTTCCTACTCTGCTATGAGATCATGGTTGATCCCAAGACGAAACATCATCCTGAAGTGCTCTTCCTGTCAGAGACACTTCCAGCCCAATCTGAATCAGTGTACCCACTCAGTGTGAAATCATGATCTCCATCATAGCTGAGACCACAATCTAATGTACCTTTAAGGTACCTCATCACATGTTTTGCAACAACTAGGTGAACATGTCTGGGTTCTACCAGAAACTGACTCAAAGTGTTCACGACAAAACAAATATCTGGTCTGGTGTTCGTCAGGTACATCAACGATCCGATGATCTGTCTATACAGCGTGGCATCAATCAATTCTGACGAAGTGTCGACCAATAGCTTTAGCTTCGCTTCCATGGGTGTATTCATGGACTTGCACTCCAACATGTCAAATCTCTTTAGGATTTCGACTGCATACTTCCCTCGATTAAGGAAGATTCTCTCTGGGCTCTGCCATACCTCAAGACCTAATAAATAATGCATTACGCCAAAGTCTTTCATCTCAAATTCTACAACGAACTTCTTCTTACTCTTGGTGATGAGATTTTCTTCTCTAGTTAAGAATAAGTCATCCACATACAACAACAATATCATCGACTCATCATTCATAACCTTGAAGTAGAGGTTAGAATCTGCTTTACTCTGGGTAAAGCCCAAGCTCGTCAGGAAACTGTCAATTCTGCCATATCAAGATCTAGGAGCTTGCTTCAACACGTATAGATCCTTCTTCAACTAGCATACATGAGTCTTTCTATCTTCAATCTTCAAATCAATTTTTCTCATTACATTGTACCAATCTGGTACACTTTCTCAGCTGCAACTCAATCTGCACAATCATGTGATAGCTCTATGTGCTTTCTGTAAGGCACTATTTGTCTCATTGTCTGGGAGTATGTCCTCTACTCTCTCTGCAATTTTTCCTTCTGGAATCTGGGATTCTGCACCTGCAGCTGCTCTGAGGCTGAGAATGACTGCTTCATTCTCACTATGGCTGCTAAAATCTGAGAGTAACTCCTCTTATTTTATCACGGCAACAGTTTCATCTGAAACTGAGAGTGGCTCAATAAATGATACTGAGGATATCTCTTCTTCTTTCATGGGGGTAATGCTATCATAGTCATATCTCCATGACCCAACTGATGTACTGCATCAACTGCCATTCAATTTTTAAATATGGGGATTTCTCCCCCTACATCTCATACTATATATGAATCATGATTGTTCTGGTTGTCTTCATAAGTATCTCGTCATAGTCTTCTCCCCTTTGCTGGGAGAATCCTCTGGACATACATTAGGCTTTGTACATCTACAACACGTTTGATCTGTATAGATCAATATTGGAAGTCAATACTGACCTCTCTTCTAGTCTCACGGAAGAATCCATATCCTAGTCTTTCTGACTGGCTTCCTTCTTTTTCATTGAAACAAGCAAATCATCCCGGAGATTTCATATCTCCTAGGAGTCTTTGAAGTTATGATCTAGTCTTCTCACGACATCTGTCTTCCAGTCCTGGAAGTTGTCTCTTCATCCGATCCTTTCTGAGATCAGGTTTACTCTCGATTTCTTCTGAGTCTACAAGGACTTCATCATCTTTTACATGGTATACTTGGTGTTGCATACCAGGTCTAAATATGGAAGACAAAGTCAGGCTTCAAACGAGATCTGCTTCCCGTTCTAATGTTCGGTCATCTTTGGAGCCTTCTGCTCCTTTCAATCAATCTTCATATGAGATACTCTGAATCTCAAGAGATAACTTCTTCTTCATATTCTTTGGTGCATGAGTGTATATGGTCATGTACATAGTCTGCTTCATGTCTCATATAATATGTTGCCTTCTGCAACCTTCACTATAGCTTTCTCAGGGTTATCACTTGTGACCCGAAACAAGGTCAACAAAACAACAAGCAAGAATAATGTCCTTTTGATAATAATAGATAAAGAAATAGCACGAATAATCATCGCAGTAGCTCCTTTAGTGCTATCACTCGTGACTTGTCTGAAGCAACAATTAAAATTAAGAGATACACCACGAAATGAGGTCAACACTCTTATAGTGTTGTTATCGAACATTCCTCCATGGCAACCTAGAACTAACACACGAGGTTTCTCCTAGAGGAGGTGTTAGTTATATCAGGCAAATGATTACATTAAGTTTTTACCTCTATATTCTCACATGCTACCAAGTATAATACTTTACAAAGATTGCTATCTCAACTATAGTGGTTACTTGTAAAGGGGTAGTCATCAATTTGTCATGTGTACCTTTGAATCTTATCAACTTGATTAATCAAACCTAGGACCTGGAGCCTTGTCCTCAAGAATGAGTGCTTTCTTTTCTTCCAAGTCTCCTTTACTCAAGATGACTAGTGCTTTCTTCAACCTGTCTTCTGTACTAAGACAATACGTTATCTTGACATAAGGTTGGGTTAGAGGATAAGCTCTATGATCTCAACTTTTAATCCATCTAATACCTTGACTCATATTTTGATCAAAGGTTAGAATGATAACATGCAACACTGATCAAAATAATGTCATGGCAAGTAGATGCATATTAGAATAATCACAACTGGGTTACATCATTTCTCCGAATGTGTTGGATCTTGAGATCCTTCTAGATCTATGGCAAGAGATCCCTTCTCCTGCAAATACCCTTTAAAGCTTAGTCGTTTAAACATGTGTGGATACATACCTCTGATGGCACTTGTAGGTAGAGGCACCATCTGGTAGAAACGGTAATGATCACCAACTCTTAAGAACTTCAAGGGTGACTGCAACTGGTACTACGGCTTCAATTGCAACTGATACTGCAACTGCAATTGATACTGCAACTGGTTCTAAGACTGCAACTGCAACTGCAACTTAGGGTTTTATGAGGAAACCATAATTTTTCAAACTTTGAATTTTGAAATTATGATCCAGGGGATAGATGCGCTGAGCTGAGGCGAGTAAGCTGGTGTAATCAGATTTATGAAAATCCAACTTTTACCCCTTCAAACTTGATCATCGAATTTCTAGACTGGTGCTTCTGGTTTTCTGGTACCTCTGGTACTCTAGTACTTCTGGTACTCTGGTTTTCTGGTACTTCTGATACTTTATGAAACTAGGGTTTCACTTTCCAGGAGATCTAGCCACTGAAAAGTTGCACTGAGGATGCCAAAGTGATCCTTGAGGAAGGGAACACTTTTCTAGATGGTTTTGGGGTTGAAATACTTCATCAACAAAAATCCCTAGTTTGCATGTACGACAACAATGGGGTTTTTCACTTTCTCTTGTGAAATATGCTCTCTTCATCTTAGCTCTGATACCATGTTAAGGTTTAAGCTATTATTAGAGTTCTTTGCAATTCACTAGATAACAATAACATAAAATAGGATCACTGAGAAATACACAATCACAAGAGACACATCATTTATCGTGGGAAACCCTCATGGGGGAGAAAACCCAACAAAACTTCCTTATTATAGATAGCCAATACAATGCCAAGAGATAACTCAAAATAATACATAAAGTCCTCTCCCAAGAATGCGCCTCTCTCTCTCTCTCTCTCTCTCTCTCTCTCTTCTCCAACTGCAGCTCCGAAACTTGCTCCTCAAATGAACAAGTGAGTGTTTGTCTAAGTGAGGCACTAGCCTCCATATTTATACAACTCTGGCAGGTGTGGAGGTGTCTTTTCACTGGCAGGGCCGACTTCTCAATCTGGGTGGTTATAACCACCTTTAATATATTATGTGGCCGACTTCTTATTCTGCCTATTACAATTATGTTTTGACCAATCCACAAAAGGGGATTTGGTATTTTACAATAGCCGACATGATCAATCCGCAATAGGGGATTGATCTAATGAATAATACAACAATAATAATTTGAATACACTTTGTAGTTACATTATTTCAACAGATAAAGGGTAAGGTGTTATGGGTATGATTAATATAAGGGTTATTGTATATGGGTTTTGTAGGCAAGGGGTTATTAAGGTTAATTATAAACGTGGTTAGGGGATAAGGGTTAAGCATGATAATGGTTATACGAGTGAGACACTAGATGGGTTAATAATTATATGAATTATTTATGATATGCCTTAGGGTTTAGGAATTAGTATTTATAGATTATAGGGATTAGAGGTTAGGTTTTATATCAATTAGTATGTATAGGGTTTAGGTCTTATAATGCTTATTTTTTACTTTCTATAAAGGTTAAAAGTTATTGTAGTTAGGGTCATGTTGATATAAGTTATAAGATCTATTGATTATAATGCTACAAGGATGGAGAGAAATAGGTGAAGGGTTATATGGGTTAAGAAGTAGATGTTATAGGGATTTAAGTTTGTAAAAGTTGTAATTCTTTGAAATTATAAAGGATAAGGATTAAGGGTTATAGGTTATTAGGGTTAGCTTATTGGTTTTCAAAGGATTCACAAGTTATATACACTAGTGTTTAGGGGTTATACAAGGTTTGAGAATATAATATTTAAGGTGCGAGTATTCTAAATTATAGGGGTTAGAGTACAAGGTTTATAGGAATTCAGGGTGAGGGGCTATAGAGGAAGGTGGTTATATAATTGGGGTTAAGGGTTCTAAGTGTTAATTGTTAGGGGTTATTTAGGATAGGTTTTAAATGGTCAGGGTGAGGGGCTGTAGAGGAAGATGGTTATATAATTGGGGTTAAGGGTTCCAAGTGTTAATTGTTAGGGGTTATTTAGGATAGGTGATATGAAAATAGAAGGCTGACTTGTTATGCTATGCAAGCACCCGCTACTTCATTAAAATAAACTTTACAAGACCTTGCTTCATGTGTATAAATATGCAAGATAAAATTATGTGTTAAGTTCATGCATCTTCTTGTAAATGTTTATGTGTGAGGAATTGTTCCTTTAGATGGTTAAATAAGTACTTTAAACAAATACACAGCAACACAACTTGCAGCAAATAAACCATCAAACTCACAACAAGAACAAGCTGATAAAGGAGTTCACCCCCCTCCGGGCTACATCTCCTTGAGCCTTCATCAATGGACTTGGCTCTCTGGGATTAATTTGTCAAAAGTTCTTTTACAAACTGCTTCTCAACTCCAATGGAAAAAAAGACCGTACCATTGATATCAGAACACATAAAAACCCCAAAAATGACTAATAGAACCCTGAAAACGGATCATGGCTCATCCGGGCATGACCTCTTCTACATGTGGCCATAAGCTTCCCTGAGCTTCTCTTTGGAAAAAACACATGTAAAAGTCCTCAACGGCCTCTGAAACCTGTCCCAATGTGTTCAGAGCATATTAATTAGCCAAAAATGATTATTCAATCACAGAAAACAAACATAGGCTCACCAAACCATGTCCTCGATCAATGAGGGCTTCAAGCTCCCTAGAGCTTGTTGAAACTTCAATGGTGAAAAACTTGTAGAAGAAGTCTTCAAATGGCCTTGAAAAAAACACCAATGGATCCAGGACGTCCAAAAACCCCTAGTTGGGCTTTTATGGCACCTCAATCGGCCAAAAGATGAAGAAGTTAGGCCTCCTCCATTTTCCTCCTTCAAGCTTTTTGAAATTGGCTCTACAAAACGCACCTCTGTGTGCATGAACCAAGAACACGCTCCCAAAACACGTTAAAACCTAGCACCGGGCGCAACCGCGCCAACGTTGCAAACCGTAGAACGGTTAAGGGCACGCCAGCCCCTAACCGCCTCGGCACCTGGGCATATGGCCATGTGACCTCGCGCTTTGATAAAAGGTGGTTGACCGTTTTAAAAACCGTATAACTAACCTCCATGCCCAAAGTCGGGGTCATATGGGTTAATACACGTGACCAAATGTTAAAAATCCCGCGCACATTCCCGCGCCCTTTTTTTTTTTCAACCGTGGTCATATATAAACTATGGGCCATGTTTTAACCCTACGCGCAAATGGTCGGGAAACACGGTTATATATTATATAAAACACCCGCGCTCTATTATATATGGTCACATATAATATTCAAAATGACCACGGGCCGGGGCTAAGCCCCGGCCCGACCTCCCGCCGATACAAAATACATGTGAATTTAAATATTGTTAAACGCATAATCATAACAAGCAACAACTTGTGGCCCATTGGTCGGGCGGTCGTGCGAAGGCGCTCGGAGGTGTGGGAGGTCACCGGTTCGAATCCGGTCCACTACCAAAATTTTGAACAACCCAATAGCTAATAAAGGGGTGCCACGTGGCAGCCCATCACTGGGCCACGTGGCACCTTACCATTCGCCGAAAATGATGCCACGTGTCACAATGCGATTCGACCATGCCAACCAACCAGAATATGCCACGTGTCGACACCAGATTCATTCAACGTCTGCCTATCAAAAACCGCCATGTCATCGCCACGTATGCTGCTGACGTCATCCGACACGCAGGCTGCTGATCTCATCTCGGGCCACGTGTCACCCTTCCAATGGTGACACGTGTCACCTCCGAATTGGTCCAACCGTACGCCCAAAAATCCAAATATGCCTGACATGTGTCATCGCCTGAAGCCTCCATGTGTCCTATACAGACCTGCCACGTGTCCTGTACGGACCTACCACGTGTCCTATATGGACTGTATGGACAGGTACAATCAGCATCAAATTTTTGTTTGTTTCGCTTGACGAACAGATTGCGATATCTTATCCATACAGAGTCCGTTTGAGAAAGTAAATATACCGTCAGAATCAGGGAGATGAGACGAACACAATGGCATAGTTTTCGTCGCATTCCGAGAACTTTGAAATTTGAGCAAAATTTGACCCCTGGTCCAGATTTTGATCACACCTTCCCACTGAAAAGGCTTTTGGGCCCACAAAAGCTTATCTGTCTGCTTTCAAGTTATATCAAAATCTTTTTGACAATCACCTAAATACTTCGACATGCCTTGCAATGCAACTGACTATGTCCTTCAACCACTGCTCTCTGGCTGCTGCTGACCCACTGCTCTCTTTGTGCTTGGAAGACTGCCAACCTTCCCACTGAGAATCAAGTTCCTCTTTCGAACTCTTTGGCATCAACACAATCAGCTCTCCAATGGTTGCAAAAACTTCCTGCGACATCTTGTCACAAGCCAAGAAAACCATCAATCTTGAAAACAAATCGTACAAGATTGAAAATGATGCCAACAAAATATTTTGTTCTTCAAACAAACTGTCGCATCTTGTACTTTATCAAAGCACATGGCGTTTTCAAAATCAAATTTCAAGTCAATAAACACCATCGACTAAACACAAGTCGAACAATACGATCGTCACAACATAGTCGTTAGAAATTCATCAACACCAGTTGAGACTCATTGAAACATCAACCTTCCCAAACTGAAAAGTTGAAAAACATGATACATAATCATGTAACAATCATGAATCACTCATGATGAACCATCACCAGGTTCACTGCTTATACATACATAAAAACAAATGCATGTTCATGACTCTTCAACTCTCCTTCCAGTACAAACATAAGTACAACCCCAAAACATATGGGTACTTAAGAGTTGAATACAAAAAATATAAATGGCTGCAACTTATCATGCTTCCCGTAAATGCACACATAACACTGAAAAGTGCATTTGCAACAGAAAAACGCAAGCCTCACTTGCTCAAGAAATCCAACCATTTCTTACCAAGCCAACTCAACGGTGACTTTTTCTACTGGACATCGCCCTCTTGTGAATCATCTTGACTCACATCGATGATGGAATCTCCTCTTCCATTCTTGCCAAACTCTTTATCCAATTGCTTCTTGTGCTGTGGATGAGTAGTTGGATGCAACGTCCAACATTGGTCAATGAGATGACCCCGCTTCTGACAATGAGTGCAAATCTTTTGCATCCTCTTTTCACGTTGTCTTTGCTTGGACAATTTCCTGAAGGCGGTTAATCTTTTCCAACATTTTGAAACATGATGGTTATACAAACCACAATACGTACATGGGTTCTTTCTTCCATTTTTACATACAAAGTTATTATGCTTAACATAATCAAAAGCAACTGAATGATAAGCAGAATTATACCTGGAACATTCACCTTTATCGCCTCTTTGAGGAGGTGAATTTGAAGAGTTACAATCTCTCCTTTGAAGACCATCAACAGTGTTATTGTCCTCATCATTGTCACAAATCTTTTGTTTCATACATTCACATTCATCTTGAACACAGTCCTTGCATATTGGAGGGATTGAACTTTCAACAAAAGTTCTTGAACTTTCACCTTTAAAGCCTTCTTGAGGAGGTGAACTTGAAACAAAGTTTGTGCTTGGAACATTTTCCCTTGTCTCCTCAACTTTGGAATTTGCTCCATCTTGTAGTATCCAAGACCACAATACCTAGGCCTCTCTTCAACAACAATAGGCTCAACAATGCCTTGTGCATGCTTGCCCAAACCTTTACCTTCATCGCCCATTTTTAACAACAGCTTGGACCCTATTCCTCTTGTGTGACTCTCAAAACAACCAAAACATTCATCTTTAGAGGAATTAGAAGATCAACTAACACTGCATACCTTATGTTCATGCATGTACTTGGTAAGGGCTTCCTTTGCCTCATGGAGTTGAATCTCCATCTCATGCAACCTTGCAAGAAGCTGATCTTTCTCCTGCTTCATGGCCATCAACTGCTCTTCAAGAACAATGCACACATTTCTGTCTTCACACATCTCTTTCATCAAATCTCTCAGGGTTAGAAACTCTTCTTTAGATAATGAAAATGTATGAGAACTATTAATGCTTGAAGCTTCCTCCATCCTTGCAAGATATCAAACTTCAACACAAAACTTGCACAAAAACCAATAGCTAAATCTCAAGCTATCAATGGCAAACACATGAGAAAAACAAACTTATGCTCTGATACCACCTGATCTGAAAATAGAAGGCTGACTTGTTATGCTATGCAAGCAGCCGCTACTTCATTAAAATAAACTTTACAGGACCTTGCTTCATGTGTATAAATATGCAAGATAAAATTATGTGTTAAGTTCATGCATCTTCTTGTAAATGTTTATGTGTGAGGAATTGTTCCTTTAGATGGTTAAATAAGTACTTTAAACAAATACACAGCAACACAACTTGCATCAAATAAACCATCAAACTCACAACAAGAACAAGCTGATAAAGGAGTTCACCCCCCTCCGGGCTACATCTCCTTGAGCGTCCATCAATGGACTTGACTCTCTGGGATTAATTTGTCAAAAGTTCTTTTACAAGCCGCTGCTCAACTCCAATGGAAAAACAGACTGTACCATTGAGATCAGAACACATAAAAACCCCAAAAATGACTAATAGAACCCTGAAAACGGATCATGGCTCATCCGGACATGACCTCTTCTACATGTGGCCATAAGCTTCCCTGGGCTTCTCTTTGGAAAAATCACCTGTAAAAGTCCTCAACGGCCTCTGAAACCTATCCCAATGTTTTAAGAGCATATTAATTAGCCAAAAATGATTATTCAATCACAAAAAACAAACATAGGCTCACCAAACCATGTCCTCGATCAATGAGGGCTTCAAGCTCCCTAGAGCTTGCTGAAACTTCAAAGGTGAAAAACTTGCAGAAGAAGTCTTCAAATGGCCTTGAAAAAAACACCAATGGATCCAGGATGTCCAAAAACCCCTAGTTGGGCTTTTATGGCACCTCAATCGACCAAAAGATGAAGAAGTTAGGCCTCCTCCATTTTCCTCCTTCAAGCTTTCTGAAACTGGCTCTACAAAATGCACCTCTGTGTGCATGCACCAAGAACACGCTCCCAAAACTCGTTAAAACCTAGCACCGGGTGCAACCGCGCCAACGGTGCAAACCGTAGAACGGTTAAGGGCGCGCTAGCCCCTAACTGCCTCGGCACCTGGGCATATGGCCATGTGACCTCGCGCTTTGATAAAAGGTGGTTGACCATTTTAAAAACCGTATAACTAACCTCCGTGCCCCAAGTCGGGGTCATATGGGTTAATACACGTGACCAAATGTTAAAAATCCCGCGCACATTCCCGCGCCCTTTTTTTTTTTCAACCGTGGTCATATATAAACTATGGGCCATGTTTTAACCCTACGCGCAAATGGTCGGGAAACACGGTTATATATTATATAAAACACCCGCGCTCTGTTATATATGGTCACATATAATATTCAAAATGACCACGGGCCGGGGCTAAGCCCCGACCCGACCTCCCGCCGATACAAAATACATGTGAATTTAAATATTGTTAAACGCATAATCATAACAAGCAACAACTTGTGGCCCATTGGTCGGGCGGTCGTGTGAAGGTGCTCGGAGGTGTGGGAGGTCACCGGTTCGAATCCGGTCCACTACCAAAATTTTGAACAACCTAATAGCTAATAAAGGGGTGCCACGTGGCAGCCCATGAATGGGCCACATGGCACCTTACCATTAGTCGAAAATGATGCCACATGTCACAACGCGATTCGACCATGCCAACCAACCAGAATATGCCACATGTCGACACTAGATTCGTTCAACGTCTGCCAATCACAAACCGCCACATCATCGCCACGTATGCTGCTGACGTCATCCGACACGCAGGCTGCTGACGTCATCCCGGGCCATGTGTCACCCTTCCAGTGGTGACACGTGTCACCTCCGAATTGGTCCAACTGTACGCCCAAAAAGCCAAATCTGCTTGACACGTGTCATCGCCTGAACCACCATGTGTTCTGAACGAACCTGCCACGTGTCCTGTACGGACTGCCACGTGTCCTGTACGGACTGTACAGACAGGTACAGTCAGCATCAAATTTTTGCCCGTTTCGCTTGACGAACAGATCGCGATATCTTCTCCATACGGACTCCGTTTGAGAAAGTAAATATACCGCCGGAATCAGGAAGACGAGACAGACGCAATGGCATCGTCTTCGTCGCATTCTGAGCACTTTGAAAGTTGAGCAAAATTTGACCCCTGGTCCAGATTTTGATCAATAGGTTTTAAATGGTTATGTGCATTAGGGGTTATGAATTATTATAGGACAATGATGATAAAGAGGTTAGGGGTATGTAAGTTAGTAGGTAAATGATATTAGGGTTATAATTGTTATGTTTTATTTGGGTTAGTTATTAGAGAGGCCATAAGTTATATGGATAAGGGTTAATTCACTGCCAATTATAATAGTTAGGGGTTATCGATTATTGAAAAAGGTGGGGAGGGTTAGGGTATTAGAGGTTATAATGACCAAGGGTAACAAGTGTTAGAGGTGCTAAGGTTTGTCAATTAAGGGGTATAACTGATATATGTAAGGGGCTATAGTGGTTATGGTATGTAAGTGTTATATCAATTATGAGTTGGGGTTTATTGCTTATAAGGATTAGGTGATATAGCTTAGGTTTATAAATGTTATAATTTACAGTGGTTATTGCGAATAAAGTTTAGGGATCGTATGGGTTATGTGTTTATGGCTTACTGGGGGGTTATACATAATAAGGATTAGGGATTATATTGATATAGGTTTATGGAGTTTGGTGTTAAGATTATGGGGTTTAGACATTAAGTTTTAAATATTATAATAGTTCAATATTAGAGGTTATAGTGAACGTTGGGGATAATGTTATAATAATTCGATTTTGAAGAGTTTGTAGCATGTCTTATAAGATATAGAGGTTATATGGGTTGGTTATTTAAGGGGTTAGGTTTTATAAGTGTTAAATGAATTAAATGGATTGGATAAAATGAACTATCGTGATAAAGTATTAATAGTATTAATGGTTCTATGAGTTACAAAATTTTGGGGATAAGAATTATAGGCCTCTAGGATCAATGGTGGGAGGATTATAGGAGTTAACTATTATATGGGTAATTATTTTTATAAGTTAGGGATTTATTTTAAAGGATATAAATTATATGATTTTAAAGTTATAATGGTTATCTAGGTTAAGAGGATTATGCACTAATGGTGAAAGGTATTATTGTTTAAGAGTTATAGTGGTTGGATATTGTGTGTTAAAGGGGTTAGGACATTAATTGTTAAGGGCTTGACTTTATGTGGATAAGTTCCTGTAGAGGTTGTGTGACATATTATTGGTTAGGGTTGATAAGGGTTAAAAATGGAAGGAATTACATGTATTAAAATTTATAGGTGTTATTAAGTACATCGGTTGTTGGCTAGGGGTAATAAGGGTTACTGCTAATAAGGTCCAGGGATTAAGGGTTAGAGGGATTAGGTTAGGGTTAATCTCTATTAAGGACAAGGGTGATGGGGTAAAAAGGGTTATAATATTAGGGTTTATATGACTTAATATATATAAGGGTGAGAAGAGTTATATTTTTTAAGGGTTATAATTTAGTAGGGATAAAGATTTGATTTTACTAGGTGTGATTGACATATGATATAAGCGTCAAAGGTTATAGGGATTTGGTTTTGTGTCTATTATGGGTTATATGGTTAGGAAATTTATGGGTTATAAGGGTTATGTGATAAGGTTTCTTGATATTAGGGTTTCTATGGTTTATGGATTAAGGGTTAAACATGTTCAATCTAATTGTAATTAGGTGGTTGTAGTTATAGAGTATAATAATTATCAAGATCAATGATCAAGGTTATAAGGGTTGAGGATTTCAAAATTAAAATTTATATAGCTTAAGGGTTAAGGGGTGAGAAGATTTAGAATTTATAGGGTTTTTTATTTATGTATTTAAATAGTTTGAAGTAAGGGATAAAAGGGATAAGTGTTATAAAGGTTAAGTTTATCATGTTTAGGAGTTTCAAGTATTATGCGTTAGAGAGGTGGGCAAAATATAGGTTATATGGTTTAAGGTTTATAAAGGTTATGAAAATATGTTAGGTACTCTATCTATTTATAGATTATACAATATAATATTTAAGTATTATTATGATGATTTAAATTAGGGGCTTCAAGGGTTAACTATTAGGATTGGATAAATATATTGTTATATGTTTTAAGGTTTATAAAGGTTATGAAAATATGTTTGGTATTCTATTTATTTATAGATTATACAATATAATATTTAAGTATTATTATGATTATTTAAATTAGGGGCTTCAAGGGTTAATTATTAGGATTGGAAGGACATATTTTAAAGAGATATAGATTTATGGGTTATATAGATTAGTGGTTATAGTGATTTGGGGCATGGGAAAGGGTATTATAGGTTAGGGGTAGGCTTTATGGGTGTTGAGGATACTATGTTAAGAGTTTAAGATTACATTCATAAATTTTTATAAGGCATGACAAATATGTTATGCGAGTTCTAGAATTATAGATTACACTCATAGTGTAGGAGTTAGTCATTATACAAGTTAGGATTATAGGGCATAGGGGTAATATTTAAAGTGGTTAGAGTTTAAATGCTTTATAGCACTGAAGGATTATAGTTTTAAGGGTTACTTATTAACTGTTAGTTTTCTTATGGGTTTTATAAATTATGTATTAAAGGTTATATGGGTTATGCTTTACAAGTTTTTAGGTTTTAGGTGTTAGGGGTTATAAAAGTAAAGGGTTAGGAGTTATATTAGTAGCATCATAAAGGGATCAAGGGATATGTTAATGAAGATAAATGGTTAATAAAGTTGGGGGTGATACATATATAATATTAGAGGTTATAAAGGTAAGTAATGAATGTAGTGGTTATGGTCTGAGATTTTATTTTATTAGTTTTAGGGGATGTCCTTGTGTGGTTAAGGGTTATATGGATTATAAGTTAGGGTTATGGATTACATGGATTGGTTGTTGTAATGATTAAAGATTATATGGATTAGTGTTAGTTGTTATAAGGTGCAAGGGTAAGTGGGTGATATGACTTAAAATGTTTAGGGATTATAAAGTTTATAAATGATTATTTATTGAGGATCCAAGATCCAAGTGTTTAGGGATTATTGGATTAACGAGGTACATGTTATAATGATTAGTGGTTATACATGCTAAGCGTTATTTAAGTTAAGGGACCATAAATATGGGATATGGGGGTTACATAGGTTAGTGTTTAAGGATGATAATGGATATAAGATTTAGATATTACAATGATTAAAAGCATTAGAATATAACATTTATACTAATTTTAGTAAAGTGGTTATAGGTTTAATGGTTGTACGCTTTTGAGATATACAAGAAAGGGGTTATTATGATTAGTGGTTGAAGTTTGAGGGTTACAATGGTTGGTTGCTATTGGTTATCTGGGCTAGATGTTAAAGGCTATAGGTATTAAGTGTAAATATTTATAGGGTTTAATAATGATAATGGTTGATTCTTTTGGTAGGTTATTGATGCTATATTTATTTCTTAAGGGTTATAGTGGTTAGAGGTAAAAGGGTTAAAGGAATAGGTATTAGAGAATTAAACTATACCATTATTATGAGTTATAAGTAGGTGTTATTATGTATTGGTTATGGTCATTATAAGATTTAAGTGTTAATATAGGGGTTAAAGAATATGAATTATAGGAATTATGGTTATATATATTATAACTATTAGGAGTTATTAGGGACTATAAGAGGTAAAAAGTATAGTTAAAAGAGGATATGGGTTATAGGGGAAGATATATGTTAGGGGTTATAGGTTTAAATGATAGAGGTTATAGGGGAAGATATATGCTAGGTTTAAATGATAGAGGTTATATGTGTTAGGGGTGGCATGGTTTATAGGGTTTAGGGGTTATAAATATTATGGAACATGGGTTAAGGGTTATATGGATTATAAATTATGAGGGCTAAGGGATATGATGATAATGGGTTAGGAATTCTTACAATGTATAGTTTAATATACTAATGTTTATAAGTTTCATAATTCTTACAAAGGTGAAGGATAAAGGTAACATTTCTTAGGGGTTATAATAAGGGATGTATAGTTTATACATTATAGAGTTATAATGATTAAGGATTAAAATTACAAGATAAATGGGTTAGAGGTTATAAGAGTTTTAAATGTTAGGTTGTTACTATCAGTGGGTTAAAGTGGTTAGGTGTTATAAATATTATGGATTATAGGAGATTTATGTAGGTATTAAAAGAGCTCTAAATTACAAAGCTAGTCATTAAATGATATTAGCTAGATTATGTGCGAGGGTTTAGAGGATATAAGATTTAGAACTTACTAATGATATGGTTATAATGTCTTGGTTTTATAGGATTTATGGGTGCCAATTGGAATTAAAGGATAGGGTTATTACATATAGGGGAAAGTGGTTATGAGTTGTATCAATTTAAAGTAATAGAATTTATAATGGTTTCAAGGTTACATGGTTTAGGAGATATAATTTTATGCATTAAGGGTTATTAAAGATAATGTTTTAGGGTTTTTATTTTAGGTTATGAGTGAATGTTCTTAGCGATTATAAGGCATATATGGGTTAATATTTATAGGTTTTATGGCTTGGGGATTATAATTATTTAAGAGGTAATTTTTTAGGGTTTACAAAGTTTATGGAACATGTTTTAGAGTTTACATGTAATATTCATTAGAAGTTATAAATGTGATATGGTATAAGGGTTATTAAGGTTATGAGTTAATATTTATATAGATCATGATAAACATGTTATTATATAATACTTATATGTGATATAGGTTAGGGGTTATAAGGGGATTATAATTATTTAAGAGGTAATTTTTTAGGGTTTACAAAGTTTATGGAACATGTTTTAGAGTTTACGTGTAATATTCATTAGAAGTTATAAATGTGATATGGTTAAAGGGTTATTAAGGTTATGAGTTAATATTTATATAGATCATGATAAACATGTTATTATATAATACTCATATGTGATATAGGTTAGGGGTTATAAGGGTTTACGATTTGGATATACATAGGGTTGAGTTTGAAGAATTATAAGAGTTAGGGTTTATATGGGTTAGTGATGATAGAGACTATAAGGTTTAGTGGTGATATGAACATTAGTTTTTAAGGAGTTGGTTATGGATTGTAAGGGTTATTATGAATATAGTTTATAATTATTATATATTGGGTGTGATCAAGAATTATGGTTATTAAGGTTATGTGTTTAAGATAATATGAATTTTATGGGTTAAAGGCTCTAGAGTTTAGGGGTAATAAAGGATAGTGAGTATAGTTTTAATGGGTTATAATATTTAAGGGTTATAAGGGTTTATGGTTTAGGGGTAATGCAGTTAGGAGTAAAAGGGATGTGAAATAAGGATGTATGGGGTTAAAGTAATTAGGGGATATAGACGTTAATGGGTAGGGATTATATATGACATTGATTATTTTGGTAAGGTGTTTTAGGGAACAAGTGTTAAGGATTAATTGTTATGGATTTGATAGTTTTAGGGTTTAGGGGTTATAGAGAGTAGGGGCTATATATGGGATATGGGTTTGAATATTGACATAATATAAGATTACATGGCTTAGGGATATAGGAGTTAGTAGTAAAATGAAAAATGAGGGAGGAATTATTGATCTTATAAGAATTAGGGTTTATAAGGTTTATGGGTTATAATAGCCTAGGGTTATAGTTAGAGGTTTTATTGGTCATGGGTTATAGACTTATAATGGTTAGGAATTATTAGGGTTAAGGGAGGAGTTATATGTGATGTATAAGTGTTAGTGGTTAGAGGGGTTATGAGGGTTAGGTGTTGGGGCATACATAGGTTAGAGATTAACAATAATAGATAATATGTATTAGGGTATATAGGTGCAAGAAATTAGGAATACTAACTTTAACCATTAAGGGGTATGGGAAATAGGGGTTGAAATGGTTATAGAGGTTGGGGATTATAGGGTTAAGGGTGAAGTGGATTATGTGTTATGGGTTATAAAGGTTAGAGGTTATAAGGGTTAGATATGCTATGAGTTATAAGGCATAAATGTTATTCTAGTTATATGGGATATTGTCTAAAAGTTAAGGGTTGGAGGCCACAAGAGTTGGGTATTATAATGGTTATAGATTATAGGAGTTATATGTTGTAGAAATTAGGGAAGAGGTGTTAAGGGTGAGATGTTGTAAGGTTTAGAAGGTATGTTGGATTATGAGATATAAGGGTTATACTGGTTATGGCTTTTTTATTTTTTTAAGATCTAGGGAAATTGGTAACTCATCGAGATTACCTGAGTGAGTCCTATGTTTAAATTCATGTGGCTGCCACTATAACCCTAGGTTAGTGCCAATAGCCCGCAAACCAATGCCAAGCAAGAAAATTATGACTTAGCAAGGACTGAGACATCTAGAGACACACCTACCTGGGGGTCCCACTCAAGGGGGCGCATATCCTTTCTTCCTTGTCACAATGGGACAACATGTTAGTTATGGGAATTGAACTTGGGTGGGGAGAACAAACTGTTTGCCCAACCACCTGAGCTTGGGTAGTAGTTATGCGTTATAAGAGTTATGTGTGAAAAAGGTTAGGGATATAGGGATTAGGGGCTATAAGGGTTAGGGGTGATGTGGGAACTATATGGTTTAGGATTTATAAACTTGTAGGGGTTTGCAGTTAGGGTTATACATGTAAAATATTTCAATTATTTTTGGATAGGTATTGTAGGGTTTAATATCTAAGCATTAGGGGTTATTGGGATTATGTGTTATGCGGATTAGGTTTATAGTTTTATTTGGTTTAATATAAGAGATTTGAAGAGTTGGGAGATACAAGGGTAAATGTTATGTCTCATGGGTGACTGATTAAATGAGATAATATTTTTAAGGATTAACACAATACATGTGAGCGGTTAAAAGTTAGTGACTAAGGGTTATATGGGTTAGAAGTTAAGGGTTAGGGATAACAATTTATATAGTAAATAGTTTAATGATAAAAGAGGTTAAATGTTAGATGGTTTATATAGTAAATAGTTTAATGATAAAAGAGGTTAAATGTTAGATGGTTTATGATTTATTTTTTATAACTATTATAAAGTTGAAAATTAGGGGTGATAAATTGTAGGGTTTAAAGGTTATAAAGTTATAAGAGATGAGGGTTAGAGGCGAGGGGTTGTAAAAGTGATGGTTTATGGTTTATAGTTTTTTTTATTTTATTATTATTATAAGGGGTATAAGGGTTAGGAGATGTACAAATTATGGGTTAGGGGTTAAGAAGGATATGGTTTATAATGGATAATATTTAAGCGTTATCAATTAAGAGTTATGGGCTATGGGTATTAACATTTAGGATTGCAAGTGCTACATATATTAGAGAATATATAGGTTAACGAGAATCAAGTTTAGAGTTGATAAGGGTTATACTCTAGGGGTTACATTGTTAGGGTTTATATGTATTTGGGGTTAGGGATTTTAGGAGAAAGAGGTTATCAATATTGGTGTTTACATGTTAAAATGGTTAAGTGTGAAGGGATTTTTGGGAGATGTGTTGCAGTTTATGTGATTTATGAGTTGGAAGATATTATAAAGGTTAAAAGTTATAAGGGTTATAAATTATAAGGAATCAAATGTATTTATGTTAAGGATTATAACATTTAGTGATTAGATAGGTTAGTGTTTATACAGGATATTAACATTTTGTGATTAGATATGTTAGTGTTTATAAAGGGACAAATGTTAAGTGTTAAGGGTTACTAGAGTTTAGGAATTAATGATAAAAAGGGAAATGCTAAAGATTATAGGAGGTAGGAATTAATGATAAAAAGGGCAATGCTAAAGATTATAGGAGGTAGGGGATATAAGTGTTATGGGTCAGGGAAAATTATCTAGTGCACCAGGGGTTATAAGTTTTATAATGATTAAGAGGGTTCAACTTTATGGTTTATATAAATTAAAGGGTATATAAATTATGAGATATATGATTAAATGGGTGAAAGATTATGGGTGGTAAGAGTTATATGGTATGGAGTTTACATAGTTTATATGGAATAATTATTATAAAGGTTAAATATTAAGGATTGAGAGTTATAAGGATTAAATTTTATGTGGATCTAAAGGTTAAATATTAAGAATATTAAGAATTGAGAGTTATAAGGATTAAAATTTATAGGGATTTGAGGTTATGGCTTATATAAATAAGGTATTAAATATTCTATGGATTAGATTTTATAGAGGTTTAATGTTTGGAGTTAGGTTTTGCATGATTTATAAAGGTTATGTTTCAAATATTGTATGTGTTATGGATTATTGATGTTATGAATGTTAAGGTTATATGACTGAGGGGTTATAGGGGTGAGGATGTAATGTATTGAGTGGTGATAATATGAAGTACCTTGGGAGGGTAGATCATATTGTATGACTTCCTCCTATGTTTCAAGGATGAAACATGTGAAGGGGAATGGAATGGAATGTACCTAGGGAGGATAATATGGGGTATATTTTTCTATTTTTTCTTCCAATGTTGTGTGGGATGTATTAATGTCAGGATGACATCAAAATTTTTACTCAAATTTAGTAGTGTACTTAGGGAGGTACCAAAAGGGAATAATGAATGTAATGTGGCCATAATCATGGAATAGGCCCACTTGATAGTTGATAGGTAATAAAGAGGCCCACTAGGTAGTTAAAGGAAATGAACATAATAATGAGGGGTAGTTGGCATAGACCCTTAGGAATACCTATGAGGAAGTATAAATACACATAAGTATCATTGTATTGAGATATTGTTGGATGTTATTGTATTGTAACAAGCATGGCTTGTGGAGTGATTCATTCTTTGAAGAGTAGTTGATGGTGTTACCCTACCTTAAGGGCCCTTTCTACATTTTTCTGTCTTTCATGTGGGGATATATTTGGTTATTAGATTATTTTTAAAATTTTAGGGGTTGTATCTTGTTTTTTATTCAATTTCAAGGATTAAGGATCATTACAAAGGAATTATTGTCTATATGAGATATAGGTGTTAGAATATAGAAGACGGTGTGCTCGTTTTACCATTGATGATACCTTCGTCACCCAACCATAGGCGGAAGCCTCCCTCCGAGCACCTTAACCTCGACTGAGAATTCCTCCGAAAGCAAACCCTAGGCTAGATAGCCAAACAAAGAGTAGTGCATCAATCCCCAAGGATAGCGCATTACAAAAATCTGATCAGATGTTCCAAACCCTAGCCAAGAGATATCCAAGCCAATACTTAAACTAGTTGCTGCTGCAGCTGCAGCTGCAACCCTCCTCCAAAGCTGCGCACCAGACTGCAACTGCAGTGCACACCAACTGGGAAAACTGTAGCGTAGAACTGGCTCTGTCTGCAACTGCTGAGATGCTACAAATGAGAACTGACACCCTGTATTTATAGTAATCCTGCCAGTTTGCTGGGGCCGACTTCTCCGTCTGGGTATGTGTCTGTTCAGTATATTATTATTAATTCTGGCCGACTTCTTCTCTTAGAGGCTAATAGCCTAATATAAATTATCTTCTTGAGCCGACAAGGCTTCTAGGGTTATTATCCAACTCATTAAGGTTTCTATTGCTTCCCGGAGTCTTCTATTCTCGTCAGGTTCACACGTGGGGGTAGATACCTCCCATAGCTACCATAATATTAACACTCCCTCCTAGCTAGAGAGGTATTTACAGGTAATGGTCTTGAGCACAAAATATACCATTTACCCGGTAGCATTAATATAGTCATCTAGACTATTTCATGACTAGATCATGAGCATCACCATCATCATCAACTGCATCATCTCTCGAAACCATACTTCATCTGAGTAGTTAGATATGATGTTGGATAAGTCACTCTCACCATAGAGTGATACAAGAGGAGTAAAAGCTCTGAACTATTTTCCGTCTGGAAAATCTCTGTTCATCATTCATCTGAATGATCATTGTCTCCAATAAACTGCTGATAGTCTTCAAGGAAATTAGAACAAGGATAGAACACACCTGTGTCTATTCATAGTAGTACCTAACTACAATCCAGTGGTTAACTACCACATCAAGTAACACACAAGTACTTGATCAACAACGTAAGGTTGCAAATGGTGAAACATATTCACCACAGTAGTCCTCATCTACTGTCATATAGTCTTCATAACAAACATCTGAGAGC
>ML791493.1:121043-133629 GCA_009831015.1 Picea engelmannii | reverse complement strand
AAGTTGGAGTTTCTCCATTCTTGATTCACCTTCCTTGTGTCCTCATCATGAATTTCATGGGATGCATTTTCACTTTCAGGTGTCTTCTCTATTACAAAATTTTTCAATACTTCCATGATCTCCTCTTTTAAACCATCCATCTTAGTATCCTACATAGCTTCCATTGAATCCATCTTCTTTTGTAGTTCATTTATGTAACTACGCATTTCTTCACCTTCATCAAGAGTCCAAATAGGATTTTCTAGAGGCTTATTTGGTGTAGAAGTTCCCTTTTTTGGTGGCATGTTGGCCAAGTATCACTTTTGAACCTTTATTTTGAGGTGGTTCTGCTAGACAATATTTCTTTTGTTGTATCTCCCAAGTTTCAGCCCTTCTGGGTATGAAACTTTCTTTTATGTAGTTATCTAATATTTATTCTCTGCAATGCCACAGGTGTGATCAAAATTGGATGTGCCAAGTGGAATTTATATAGCATGCCCCGCACAAAATAATTTATATAAAATTCTGAAACTCGCACCAGAAATACTACAGACTGGCCACGATCTAATGAAACAAATCCCACTCAATTTGATACTCTAGGAAGAAGTTATGATTGTTTTACCTGGAACACCTTCTTGAGACTAGTCAATAGGACTAGTTAGATACCCTATCTTACACAGGGTGTATCTACAAATTTATGATGACCCAGAAGCTTAAATTTTTACCAAAGATACCTTACTAATTTTTGTAAATAGCCTCCAGAGTTCAATGTCTTAAACGTTACAGAAAATTTTTTATAGCAAAAATTCCGCAATGACTCAGTTCAGGATGATTCCCAAACCCTATCTTGTATAGGCTGTATCTCCGAAAGTATAAGGCCTCAGGAGATGAATTTTGAACCCAACGTACCTTGATCCGTCTACTAAATATCCTCCAAGCCGTTCCTTCTGAAACATTGTAGAAAAAAAGTTATAGCAAAAATTCCAAGGTGTCTCAGATGTAGCAGCGAAACCCCAAGACCTTGAGCTCTGATACCATATGTTAAGAACCAAATATCAATATAGCATAGAAAAACCTCAGAAAAAGTACTCAACGCCTTGAAAAAGAGATAATTTCAGATAATAAGCCTCTTCGAGGGGGAAACCTCTTTTTACCCCACTTAAATGTTTAAGTACAAGATGATTCAAAATGAAAATGTCTCATTGGTATATATAGGAGACTAGGAGGTATAATTACAACTAATGGCCTAAAGTTGACATAAATAAAATAACATTACTAATATAATATGCCCCATCTAAGGGGTAATGATCCAATATTAGGGCTTAACAGTTAACATGTGTTAGAATTATAAGAGGTAAGTTTTAAAGGGATTATCACTTAGGGGTTAGAGTTTTTAAAGGATATATAGTTTAGAAAAGTTAGGTATTATATTGTTTATGAGTTAGAGGGATTACATAATATAACTATTAATTTATAGAGTGGTTTTTGGTTTTAGGGCATGAGATTTAAATAGGCGTTGGCTAACTGTTTTACGGAATGGTTTTTTTCGATGGAATCCAGTGATACAAATTTGCACGAAATCACTATTGTTTGTTGTTTAAAATCCATTTCTGAATGCAGAAATAGATTTAGCATGCTGAAAAACCCTTGGAGCAGTCAAATTATACAAAAATAGTCACTCAAATATGTAGATCTAACAATTTCTAGTCGGATTTCGGGCAAATGTCCCTTGAAAAAATTGCCAAAGAAAAATCATTTTGTATAACGTTTAGACTATGATGATTTAAATATATTAGGGTTAAAAGGTTATAGAGATTTGTAGTTATACGGGCTAAGGGTCTATGGATATGGTTTATTGAAATGATTTTAATAAGTAAGGGTTAAAGGAATTACAAGAAATGGATTAGTGGTTATAGGGTTTAGGGGTTATAGGATATAGCTTTAAGGGTTAAAGGTATTATAAAACTTAAGGAATATTTGGTTTAAGGTTAAAAGAGGAAGAATTCTAGGTCACATGAACTAACGGTTTTAATAATTTATAAGTTTTAAGGTGAATTAAGTTATATGTTAAATGTTTTATCATTATGAGGTTTATGGTTGAAGTTATAGGGATTATGGTTTAATTTTTTTGAAAATATGGATTATAGGGTTAATTTTATAGGTTAAGTTTTAGTTAAATGTAAGTGATTATATAGTTTAGGGGATATAGGTTTTAGGTGTCATGAGTTATAGGGGTAAGGTGTTAATGATCATAGTTGTTAAGGATTAGGGATATAGGGTTTGAAGGATAAATGAGATTGGGTTTGGTAATAATAGTAATTCTAAAGGTTAAGTATTATATATATGTTGTAAAGGTTAGGTACAAAGGAATAGGTATTTAAGGTTATATTAGTTAAGTGTTATGAATTATAATAGTTAGTATTTATAGGGTGAGGTGCTAGTGATTATAGAGGTTATGGATTATGTGTTGAGGTTAATGGTTATATACATTATATTCATAAATGTTAGGGATTATAGGGGTTCTTATTATAGAAATGATAGGAATTAGAGGCTATAAGGGTTATGTGGATAAGTGTTTATGAAGGTTAGTGATAATAATGAATATATGGTTTCAATATTATAGAGATAAGTGATGAAATGCATTCAAATTTATATAGGTTAGGGTTTAATAATTTTAGGGATTTATAGATGTAGCAATTATGGGGTATATGGGTTATATGTAATTATGTGGTATATGGGTTATATGTGATAGGGGTTTGTGGTCATATTAAAAATTATTAATGTTAGAATTTATAATATTTAGTATTAATTATTATAATATATATGAATTAAAGGTTATGCATTATATAAATTATAATGTATAGGGTTTACAAGGATTATATATGATAGGAGTGCATGCTTAAGGATTTATAAAGGTTACGGTGTCTTGGTTATATGTTTTAATGATTGAGGTTAGTGGGAATATATATTATAGTAAAAAATGGTTAAGTTTAAATGGTTAAAGAGGTTAGGGGTTACAAGGTTCGTGATTAAATGATTTTTGGGTTAAGGGTTATACAGGTAAAGGTTATCTATATTAATGATTAGAAGTTAAAAATTATATAGATTATGTGTTATGTTGAATATATGTTAGAGTTTGTGGGTTAAGTGCTAATGATTAAAGTATATATAGGGATTAGAAGTTATAGGGACCAAATTATATGTTTTAAGGGGTGAAAGTGGTAGTGGGTTATAGGAATTAGGGATTATAATGGTTTATTATTAGGGTTGTAAGGATCAGGGGTTATGTTTATATTTGATCATTATAGAGGATATATTTAGGTGCTAATGATTATATACATTAGGGATAATCAATTATAAAGATTAAGGGTTATATGTGTTAAAGGGTTACACTTTATAGATGTTAAGGAATGAAAGTGGTAGTGTGTTATATGGATTAGGGAATATAATGTTCTATTATTAGTGTTATAAGGATCATGGTTTATGTTAATATTTAATCATTATAGAGGATAAATTTAGGTGCTAATGATTATATACATTAGGGATAATCAATTATAAAGATTAAGGGTTATATATATCAAAGGGTTACACATTATAGATGTTAAAAATTAGGTTTTATCAGATAGACATGTTATAGGTATTAATCGTGAAAGGTTATTTTAATTAAGAGCTATATAAGGGGCATGATTTAGGGGTTATACGTTATAGAGGTTCGTAGTTATAGTGTTAATATTGATTATAGGTGTTAAGGATAAGGAATTATAAGGGTATATTTTGTAAGGTTGATAAGGCTTATAATAGTTAAAAATTATAATATTTAGAAGGATTACGAGGATTAGGGATTGATGTTTTTAGAGGTTAAAAGTTATATCTTTAAGTGTTTTAGGGATTAAAGATTATAGGAGTAAGGTGTTAAATGGATCAAGAATTAAATTGTATAAATATTGGGTTTTATGGGGGTTTTATGTGATGGATTAAAGGGATAAGGGGATAAGGGGGTTTTAGAGTAATGTTGACGTGTTAGAGGTTATAAAATGATAAGTATTAGAAGGTTATGGATCGTAATGATTAAAAAGATTAGTTATTAACAATTATAAATGTTGAGGAATAAGTATTACACGTGTTAGGGGTTATAGGGGTCAATAATTACAAATATTATGTGGTTTAAGGGTTATTGAAGTTATAAGGATTACTTTCTATATGTGTCAGGGGATAATGATTATATTGGTTACACGTGTAAGGTGTTAAAGGTTACATGGTTTGTGTGTCATATTGGTTATACTTTAGGGATTAAGGTTGATATGTGTATATGTCTTAGGTATATGGTTTATAAGGATTAGGGTTTTAGGGATATACAAGTTTCTTGTAATAGATATTAAGGGTTTTAGGGATCCTAGTAAGTTTTAATAAAGAGGTTTAGTTGTAGGGGTTTAGAATTATAGAGGCTATGTAATTTAATTGGTAATATATGTAGTGATTTATAAGGGTTATGTAGAGTAATAATGTAAGGTTATATGAGTTAGTGGTCATATGGGTAAAGGGTTATGAGGGTTATGGATGATAGCATGTAATAATTATAAAGGTTAGGTTTTATAAGATATATGGATACAAGTGATTAAACATTATAAAACTTATGGACTAGCAAGGTTAGTTTTTAGGGGCAATAGGTGTACGTGAATATGTGTTAGGGGTTTGGGGTTATACAAGATGGTGTTGCAAAAGTTTAGGATTATAGGGATTACAAAGATTAGAGATACTAGGTATTGAAAAATTTAGAATTTATATGGGTTGAAGATTACAAGGGTTAAATGTTATGGTGTTATAAGAGTTGTGTGTTGGGTTATAAGAATTAGGGCTTATATAGGTTATTTCTTAATTATGATACATGGTTAATTTGTGATCATAGGGACTATAAATTATGGGTGATATGTGCTATAATGTTTATCATGTATTGGTGTTATAGGCATTAGAGGTCATTGATGTTAGTGGTTAATGGTTATAGTGGTAAATACTTATTTGAATATGTATTATATGTTTAGGATAATAGATTCTATAGTAGTTAAGAGTTATATAGGATGCTACAAGGCTTATAAGTTATAGAGGTTAATGTTAAGATTTATAGGGGCTATAAGGGTCAAGAATGGTATAATGTTCAAGAATTGTGATAGATACATGGTTTATGAGATATATGTGTTGAGATTAAGTGGTTATAAGGATTGTGGATTAAAATTTATAATGTTAAGACATGTGAATTAAATGTTATAAGGGTTGGGGATTATATATGTTAAAGATTTTAAGGATTAGAACTTATATGGATTAAGAATTATAAGGTTTATGTGTTTTGGATTATATGAGTTAAATATTAACTCTTAGAGAGTTGGGGGTTATATGGTGGAGGATTGATTAAGGTTACAATGTTTAGTTGTTAGAGTAAACATTATAATGGTTAGGGCATAGGAATTAAATGTTATAAGGGTTGGTAATTATATGGGTTAAAGGTTATAATAATTAGAACTTATATGGATTGAATGGGGGTTATATGGTTGATTAAGGTTACAATGTTTAATTGTTAGGGATTATGTAGGTATAAAAGACTAGGGGTTAAGTATTATAGGTGATTGAGGTTAAGGGATAGACTAGTTTGTGCTATAATGCTTTAGGGTTATAGGGTTGCAAATATTAAGGATGTTAGGGATCTTAAGGCTTAAGATTTATATAGGTTAGGGGTTGCGTGTGTTTGATGTTGGGTGTTATAATTCTAAGGGGTTATATAAAATAAGGTTTATAAGGGTTAGGGATTAAATGATTATGAGTTACATTATGGTTATAGGGGTTATGAATTAGGGCTTAACGATGACATGGGTTAGGTTTTGGGTTATGAATTAGGGCTTAACGATGAGATAGATTAGGTTTGGGGTTATAGGGATTATGAATTATGAATGATAAACATTATAATGGTTATGGTATATTAATGTTATGTGTAAGGGGTTATGGATATTATATGTTATGGGGGTTAGTGGTTAGGAGTTATAGTGGTAAATACCTATATGAATTATATGATTAGAAGCGATAAAGTTTATAGTTTCTTAAGGGTTATACATGATAGTTGTTTTTAGAATTATATTTTTTTTAGTTTAATATTAAGGTTTTTATGGTTTATAGATTATACGTGTTAGGTGATAAGGGTGAGAGGGGTTATAAGGGTTAATAATGATAGGGGTTATAATTTTTAAATATTATAGAGGTTATACGATTTATGAATTATAGGTGTTGGGAATTAAGGATTGTAGGATTTATGGATTAGAAATTATAACAACTAGGGCATATGAGTTAAGTGTTATTATGGTTGATGTTTAAATATGTTAGCGAAGAATCAAGAATTATATGGATTAAGAGGTACAAGGATTATGAATTTTGGATTATAGGAATTAAATATGAATTGTTTGTGGTTACACGTTATGAGGGTCGAGGGTACATGTGATAAAAAAATAGAACTTATACATGCTATATAAGTTAGTTATTATAAGAATGATTAATTAGGGGTTATAATTTAAAAGTATAAGGATTTTTAATTGTTAGAATCTAGGTATTAGGATTATGGGTTTTGGAGGTTATATGGATTATTTTTTTAGAGATTTTAAGTATTAAATGGATTACATGTTAGAATTTTTAAAATTTAATGAAATTAGGGGTTATAAAAATTAGGTTATAAGAGTTAAGGGTTATAGTTGGTAAATGTTATAGGGATTGCAAATTGTAGAAGTTTGTGTTTATAGGGGCTATGGTTTAACATTGATAAAGGTTAGAAGGGTTAGAGTTATACATTTTAAGTGTTAATGACACAAGGTACAAGGATGAAGGATGAATGATGAAAAGTATTAGAGATTATAGATTTATAGAAGATATAACTGATAGTGATTATAAGGGTTATCTTAGAATTAGAAATTATGACTTATAAGGGTTATGAGTTGTAAGAATTACATGAAAAAAATGTTATTTATGGATTATAAGGGTTATATTTCATATAGTTTAGTAGTTATATGAGTTACACATTATTTAGAATAGTGGTATAAAGAATTATAAAAGAGAGGGATTAAGGGGTATAAGAGTTTTGAGTTACATAGGTTAGAGTTATAATAATTATAATGGTTATATTTTGAGAATATATAGATTAAAGATCTAAGGTGATTAGAGTTGGGGTTATATAGATATTATATATAGACTTATAAAAATTACATGTATTATGGGTTATAAGGTTTAAGGCATGTAAAAACGAAGAGTTAAAATGTTTATTAGTTTTATGAATTAGGGATATGTGCTATGGGTTATAAGGTTTAGGGCTTGTAAAAATGAAGAGTTAAAATGTTTCTTAGTTTTCTGAATTAGGGATAAGCGCTAGAGGTTATGGGGATGATACAAATTATGTGTTGCATGGCATGTTTATATAGGTTAAGGTTTATAGAAATCAAGTATTAAAATTTAAGTATTTTATGTTAGAATTTAAGGACTATAAAGGTTATATAAGTTAGGAATTATAAAAATTAAATGATGGATAAATGAACGCTGAGAAGGGTTATAAAGTTTAAGGGTTAGGATTTAATTTTGAGATTTATAAGTCAAGTTTAGCAATAATGATACAATAAGGATTAAAAGCTAAAGACCATAAGTTATATTATGGGGTTATACTGATTAAGAAGATTATAAGTTAGGTGCTAATTGTTTAAATATTTCAAAGTGGTATAGAGATTAGGAATTATAATAGTTTAAGAGGTTATAGGATTATGGGTTGATGGTTTAATGTTCGGGGTTATATTTACTATATGGATAATTGCATTTATAGGTTAGGTTTAATTTATGTTAAACTTTAATGATAATATAAATTATGGGATGGGATATAATGGTTAGGTCATAACCTTCTAAAGATAAGTGATTAAGGATTATAGGAGATAATTACATGTCTCTATTGTATAAAGATAGTAAGTAGGAAATTTATGGTTTAAGTATTAAGGTAAGTTATATTAGTTTTTAGATTTCTTGGGTAGAGCCTTAATAAAGGGGTTCTTTGTTAGACAAGTTAAACAACTTTGTGTAAGGTATATCAGTTTTTAGGTAGGTTGCTTGGGTATAACATCAACAAAGGGGGTCCCTCGTTAGACAACTTAAAAAACCTTGTGTATACATAGTCGAGAACCCAACTCGGGGTGTACTAGGAGGGCTTCTCTGGGAGTTACCTCCCTCCACCTATTACTAGCGCAAAGGTGTCCTAGTTCCTGGTTACAACAAAGGCACATGTGTCAAGATACCGAGTTAGGAAATCATTACCACACAATTTCCCAAAATGTTCCTTTGATGATGTTTTACACAAGTTTTTTAATAAATAAATATATCATAAGATAGATTCTATATAAGACTTCATTCTCCTTATCTCTCGTCGATTACTCGATCTTCAAATATACCAGCTCCCTGGGATGAACATGGGTTATGGCCAATACGAGAAGACTACATCGGGAATGCTGTGTTCCCTGATACAAGTAACCCGTGTATGTTATGCAATGCTATGGAAATACAAAATAAAATTTTGAAATTGAAGCAAATATAATTTTACACACATAATAAATGTAATACTCATCACTATCTATTTCTATTAAATCTATTTTCTTTAATATTTTAATAAATAATTAAAAAATAATAATATGTAAAAACACTCTACCCCATAATAATTGAAAAAAGTTAGTAACTTTAAAAACATATATAATATATCTAAAAACAACAATATTGATATCATAATGTAACCAAATTTTCAAATTAAAATCACAATTATAACATTTTATAAAATCTATTTAAAAAACATCCTTAACAAAAATTCAAACTATAATCATGATCTATATTATTTTATAAAAAAAATCAAGCTACAATCATGATCATGATGATTATATCATATTATCACTTTTTAAAATCAGCATAAATAACCTTTATATTATGATCTACCAAAAACTTAAGCTGTTCTAAGAAATAGAAAGTAATTATTCTAACCTTTAACAAAACTTCAATCATACTATGATTATGATTATATCATTTTATAACAAAAAATCAAACTATAATTATGATCACTTTTTAAAAAACTTGCATAGATAACCTTTATATTATGATTTACCAAAAACTTCAATATGTTCTAAGAAATAGAAAGTGATTATTCTATTATGATATAATCGATGATTATGATTATATCATTTTATAACAAAAAAACAAACTGTAGTTATAATCACTTTTTTAAAAACTTACATAGATAACCTTTATATTATGATCTACCAAAAACTTTACTCAGTTCCAAGAAATAGAAAGTAATTATTCTATCCAACTTCAATCATACTATAATTTACCAAAAACTTCAATCTGTTCTAAGAAATAGAAAGTAATTATTCTAACCTTCAACAAAACTTCAATCATACTATAATTTAACAAAACTACAATCAATCTTTTACAGTAAAATCTTTATATCATATTATAACAAAAATTCAAACTATAGTCATGATCTATATTATTTTATAACAAAAAATCAAACTATAATCATGATGATCATGATTATATCATTTTATAACCAAAAAAAATCAAACTATAGTTATGATCACTTTTTTAAAAACTTGCATAGATAACCTTTATATTACGAAGAAAAAAAAATATCATATAAACTTCTACGACTATTCCTCTACTCATCACAGCCTGTAGTTGATACTACTATCGACACTCATTCATAGCAGTTTCATTAATTTCATACACGTAGTGACAACTAATAGGCCGAAGTTGTTATTATGTGAAAGAAGGTATTATGTGTAAGGGAATACAATACAGATATGATAATGATCATTGTGACATGAATCAATGACCCAAGATATATATAGGGACATCTGGGGTTGACACAACTTTGAACGTGCATAGCACTAGATTGGAAAAATTGTCAAAATTTAAATAGTAAAAGAGCTAAAATCATAACCACACTTGTATTTAATCTCAATAATGGCCACCTCTACTCTTAGTTATACAATATAATACTCAAAGATTTTTAGAAAAAAATGGCCAAAGGGTAGAGATTAAATTTCATTTAGTCCCAAACCAACAGGGGTAGATCCACATTCACTTTCATTTGGGTGAAATTGTAGGGTTGAATATTTAGGATCCTCATTGTCAGATGGGGCAGATCCACATTCCCTTCCATTTGGGTGAAATTGTAGGGTTGAATATTTAGGATCCTCATTCTCAGATGTCGTTAATAAATTATGGATAGTTCTCAACAATTTTTTTAGCAACTCGATAATATTCATGATGGTTACCTGTCCATTTTCTCCTTGTAATGCTTAAACAAATGTAAACCCAAACTAACCAAGGTCTTTCTTGAGGTACTCCTTTTCATTAACTATATTCTATGTACAGGTTTTACCAGGAACCCTAAAAACAGAGAAACACGTTATAACTAGTCATAATAGGAATTAATTCCTTTTCTAAAATTAGTCATAACTCTACTTGCTAAGTCAGTGTAGTTGGACTCTAAACAAGTTCACTCTGCACAATTGTAATCAACAATAAGGAAATTTATGCCAGATTGGTAAGCATTACTCGCATTCATGGAGTCTCACAACATGGATAACATAGTACCAAATTAGAGAAGATGATGGAGAGGAAAACCACGATAAATATTTCTACCAAATTAGAAAAGACGATGGAGAGGAAAACAATGGTAAAGATTTCTTTACCATAATTCAGGATATAAACAGAAACTTGATTATAGTAGTTGTATGTACTTTCTTTGTAAAAAGAGAACCAATTAACATAGATGGGTAACAAAGATAATTGAAAATTGAAATAGAGAGGGATGTGCTAATATAAGATTTGCAAGGAGGGAAGGATAAAGACAATGGGGCAAGGAACATCGAAGGGTTCCTCTGCAACAAAATTTTCAAAAGGTCCCTATGTAGAAGAATTTTCAAAAGGTCCATCTGCAACAGAGGTTCTATGAGTTTAGCAGTATGAAACATAAATTGGGTATTCTATGAGTCTAGACTCTAGCTATTTAAATGGAAGATTAAATAATTATTTTTTGAAGTTAATTGCACTGTAGAAATGGTATTTGCATTGGAATCACCTTCAAGTGAAGTAGATAAGAGCCATAGAATTTTCCCAAAAAGAATTTGTACTTTTAGTTGGATTTTTTTAACACGTTGCTATTAGTTTAAGACTTAAAAAAATACAAAAAAAATAGAAATGGAAGAGGAACAAATTAGTGATTAAAACTGTTTAAGACTTCAAAAAGATACAAAGAAAATAAAAATGGCAGAGAAACAAGTTAGTGATGAAAATTGTTGATGAAAAGAAAAATCAAAAGAGAATTGGTAAGATTTCACCTGGAGGAGGATTTTGTCAACATCGTTGAACAAAATTGAGATCATTGTTTGCAAGAAAGCAATTTGTTATTCTAAAAAATCTTTGGTAGGCAAATTTATGGGAACATCGCCCTTACCAAAGCCCGTAATGAAATACTGGTCTCGAAAGATCAATGGAACAACCCAAACTCTTTATGCTATAATGGGCTTTTAAACCTTCTTTTTAGTTTTACGGGAAGATAGGAACAAGCTCTTCAAGGGGGGGCCCATTTCAGGGCACAAATGGCCTCTGTTTAAACAAGCAGTCTATTGAATTTGAACCAATGGACAAAATTACAACAATTGTCCCAGTTTGGGTTAACCTTCATTTCCAGACACATATGGGATGAAGAGGCATTCAACAGACAAGCAGATGGGAAATTTTGTGGAAGCAAATGTAGAAAAAAGGGATACCAAAAGCTAACATAAGTGGTACATAATTGGGAACACACAAATACTATACTAGAAGCATGTCACTTTTATAAGTGCAATTGATGTCACAAATACAAGCACTTTGCAAAGACTATGAGAACAAAGATTGTACCGACCCTAATTGGATACATGCTTAAAGATTATAAAGTAAAATTAATTAAAAGAAATTAATTATGGTTAACTGAGTAATAATTCAAATTACAGATCACATTTAATGACCTGTGAAATAAAATTAATAGATCAATGAAAAATGATATAAAAATGGTGGCGTATGCAGAGAGGGATAGCCATGGATCTCGAGGAGATAAAACATTAACTCATGACGAAGGACGGAGGATGCAGGGTGGTTGGAGGAGTAACTGCTTGAGTTGGCCGAGAGGAATAAGGGACGGGAAGAGGGGGATGTGCGCACCATTCGGCGGGGATGGATGCTGCAGACTGTATTTGATGAGCCGGCTATATTGGCTGAGATTGTTGTGTTTTGCCGTGAGCAGAGAGCCTCTGGACGGTTATGTTTTCTGTGAGCAGAGAGCCTCTGGACGGTTGTGTTTTGCTGTGAGTAGCAAGTTTCTGAGCACTATTGTATTTTGTGGACTTTTGGACTTACTGGGGGCACAAAGTTTTGAGGTTGTGGCTTTTGATCAGGGGAGGCACTGAGTTGCTGGAGGTTTTGGGCATGGAGGGCCAGGATATCCGTAGATATCCTGGAGCTAGGTAGTTTTCCTAGTTGGCAGGGAGGACAGTAGTTTTGGGCAGCTATT
>ML791493.1:24742-111966 GCA_009831015.1 Picea engelmannii | reverse complement strand
TAAAGAATGACAGTTTGATTATTAGTACATGCACGAGGTTTGCATGTACTAGCTACACATGCATTTCTTGTACATATACACTAGTATGTATGAGTTTTCTTGACTTACTGATATTGTCGGTTACTTATTGTGAGTGTGTGAACATACTCTTTTCCTTTGTACCATCAGATACCTTAAACTTCGGGACGAAGTTTCTTGAAGGGTGGGTGTATGCAACGACCCTAATTGGATACATGCTTAAAGATTATAAAGTAAAATTAATTAAAAGAAATTAATTATGGTTAATTGAGTAATAATTCAAATTACAGATCACATTTAATGACCTGTGAAATAAAATTAATAGATCAATGAAAAATGATATAAAAATGGTGGCGTATGCAGAGAGGGATAGCCATGGATCCTGAGGAGATAAAACATTAACTCATGACGAAGGATGGAGGACGCAGGGTGGTTGGAGGAGTAACTGCTTGAGTCGGCCGGGAGGAATAAGGGACGGGAAGAGGGGGATGTGCGCACCATTCGGTGGGGATGGATGCTGCGGACTGTATTTGCTGAGCCAGCTGTATTGGCTGAGATTGTTGTGTTTTTCCGTGAGCAGAGAGCCTCTGGACGATTATGTTTGCCGTGAGCAGAGAGCCTCTGGACGGTTGTGTTTTGCTGTGAGCAACGAGTTTCTGAGCACTATTGTATTTTGAGGACTTTTGGACTTACTGGGGGCACAGAGTTTTGAGGCTGTGGCTTTTGATCAGGCGAGGCACTGAGTTGCTGGAGATTTTGGGCACGGAGGGCCAAGATATCCGTAGATATTCTGGAGCTAGGTAGATTTCCTAGTTGGTAGGGAGGACAATAGTTTTGGGCAGCTATTTTCCTATTTGTGGCAGGATTGATCTGTGTAGCAGGGAGCAGAAAGGCAGCAGCAAGGCACAGTGGCAACAACAATTAGCATCAGAACCAGGTACTTTGTTAAGTTATGTATTTATTTTTTCCTGTCATGAATTCAATATTTATTGATAAATCTAAGTTACTAAAGTTGCTGTTATGAGAATCACTATTATGCTAAGAAGTTACTGTTTCAGATTACTTTCGTAAAATGTTTAGGAAACTTAAATGATGTTTAGAATTATATGGGCATTACAAAGATACATTGGCAAACATAGAACAAGAACCAAGAGCGGGTAAAAAGTCATCCACCCAGGAAAAGAAGTCCAAATAGAATTCTGAATAAGTTTAATTAAAACCAAAGGAAGGTTTCTTCAAAAAGAGGGGCAATAGTAAGCTTTTGGCTGATAGGAACACTTTTTGAAGTTGCCAACTCATAAGAGACCAAAGACACTGAAAAAGGTAAAAAAGCTAGTGAAACATAGATTGGAGGAGCCTTGGCAAGAGAATTGGAAATCTTTAAAGATAAAGATGAGCACACAGGCATCTGCTGAAGCCATAAGAAAATAATAAAAAGTTTGAGGAAGAGACAATCCTTGAAAATCACATCAATAGAAACATCAAAATAAAGAATGGAAGAATAAAGCAAACCAACAGGAGGAAGAATCAATAGAAGGAAGAACTCCAGAGAAAATTCCCCAAACAAGAGTGCTTCCTCCCATGATGGGAGGAGTAACTCATGAAATCAATCTTGAAGGAAAATTAGAGGCATGCATCGAAGATAAGGACTGGGAAAACCTAGAAAAAATGATCCAATAATAAAAGATGTTCCAAAAATACAAATTTGTTCTACAACACCAAATGGTGGAATAATCATGGAGGTGACATAAGATCCAGATAGCCCTTTAGGTGACAAATCAAGTCTAAATATGAAAGGCCAGAAGAATGGGGGACATATATGAAAATCTAAAGTTGAAGAAAGAGAGGAGACTGAAAACAACAGAGATTTGGGTTTCCAGAAAACCCTGCCCCAAACTTATGTGGCCATAACCCATTCTGATAAGATATGAAGCTACTTTTCTAGATTGTAGGAGGCTTAGGAAGCATCAGATACACAAAATACATTAGGCACTTGAGTAGGGATTATGTTATTGTCTTGATCCAATAAACTAAGATGAATTGAGAAGATCTTCTTGCTAGAAAACACTCTTGGGATAAACTCTCAAGTTAGCGCAACAAATGAAAACGACAATCAGGGGGTCTCAAAACTATGATAGCCAGCTGCGAGTGGAACACAGAAAAATCGTTGGACATTTCAATCTGGCCCTTCATCTAAAGAAAAAGAATGAAGGAACCTTTCTTAGATAAAAATGTCAAAATATAGTTAGTCCACAAGGTAGTTAACAGATGGAAAACCCTAAAGGGGAAAGTACACATGGAAAAGAAAGAAAAACAGGAAAGGCATTCATGGTAGAGGGACTGGACATATTTTTACTCCATGAATCCTTGTTGGATGAAGGAATTCATCTATATTCAGCAACCAATCCAAATGCATCTTAGATCACAGGCTGGTGTTTCTCAATGTCTCTTACCTAAACAATTAGGGACCAACCTCATTCAAATGGAAAATACAACCCTTCCTTGATCCATGGTGGAGAGACTGAAAAGATTTTTAGTCTAGGAATCATTTCTGGATGAAGGAATTCAGTTATATTCAGGCATTATTCTAAATTCATCCTCAGATCACGAGCCAGACATCATTCCAAATTCAATGTCTCTAGCCCAAACAATTAGGGACCAACCCCATTCAAATGAAAAATATGACCCTGCCTAGATCCATGGTGGAAAGACTCCATAGATTTGAAGTCCAGGAATGGTTTTTGTATGAAGGAATTCAGCTGTATTCAGGCATCATCCCAAATGCATCGTTGGACCTCAAATCACAGGATAATGTTTTTCATCACCATTCAAATGATAAATACAACCCTACCTAGATCCCGTTTGAAGGCTTTAGGAAAATTACTGAAAAGTTGTGGAATGCCCCACTAAGAGGATTTGGATCTACTCCCCACACATGGAGCATTAAAAACAAAAGACTAAAGGGAAATCCAGGCTTGGATTAGGGATTTTTTCCTCAAGGGAGGTAGTTGTTAATGAACGCCTAGAGGGAGGAATAAAACAACTTCACGAATCTAACAATTCTGATTCTGATAAGGAAATGCCTCTCCATTCAAATTTGGAAAATGTGAATCCTAGTTTACCTTTAGTCCCGGTGGATCCTTCTCCTAGAAGATGGATTGAAGTTTACCATTATTCCCTGTGGATCCAAAATTGAGATCATTGTTTGGAGAGTTTTTAAAGGGGAAAAATTACTATAGCACGCTGTACTATAGATGAAATTTAATACAGGTAAGGATGGCCATCGTGAATGGGGCATGTAGCTTGGAGGTAGACCAGTTCAGGTGAGTCCTGAATCTTAGCCTCTCCAATTTTCAAAGCTTCAACCATGATCTGTTTTGACCACAGTGCTGGTAAACAGAATACACTATGGTGGAGAGTTTGGAGAGTTTTAAAAGGGGAAAAATTACTAAAGCACGTTGCACTATAGATGACATTTAATACAGGTAAGGATGGCCATTGTGAATGGGGCATGTAGCTTGGAGGTAGACCAGTTCAGGTGAGTCCTGAATCTTAGCCTCTCCAATTTTCAAAGCTTCAACCATGATTTGTTTTGACCACAGTGCTGGTAAACAGAATACACTGTGGTGGAGAGTTTGGAGAGTTTTAAAAGGGGAAAAATTACTATAGCACGCTACACTATAGATGACATTTAATACAGGTAAGGATGGACATCGTGAATGGGGCATGTAGCTTGGAGGTAGACCAGTTCAGGTGAGTCCTGAATCTTAGCCTCTCCAATTTTCAAAGCTTCAACCATGATCTGTTTTGACCACAGTGTTGGTAAACAAAATACACTATGGTGGAGAGTTTGGAGAGTTTTAAAAGGGGAAAAATTACTATAGCACGCTTCACTATAGATGATGTTTAATATAGGTAAGGATGGCCATCGTGAATGGGGCATGTAGCTTGGAGGTAGACCAGTTCAGGTGAGTCCTGAATCTTAGCCTCTCCAATTTTCAAAGCTTCAACCATGATCTGTTTTGACCATAGTGCTGGTAAACAGAATACACTATGGTGGAGAGTTTGGAGAGTTTTAAAAGGGGAAAAATTACTATAGCACGATGCACTATAGATGACATTTAATATAGGTAAGGATGGCCATCGTGAATGGAGCATGTAGCTTGGAGGTAGACCAGTTCAGGTAAGTGTTGAATCTTAGCCTCTCCAATTTTCAAAGCTTCAACCATGATCTGTTTTGACCACAGTGCTGGTAAACAAAATAGAATGTAACCCTGTGTTGACCAAGTAGAAGAGGGTGGAGGGTGCCAAATAAATAAATAGACCATAATAACACTATGGCGATAGCCTAATTAATATGAGATTGGGTGCAACCTATTTATCATAAAAGAGTAAAATATGCAACATTACAGAAACATGAAGTTAAGGATCTGATGAAGTTCAACAATATATTACAGGATGGTGATCTGGATTGGCACGGGGAACTTGGCAAAAATATGAACATAAGGCTGCTCCAACTTAAAATTTACTAACCCTGAGCAACATAGTAGACATGTTTAGTAATTCTCTGAACAATATCATGAGACAACGTCTTAGCAGGCCTTCTTGGCTCTGTTACTGCAAAACTGAAATCTTCAACCTCAGAGACATCACGTGAACTCCATCTTGCTCTTCTAAGAAAATCAGACATGGAATCAACTTTCAGTGGCATGCCTTCCAGAATAGCTTGGCTGCCAAACAAAACGTTCTCTAGATCCAAAGGGGTTGAGGATAGTTGAACTACATCAGTGACATCCTCTTCTCCACCCCCATTCTTGACTGCGACCAAATCCTCCGAGTAGCAAAGTATCCATTCAACCATGCTTCTGCACTACAAACCAATATCATATCGATTCTCTTTCGCTGCTGCTTTCTTTGGGTCAATTCCCACCTTAGAAGAAGATGAATGCCTTTGGGGTGATCCTATGCACGAGCTTTGCCTTTTCTCAACCAACTCAGTCCAAAATTCTATCCACCTTGAGCTCTTTGCTGAGGTTTGTTGTTGGCAAATTCCATTCACAATCATGCCCCACTTCATTTACATCAACCAATTCTTGTCCCTTCCAATGAATTTCTCATCTCCAAAATCAACCTAATAGAACAAGAGCTTCTCAACATCCAGGCTGAACTCAAATCCTCGAAAAAAGTCTCTGAAATCTCATGGCCCGGATCTCTCAACTCACCCAGTTCTTGAAATCGACATTGGAGGAGTAGAAGAATACTAGCATTGTCGAAAACACAGACGATTCGTGGCTTCAATGGGAGAACCCAATAGAGATTCCATGGCCACCAAAGATGGAAGAGGCACAAAAGCCCAAACGAAGCCGCCGACAGTGTGTGGAAGACATTGGAGGAAAAACAAATCAGTAACTACATTAATAAAAACATCCAATAATTAAGTGAAGCCGCAACCAACAACGCTGGCAAAGACACAAAAGCCGCAAACGAAGCCGAGGACACTGTGTTAGAGGTTGGATGAAAAAAACATCCAATGACTACATAAAAATGGCATCCACCCAGCCAAAATAACATCCAAGATTACATCAAAAAAGCATCCACGATTACAACAAAAAAGCACGCAGCCAAAATAGCATCCAAGATTACATAAAAAAAGCATCCATGATTACAACAAAAAAGCATGCAACCAAAATAGCATCCAAGATTACATCAAAAAAGCATCCACGATTACAACAAAAAAATGCGCATCCAACCAATTGTCACGATTACATCCCACACACGTGGCATAGACTTCAGATTGAATCTTGACCTCAAGACATATATCGGATGGTACCTTGTTTCTAAACACAATGATGAAATGGAAAAACAAGTGAACATATTCATCATCCAAAACAATTTGTCCCATAGGCTATTTTTAGCCTCGTGGACGTTAAAAATTCTTTCTTTCTTTCTTTCTTTACTTTAAACATTTTATATTTAACAACCTTACTATACGAAGATGGATAAACAAAAATTGAGTTGATTTTTCTAGCTCCTCTTGATTATTGATGTTATAATCTCTATCACATAAAATTTATGTTTTATAATATTTGCGAGATAAAATTTATGTTTTTGGTTTTTTGTGCACATTAAATGAATTATTATAATATTTGTGATTATTTGTAATACAAATATAGTTTAAGTTTTATAAATGATTTGGGTTTCTTTGCCTTGCTAAATGAATATTTTTAGTGATTGTATTAAAGATTTGTAAAAGAGTTTATCCAACTTTTTATTTTCATATTATATTTAATGTTTTTAGTGTTTTAGTTAAAGTGAAAACATGTTAACTAACTTTTTACATAATCATTTTTTATAAGTATTTTTGGTGAATTGGATTTTAATTTGAAATTGCAACCCTATTTTATTGTTGATGAATTGTGAAAGACACTAAAAACGCTAGAGTGTATGTAGTGTGACCTCTTTTCAATCTTCTTGACATATAGATCCTTGACTTCATGAGTGCAAGGAAATATTTCAAATTTGTCCTAAAGTGTTCCCTATTTTTATATGAGCATTTTGAATGACATCTCCCCCTCTTAGAATGACACTTATTCCCATAGTTGTTTAAACAAAAAGGTTCTAAGTTTAAGTGCCCAACCATTAATGATCATGAGGATGTAGTGCATGAAGAAGTGAGTGCTTCCAACATTAGAACCCATACCCATTGGAAGCACCTTAGGAACCATCCCCAACAATAAACTTATAAACTTCATATTCACCTACAATGCTCTGTGCAGCTATTAGAGTGAATCCATATCTATAGGAACCAACAAAGCACATTATACAATTGAGGTAAGAGAACTAGAAACCAAATCTAGCAAGTAACATCAAGTGGAGATTGTACATCATGTTCTATAATGAAGTTGGTATAAGAAAAACACAACCCATCAAAACATTGTTAGCCCTAATCTTGCAATTATTTAGCATTGAATTTGTCTTAAAAAATGAAGTAGTACTTTGCTTAAAAGTCACAAAGTCTATGTCTTACCACCTACATTTTGAAAATCAATAGTATAGATATTCAATTAGATAGAGATAAAGATCTCATTTGCTTCCAATCTAAAGGAAATGTTAATATTTGAAAAATGCCTCATCACAACTAAATCAAACAAAATTTCAACTCCATACACATTAAAACATTAAAATATGAGAGTGACTAGAGGCAAACCAAAGTTCCTCAACCAACATGGAGCATTCTACAAGATTATGTCTTCTGTGGTTACTTCTATAAACCTTTTGTAGTTCCACCAGTGGCTACTTCCTCTTTGAAACTATCAATCCCACAAAAGAATCCTCAAAACTCCTTTCATTCAAGCTATCTAATCTCATTGAACCTACTTTCAACTCCCTGCCTTTGAAGCTAATCGCTCCAATGGTAGTTGTTGCCAAATATATTCCTGTAAAAATAATATATTGTAGTGGACTTACCTCTTTGTTGGTGCCTTTGAAACTAAGGGTTAACAATGGAATTGTTTCTTTGTTCTTGTCTTTGAAACTAATGGATTTAGATGCATTTATTTCTAGATCCTTGTCATTGAAACTAATGGATCTAGATGCACTTATTTCTAGATAGAAATTATTGAAACTAATTGATCTAGAAGTAGTTCTTTCTAAATGTATGCCTTTGAAACTAATGGACCCTATCATCATTGCTTCCAATGTTTTTTTAAATGTATCCATTTGATACAGGGTTTCCATCTACTATTAGTGTTTGACTTTTCCAAGGGAAGGAAAGTGAAATCTCCATCAAAGTACAATAAGTTTTATCTTGACAATATAGGTAATTCAATGAGAAGTTTAGAATCATTGTAAAGAAGCAATTTATGTTTTTGTCAAAATGAGTGTATTAAATCCCCTCTAATGGCTGAAAGGAATTAAACAAAAAATGTAAGCTTCTCACTCATTTGTAACATGATAAAAATAATCTCTCTAGAACATAGAATATCACGAGAAGATTGTTGAAATCCATTGCCAACCAGTTATATAACAAAACATAGTTTATTGTTTTACATTCTTTAAACAATACTTGAATGTCCCGTAAAGACATACATGTTTTTTCTTCAATTCACATATGTAAAAAAAAACATATGCAAACACAATGAAGTATATTATAGAACCATGCTCCATCATCATATTGCAATTCATCCATCTTGATTCACAATTTGCATGGACCATGGCATGAAATTATGATTCATGAACCAAAATGAATAAAGGTTCTCAAATAGTAAATCATCCAATATCAAGATTCAAGACTCAAAAATTCAAATATGAAATCATGTGATTAGGCAGCAGTTTTATGTTGACTTAGCAATGCCTATCGGGACTCAATGGGTCCTACTAAAATTTGGTGGATCTTGCTAAAACTTGGAGGGTTTAGGTATTTTTGGCTAGTCAACCTAGCTTTGGTTCAAATCCATCAAGTCTTGGTCAAACTAACTTACCAAGTAAATGTAATATTGCACACACCATATTATCTATAGTTTCTTTTCTATGTGAATGTGATAATCCCCTACTCCTCAAAGCACCTATTAAAGATGGATAGAATGGTCAGAAGGACTATGATTAGGACCCACTAAAAGAGTAGGAAGTGACTAAGGACTAAATGCTTGTGCTCCCATCCATTATTGCACGTGCTTATACTTGGATACCTAGATTTTATAGTTACTTGACCTTCATTTTCTCATTTATGATGATTATATCAATCTATGTGCTTTGCAATATCATTGATTTTTAGTTAATATGTTTATGTAGCACTCGTTGTTCAGTAAGCTGAAATTGTTTAGAAACTATGAAAACTATCTTTGGAAGTCCCTTTAACTAATAACTATGTAATTATTGCATTTTTCCCATTAATGAAATATATTTTCATTTTTTAAGATATCATTAATCATGATGCATTAGCATGTGACCTTCTTGGGAAATACAACTTTTAATTCACTATAGAAATCAATCAACACAAGGAAATATGATCACAAACTAGGGCTTAAGCTTTGGGCTCTAATGCTTTTAGGAGATAGGGAAAAAGTTGTTACATTTATGACAAGCAAAAGCTGGAAAAATGGAACAATATTTGTAGGATGACGAGTCAAGGTCTCTGTCTCCAATGTTGATTCATGATAGGTGTTGACAATATCATGGATGCTCAGGAAATTCAAAAAATCAAGACATAAAGCATTGAGAACATGAAGGAAAGCTTCAACTGATGAATGACATCGAACTCGATGGTGAACCAATGAAAATAGGATACCAAATTTGAACTTCTACTATAATATGTGAGAAAATATTAAGCTTGTAGAATGTCCTCCCGAGGTGATGTCTCAAGGCAACAGAGGTCGATGATTAAAAAAAGAAAATTTTGGAGGAGGTTTACAAGAATCCTTTAAAACTATTAAATGAACCTCGAACTACAAATCTATAATAGAATGATTTTGTGGATAGGGTTGTCGGATAAAATTTAAAGGATGATTTTAAACTTTAGGATCAACTTGTTGTGGTAGTTCAAGTGTATTACAAATAATATACTTATGTTATCTTTGTGCAATAATATGTAGGTGTTGTTTAATGCATCATATTAGGCCTTCTGGTCATATTAAAAAGGTTATCCAAGGAAAAGACTACGCCAATCCATATCAGTCACATCACAAGTGACTTTGTCCACAAATTTAGGACCAAAATAAAACAAGATAGTGCATGTGTGCATGATATAGGAAGAGGAGCCATGATCTTTCCATCGAAGCGCATAAGGATGAGGGTCCACTAGAAAGTGTAATTTATTGAAGATGGATTTGGCAATGAAGTCTCTTATGAGCCATTGTTGAATATACAAGTAGTGGATAAATCATGTGAGATATGTGTTTGCATGATAAACATAATATCTCGGGATTTCAGAGGAGTGGAGTGTTATAGCAAGGTGAATTTATCGAGTCCCCTTAATTATTCATAAGTTGTCTCTTTAGTAGAGACCTTGATGGTATCATTATCATCTTCCTCATTAGGAAACTATACAATCAAACTTTTCTTCTTCAATTTGAAACATTTGGATTTATCATGTTGTTGTTTCTTTCAAATATTGAAAAATCCTAGTAAAATAAGAAGAGGAGGAAGATGAATACGAATAAGATTGCAAAAAAGATGATGAACCAATAGTAGCAGGAGATGCAATCTTTGAAGGTGTAGATCTAGAAGAATTGGAGGAGGAATGCTATTGAATTCTACACCGATCTAAAAAATTGTCTTCAACCACTTGTGCTTGATTGCATGCAACATTAAGTGTGGTGATGTCTGTGTACTTCATCTCTCAATAAAAATGCTCCTACCATTTACTTTTAAATCTGAGGACAAGTTTATCAACTAGATCAGTGATGTCGAGAAGAATTCACAACCAATTGAACTGGTGAATGTATTATTTCACATGCATGTTGAATCCTTGTTGTAGGCAAAGCCACTTGATGTACATATCCTATTTGTATCTAGAAGGATAGAAGGTGATATTAAGGGCTTCCACAAGCCTAGTCCAAGTGGTGATTGGATTTTGATTTTCCACAAGTTCTACAGCTAATAGATTCACAAGCCTTGCAAGCTTCAACTTGGCAAGTGGAATATTCCCATATCGATGAATCATATTATAGTCAAACCATGTGTCCATGTCAAGAATCCATCTATTGAGCACTTCCATATCACATGATCCATTATAAATGGGCACCTCTCATTTTGTTCACCGAGGAGATGAATTATATGTGTGTGTGTGTGTGTGTATCACCTTAAAATTGCTCACTTGAGCCATTCTCAACAGTTATACTTGAATACATCATGTTTTCATGCATAACCTTCATCATTCGCTCCATTCCATCATTATATGGCCTCAAAATTTTTGGAATCAACCAAGTCAACCCCAAAAGTTGACCAAAGTTGTCTAGCGTAGATAATGTCTAATAAAGTGCATGTGGACAGTTCAAATAAAAGATAAAAAATCGTACTTCCCCTAAAATTCGTTATTTTTAACTGTTTTCCAACCCCATCAATGCACCCGATTTGTCGTGGTGGAATGTTAGTTAAGTGTGGACCATGCCAAACCCTAATTCAATTAAACATTCTAAAAAGAATTTCCTTCCTTCAATATTTTTAACCTTTGATCTAGTCATCTTTAACCACTATAAGGAAAACCATGTCAAGAGGGTTGTGCAACATGATACTATATATAAATCGCTTGCGATCACTTATAGAAAACAATCCATCTAAGGTTATGCTACTGGAATACCACTAGAATATTTATACCCATTTCACATGATTTCCCATTCTAGTCTCTTTGCATTCTTTGTTAACCAGGGTTGGAGTTGGAGCACATCAATGAAGCAAAGGACTCATTCCAAGGAGGTGCTTTGGAGTCCATTTGCCTTCATCAATATTATTCATCAAGTGTTCTTTACTTTTCCATTCTATTAAGTTAATGAAAATTTTAACATTCTTTACTTCCTTGTTCATGCTTTTAAAAAAAATGAAACTAGGAAATTTGTATCATATAAAGTTGTAGCCATGCTAAACAATGGAATTACATACTACTATTTTCTATAGTTTTAAAACAAAATTGACATCTCCCTATAAAAAAACAGAGCTTATATATGTCTTAAGACAAAATATCCCAAAATTTATTATATCTATATATTCTAAGGTAAACACCTAATATCCTGATAAGTTTGAAAAACATTGAACTTAGTGAAAAACATGGTGGCTGATATCGTCTTCCATACCAACATTAGAGGGGACAAAGTCTTGTTTTCCAAGCATCATATCCTCTATTAGCAAATGAACAATGTCTTCTTCCTTGAAATATCCTTCAGTCGAGTTGATTGACATCTTTTGATTGGAGGCCCCTGATTGAGTTCTTTTTCTCAATTTAACAACCATATTTTCTAACGTACTACATTCATCCTCCAGAGATGCAATTTGTTGTTTCTACTACACAAGTGTACCCAAAATTGAGGAAAGTTGGGAGATGGCTTGGTGCTCATTTTCATGAACCTTTGTGGTTACTAAGAAGAGAGAGGTCTTGTTTCATTGGATATATTCTTTATGGTTTCGAAGAACTCTTTGAATTTCTTGTAATTCCATGCAATCCATAGAGACAAAACATAGACAAAGGTGCCAATCCAAAGCTAAATTCACCTAGAGAACACTTGAAACCAATTAGCATCCACACAAATCCTAAAGAATGTTGGAATTTAAAAAAATTCTAGTTACATAGTTACAATTATTTAATCCAATAACAATTGTAATAGAATCACTAAAACATAGACAATCAAAGATACAATAGAACACAAAGATTATCCTGGGAAAATCCTCGTGGGGGAGAAAAACCAACAACCAAAATCCTCAATATAGGTTCCTTCAACTAGTACAATGATGTTCTATAGCTCTCCAAGAAATACCAAGACCAAAAACACCGGAAGAACTAGTCTCCAAGACTTGTGCACTAGACCTCCTTATGCGCTCCAAGATGCACAAGAGAAGTGTGTGTGTGTGTGTGTGTGTGTGTGAATGTACAAATGAGAGGAACTTATCCTCTATTTATACAAAACAATGTCTCTTGAAGAAACATGACTCTTGACCTAACTAACCCATAAAGACATGGTCGACTAGCCACTATGGGGCTTTTTACAATTATAAGTAAAATACCAATAATATAATAATTCAAGTTGAGCCGACTTGTACAATATAATTACAATAACCTTTTTAAAGGTTTGAACAAAACAAATATACAAGAATATATTCCGTATTTACACCAAAAATATTAACACTCCCTCTTAACTAGGAATGTATTTTTTCGAGACATAGACTCCAAGTTTGATACCACATGAGATCACATCCATTGATTGTTGAACGTGCAAATATATACATCCTCGAATATCCATAGTGAAACATGACTTCACCCCATGCATCCAAGGCATGTGGGTAGCTCTCAATAACTACAACATGTCCCCAAGACATCCACTCCCTACAATGCATCAATACCTGATCATGTGCACCCGTGTCTCAGTGCCAACCCTTTTTCATGTTGGATGAGATCCACCAGACTCAGTGCCAATCCTTTTTCATGCTGGATGATATTTTCCATTTGTTCTCAGTTCCAACCCTTTTTTCATGCTGGATGAGACCCACCAGACTCAGTGCCAACCCTTTTTCATGCTGGATGAGTTCCACCTATCACTCCCTCTGAAGAGGGACCACACCAAGATTTTCCTTGAAGTACTCGAACTTCGTCCTCGACATCGGCTTGGTGGACACATCCGCAACCTGATCCTTGATAGTCACGAATTGGAGCCTCACTGCTCCCCTCTGTACCATATCCCTGAGGTAGTAGTATCTAATCTCGATATTCTTTGACCTGCCATGGAACGTCGATTTTTCTGACAACTTTATACAACTCTGGTTGTCACACGAAATGCAGGTCTCCTCCAATCCAAGACAACAACTTTCAAAGCCACACTGCTTCTTTGCTCGTTGCACATGCTGCCACACACTCAACTTCAGCCATACTGAGTGCCACACATGACTACTTCCTACTGCTCCATGAGACCATACTGGAGCCAAGACTGAAACAGTATCCTGAAGTGCTCTTCCGGTCAGGAATACTATCAACCCAATCTGAATCTGAGTATCCATACAATCCAAACTCATGGTCAAATCTATACCAGAGACCATGATCTAGAGTACCCTTAAGGTACCTCAACACATGTTTTGCTGCAGCCAAATGAACCTGTTTGGGCTGCTCCAAATGCTGACTCGGGGTGTTCACATTAAAACATATATCTGGTCTTGTGTTCGTCAAATGCATCAATGAGCCCACTATTTGCCTGTATTAGATAGAATCCACAATCTTTGAAGTTGTATCCTGCAACACCTTTAGATTTGATACCATCGGGGTAGCTGTAACGTTCCCCCGACCACCCACAAGCCGGGGAATGCCACTCTAGAGAAATCTCTCATGCTCTGATACTAGTTGGTAACATCCCCAACCTTAAACAGGCCAGCCATGCTATTCTAGGGAACACTTTCGTTCTCTTACTGCAGAACATACGGTAACATACCCAGTATTCAACTGAGCTATGCCACATAAATTTTCTCTTCAAACTACATGCAACTTAAACATATACATACAACACTCTTGTGGAAGCTTTACATATAAACGTAAACAAACAATTACGTTCTGTAATATATGATTTCATATTGAAATAACACTAAACACAGATATGCAACATATACATGGAAATACCCATAAACATACAGACAATTATAATCACATATATGATAAACCGTAACATAAGCATGTAAATAACAATGCAACATATAATTTTATCATACGATTGGTACTTATCTTTGAAAGATTGTCACCAACTGCGTACAAACCGTCCATGAACCTCCCAGCCTTAGAATACACTGTTCATCACTCTCAACAGTGAGTCACCCCCGAGCCAGGACTGAACTCCACTCGGGTAAAGGGGTTCCTAACCAGGCTAAGGATCATGGACAATAGGAAAGACTCTGTCTCAGGTGCTCACTCAACTAAAAACCTACAACCTCTCATTCCCCACATGCCTATCCCACCCAAGGAAGTTTTCTCCTTCTCTTCTCAACAGTCCCTCGGTTGCCCCACTTCCCTTCCAGGGCTTTAGCAACAGGCTGGACCAGAAGTCTCAGAGCACTGTAGCTGCAGTTTAGCACCTTCGGGAATCAATCCCCAACAATTCTCTCGCTCGGAGAATTTCTTACAGGCCTGACAACCCGCCTCTTCAATTTCCCACGGGCCTGATAACCTGCTTCTTCAATCCCGCTCCAAGCTAACCAGGTACACCAACCGAAAAAGGTTATGGAAACAAGCTCATATATGGTGAAATGGATGTCTCAAGGATAACAGACTACGTGAATGAAAATGGTCATGGAATCATTGACTTGATAACTGAGTGATGGAAGGAATCACCGTGAAACTGATCATGAAAATGATGGTGAGAATGATGGGTGAAGCTGCTCGTAAGAATCCTCGTGAAAAGTGACCAAATGAGCTAAGTCCCCACGATATGAATGCATGTCCCCAACTTGACACTTGTCATGTTGGAAGCTACTTTGGTCCACTTGTCCCCAACTTTAGAACTTAGGATAAAATAATTATCCATACTTTATGTTTTAGGAAATATTAATATAATATTCCTTTTTGGCTTAAGCTCTCTAGCTTAGCCTTTTCCCTTAAATTTTGGCCCTCTCTTTCCCTAACTGGTGAAGTTCAGTCTCCCATATCTTTTATCGTGGTTGGTCTGCGCGCAACGATGTATTTTATATTAATCATGAGACATGTACAAAATAGGCGCATTGACCTTTAACATCTAGGTGCTCTGGCCTAATACCAAAACATAAGCATCCCAGCTTATAATAACTGGCTCACCAGCCTATAACACATATCATATACATGAGGCTTGCTAACCTCCATACTATGCGCAGTCTCCAAGAATGTGTACACTACATCGTTTTACTGCGTAGTGCATGCACGCACTATGCCATGAAAGGTGCATTACAAAATGATGTCAAAACAACGCACCCGCTTAAGTATACTTACATTACATTTACAATTGGGTTCGGATGAGGGATATTACAATCCCCTCCCCTTATTTATGCATTGCCCTCAGTGCATCATATACCCATATACAACAAAATTTTCAAAATTGCTCAAAAAGATGCAGGTATTCTATCCGCATTGCATCCTCATGCTCCCAAGTAGTGTCCTCAGGACCGTACCAGGTCCATTGGACCTTTATAATCCCTATGCTTCGATTTCAAAGTTGCTTGACTTTCCGGTCCAAAATGCACACCAGATGCACTTGAAAAACGCCTTCTTGCTCCACTTGAATCACATTCCAATAAATAACATGATTGACATCGTGTATATATTTCTTTAGCAATGATACATGGAAGACATTATGAACAAACATAGATGCAAACAATGCAATCATATAAGCAACTGGACCAATCGTCTCTAGGATTTCAAATGGCCCACAAAATCTGGCTGCCAACTTGGCGCAACTTCCCAGCTTCAGGGAATTACTGTTAGTTTTCACCTTCGGGAAAACATGATCACCCACTTTGAACTCTCTGTGGGTTTTGTTCTTATCGGCATAACTTTTCTGCCTGTCTTGGGCAACTTTTAAATTATGCTTAATTTTTATCATTTGGTCCTCCATCTCCTTGAGCAACTTTGGCCCAACTACCGTCCTATCAGCTGGGTTATCCCAGCTCACTAGAGTATTGCACTTTCTGTCGTAAAGTGCTTCAAATGGGATCATCCTCAACGATGCCTGATACCCATTGTTGTAAGCGAATTCTACCAGGTGTAGGTAGTCTTCCCATTTCGATGGTTTGTCCATCACATACATTCTCAGTATGTCTTCTATCACCCTTTTCATCCTCTTTGTCTGTCCATCAGACTCAGGATGATAAGTTGTACTAAAGTTCAGATTCGTTCCGAATCCTTTGAACAATCCTTTCTAGAAATTCAACGTGAATTTCGGGTCTCTGTCGGACACAATTGTTTTAGGAATTCTGTGCAATCGTGCCACTTCCTTCATGAAAATATCCACAACATCTGCTACCTTGTGAGTAGTTTTCAGTGGAATAAATTGGACAGCTTTCGTAAGCTTGTCCACCACCACCATGATCAAATCATGCAACTTGCCTATTCTGGGCAATCTCGTAATAAAATCCATTTTCACCACTTCCCACTTCCATTCAAGAATGGGTAAAGGTTGCAACAACCCTACTGGGTGCCTATGGTCAGCTTTAACTTTCTGGCATTCCATACATCTAGCGATGTATTCAACGATCTCTCTTTTCATACCTAGCAAAAAGTAATGGCTCTTGATCGCTGCCACGGTTTTCTGATATGCAGGGTGCCTTGCATAAGGAACATTATGAATTTCATGCAAAATTGTACGTTTCAAGTCCTGGACATTTGGAACAAAAATTTTGTTCTTGTTCAACGATATTTCGTCTATTCCCAAATTATAATTATCCACCTTTTGTGGCATCTTACCCTACTGTAGCATTGTTACCAATTCTCTGTATTGCATATCTGCATTTGCAGCCTCCAAAATTTTTCTTTTAATATCAGTCTGATACATGCTAATGGTTGTAGCATGTAGTTCATGCACCCTTCTGCTGAGTGCATCAACCACTTTATTCTCTTTCCCCTTGATATGTTTTATATCAAAGTCATATTCGCTTAGAAATTCTAACCTTCTGCTTTTCCTAGCATTTATATTTGGCTGATCAAATAAATATTTCAAACCATTGTGGTCTGTTCTTAGCTCAAACCTCTTTCCCATGAGGTAGTGTCTCCATTTCCTCAAGGCATGCACTATGGCTGCTAACTCCAAATCATGAGTGACATAGTTTCTTTCATGCTCCTTCGGCTTCCTTGATTCATAACATATGACAAACCCATTTTGACTGAGGACTCCACCAAGTCTTTCATTACATGCATCTGTGCATACAACGAAGTCTTCATTTGGGTCTGCAATCCTTAATATTGGAGAACTTGTCAATAATTGTTTCAAGTGTTGGAAACTCTTCTCGCAATTCAGTGTCCACTGAAACTTCACCCCCTTTCTTTGCAAGGAAGTGATTGGGTGTGCAATCTTTGAGAATCCTTTAATAAATCTTATGTAGTAGCCTGCAAGACCCATGAATGATCTCACCTCTATGACATTCTTCGGCGCTGACCATTCTCTAATGGCCTCTATCTTCTCAGGATCCACTGCTATCCCATCCTGTGAAATGATATGCCCCAAATAATGAATTTGTTTCTGATAAAATGAGCACTTTCTCAATTTGGCATACAACTGATGCTCCCTTAATACTTGCAACACCATCCTCAAATGATGTTCATGCTCTTCCTTTGACTTAGAATATATAAGAATGTCATCCAAAAAGACAATGACAAACTTGTTCAAATATTATTTGAAAACACCATTCATTAAGCACTTGAAAACAACTAGTGCATTTGACAACCCAAATGGCACCACTGTGAACTCATAATGACCATACCTTGTCCTGAAGGCGGTCTTGATGATATCTTCTTCTTTAATCCTTACCTGATGGTATCCCGATCTGAGATCTATCTTTGAAAATATCTTTGCATCCTTTAATTGATCAAAGAGATCATCAATCCTTGGCAGAGGATACTTGTTCTTAACAGTCACTTTATTCAACTGTCTGAAGTCAATGCACAATCTTAATGTTCCATCTTTCTTTTTCACAAACAAGACTGGGGCACCCCAAGGTGACACACTTGGGCATATATACCCCTTCTTCAGAAGTTCTTCAAGCTGCATTTGCAACTCCTTCAACTCTGGTGTACTTGTTCTGTAAGGAGTCTTTGACACTGGTGCTGCTCCAGGCATTAGATTTATAGAGAAATCAATGTCTCTCCGCGGGGGTAGTCCTAGTACATCCTTGAACACATCTTCAAAATATTCCAGGACTGCTTAATCCTCCAAATTTGGCACCTTATCCTTATGTATCTCCGCCAAATGAGTTGCAATTATTTGACACCCTTTTTTGTAACATTTCTTTAGCTGCAATGCTGAAATTTCTCTAAGGGTTACTGCCCTGGGAATTCCCTGTACTTTCCTTAGTTTCCCTTCCTCATCCAAGCAAGTAAATTATTTGTTATGGTAGTCTAGGAGAGTATGATGTTGGTCCAACCAATCCATCCCAATTAGACAGTCATAGGAACCTAAAGGCAAGATGTTCAAATCTTCCTTGGTGCTCAGTCCATTCATGTCCATGAGGCATGACTTAACCATCTCATTAAATTTTCTTCTGGCTCCTATAGCCAGATGCACCAACCAGGATTTATCCTTCTTGCTCCTTGGCAATTTCAAACTTTCCACCATCTTAGGGTCTATATAACTATGACTAGCTCCTGAATCAATTAAAATAGTAATGGTTTGGTTGTTGATCATACCTTCAACTTCAATCATGTGGTATTGATACTCTGCTTGCTTGTTGTCCAGGGATGCATAAATCCTTGGCACATATCTATCCATGTCCTCCATTGTTTCAGCTTGCTGTACATTGTGAAAAACCCTACCTTTTTCACCTCTGTGAGGACAATCTCTGAACCTATGATCTCCTTTACAGCCCCAACATTGAATAGGTGGCTGCCTTGGCCCTTGACTCCCTGTGTCAATCGTTCTGGGTTCCTTAGGTGTTTGATGTCCTTGTGGATTAGTTCTGAAGAATGGTGGCTTAGCTCCCTTCTTCCTCTGATCCATCTTGAATTTCTTATTGTCTTCCCAAGCCTTTTGGAAAGCTGGCCTTGCTTTCTGCTGATCATATAGGCATTTATCTCACCTTATGGTCTTTTCTAATGTCTTGGGATCATCATACTGTATTTTTTCACTGATGAACGATGGTAATCCACTCAAATACCTTTTAATTTTGACTGTCTCATCCTTGATGAAAGAGACATACTTCAACAGTTCTAGAAACCTTCTCTCATATTCATCTATGGTCATACTTCCAAGCTTGAGTTCAAAGAACTCTTTCATTTTCTTGTCATAGTATCTCTTAGTCAAGTATTTCTTCTCAAAATACTTCTTGAATTCTCTCCAAGTAACACTTTTCTCTTTAATGTACTGCACTTGCACAAGTTGATCCCACCACATGGAGGCCTTTCCTTTGGGTTGATATATAGAAATTATACCTTATGCATGAGAAGAATAATTATGCAATTGAAAATACTTTCTCATGCCCAACAACCATGTTTCTGCGTCTTCATCCTTCTTGTGCTCACCATCAAATGTAGGAGGTTTGATTTTGTTCATTTCTCCTCCCAGATCATCCACCCCATACCTCTTATACCTTCTGACAGGGGATGGACTTGAGATGTTGCCTGCTCTCTTATTGGAATGCCTTGGGGAATGATGGTGGTGTCTGCTAATACTTCTTGCTTTTCTTTTCTCATCCGAAGGCTTGTGACTTCCGGATTTGCTTAAGATGCTCTCCTTAACCAATTTCTTTTCTATTCTGTTCAAGCCCTCTAATAACTTCATGTTGAAGTCATCCTGCTGCTCCTTATCTCTCATAAGCCTTTCATTATCAACTTTATGTCTTTGGACATCCTTTTGCAAATTTTTAATGGTCTCAGCCATATTCATGTTTTCATTCCTTTCTTCTCCATGTCCATTGAAGTTTGTTCCTTCAATGACCAAATGGACATCCATCCCTCTGCTCTCATCTTGCTGACTGTAATTCCCCTGTGCCTCTTCCATTCCTATGGACTCTGCACTGATCTGATCTGATCTAGTTGTTATAAATTCTGCAAAACATGCATCCATCGAAACTTATTAGGCTAACAATTCAACAATTCATAAAAAAATATGAACCATCTTGGTTCCATATATACATCAGAATTATCTCTTTTGATTTCCTGGTGTTATCACCATGAAAATTCTAGATAAGACCCAAGTCTTGAGAACATAGAAGCACGACGCCTTCAAATATACATCTGGGCAAGAAGGTGGTTTGTCGAAACCACTTTCGCCAAGACGCGGTATCACGTGCTTCAATATGTCAAATCCACCACTCGTGAAACGGGTGATGGCTAGTTAGATCACCCCGTTTCCCTCATTTGGTACTTCACATCCATGTGACGTCATCTGAATGCCACCATGTAATGAACTTAAAAGATAATCATTTGAAATGGATTAGCCGAGCATGGAAACCCAATGCTCTTGTATGTAGTCTGTCTGCGCTTCATAATTGGGATTCTATAACTACCAATCCTCAAGTATGAAGGCATCTGCTTATCCATAAATGAAGTAATCTCCAAATTGCTCAAATTTCTTCTCTTTGTAAAAGCATTTTGGTATCCATAACCTGAGATACATGGACACAGCTAAATCCAATGAGACTGGTTATTCGGGCAACATGCTAGACTTTCTTGTGAATAAGGAGGAAAGGGTACTTGCTCACATTCTAGCTACTAAATTCCACACAGATCCGACTATAGACTCGCGGTTGGAGGTCAGGCTGAATCCCACTATGAAGGATTTAGTCATCAACAGGCCAGCTACTAAGAAGAAAAGGAGCAAGCGACAGAAGAAGGAGGAATCCACAACTAAAACGGTTGAAAGTGTTGGAGAGAATCAATCAGTCTGGTTAGATTCTTTAAAGGAGGAGATCGCTAAGATGAAATGAGTCTTCAACTAAAATTAAGTATGTTTCAACAAATTTTGGACAGCTGGTAGCAGAGGTAAGGAGCACCAGAGATGATAGACATGTTTTTAAACGACCCTTTTACAACAGGATAACTGTTATCATCCCCTTTTTGTAATTTTGTGATTAATACGATTATATAAATACATAAGTGGATTTTGGGCTGTGTATTACAAGATTTTAACTAGTTGTGTTATGAGTCTTGTTTTATTTTATAGTATGCTTTTCTTGTAAGCTTATATTTGACTTCCATCTGTCTGAATCGGAGGAATATAACATTCATAATTCTTTTTAATTAATGCTCCGATGCGGCTGTGTGTTTCTTTTTCCTCTGATATTATGCAAATTAAACTCAGACTCATCGCCTCCCAAACAACTTCACGGACACTAAACTTCATCCTGTACACCCATATTTATCGTGCACAACAACACCACAAGGTAAAATGCGTTTCCGCGCACCTATATCCACTATGCATTTCTTCTCTGTCGCACCGAAAACTTGCGCGCACTACTTTTGCGTTGTGCACCAATATCCACTGTGCAAAGTTTTGGGTATCACACATTGATACTCCACATGAATTTTGCCCTATGCATTGCACCATGTCAAAATTCAACATGTTCCATTGCGCACAATAATTTGTGCGCACCATTGAATGCACTGTTGCGATACAACTTATACTCATACTATGCGCGTACCAACAAAACTCCTCTGTGTTATGTAATACTTGTGCACCCCATGCACACATTACTATGTGCATGTTCACCACTCAAGGCTAAATTCAGCGTATACATCCACACACAATGTTCTTCCGCGCGACGCCACAATTTACCGCGCACACTTGCACACCAACGTTCTCCGCGCGGTGCCAAAATTTACCATGTGCCCCTTCACGCCAACATTTTCCATAGATGCTCTGTGACTTGAAATTTGGTTACATCGAAGTTACTCTTCTGTGAATATTCGCTTCAATTGAACCTCTCTGGCCCATCCAGACTCAGTGTTGAAACTGAAGCTCTGATACCAATTTGTAATGTTCCCCCGGCCACCCACATGCCAGGGAATGCCACTCCAGAGCAATCTCTCATGCTCTGATACCAGTTGGTAACATCCCCAGCCTTAAACAGGCCGACCGTGCTATTGTAGGGAACACTTTCGTTCTCTTATTGTGGAACATAAGGTAACATACCCAATATTCAACTGAGCTATGCCACATAAATTTTCTCTTCAAACCGCATGTAACTTAAACATATACATACAACACTCTTGCAGAAGCTTTACATATAAACATAAACAAACAATTACATTCTATAATATATGATTTCATACTGAAATAACAATAAACACATATATGCAACATATATAGGGAAATACCCATAAACATACAGACAGTTATAATCACATATATGATAAACCGTAACATAAGCACATAAATAACAATGCAACATATAATTTTATCATACGATTGGTACTTATCTTGGAAAGATTGTCACCAACTGCGTACAGACCGTCCACGAACCTCCCAGCCTTAGACTACACTGTTCATCACTCTCAACAGTGAGTCACCCCCGAGATGGGACTGAACTCCACCTAGGTAAAGGGGTTCCTAACCAAGCTAAGGCTCATGGACAAAAGGAAAGACTCCATCTCAAGTGCTCACTCAACTAACAACCTGCAACCTCTCATTCCCCACATGCCTGTCCCACCCAAGGAAGTGTGCCCCTTCTCTGCTCAACAATCCCTCGACTGCCCCACTTACCTTCCAGGGCTTCAACAACAGGCCGAACCAGAAGTCTCAGAGAACTGTAGCTGTAGTTTAGCACCTTTGGGAATCAATCCCCAACAATTCTCTCGCTTGAAGAATTGCTCACGGGCCTGATAACCTGCCTCTTCAATTTCCCTTGGGCCTGACAACCCGCTTCTTCAATCTCTCTCCAAGCTAACTAGGTACACCAACCAAAAAAGGTTATGGAAATAGGCTCAGATATGGTGAAATGGATGTCTCAAGGATAACAGATTGCGTGAATGAAAACGGTTATGGAATCATTAACTGGATAACTGAGTGATGGAAGGAATCACCGTGAAACTGATCGTGAAAATGATGGTGAGAATGATGGGTGAAGCTGCTGGTAAGAATCCTCGTGAAAAGTGACCAAATGAGCTAAGTCCCCACGATATGAATGGATGTCCCCAACTTGACACTTGTCATGTTGGAAGCTACTTTGGTCCACTTGTCCCCAACTTTAGAACTTAGGATAAAATAATTATCAATACTTTATGTTTTAGGAAATATTAATATAATATTCTTTTTTGGCTTAAGCTCTCTAGCTTAGCCCTTTCCCTTAACTTTTGGCCCTCCATTTTCCTAATTGGTGAAGTTCAGTCCTCCATCTCTTTTATCATGGTCGGTCTGCGTGCAACGATGTATTTTATATTAATCATGAGACATGTACAAAATAGGCACACTGACCTTTAACATCTAGACGCTCTGGCCTAATACCAAAACATAAGCATCCCAACTTATAATAATTGGCTCACCAACCTATAAAACATATCATATACATGAGGCTCGCTGACCTCCATACTGTGCATGGTATCCGAGAGTGTGTACACTACATCGTTTTACTGTGCAGCGCATGCACACACTATTCCATGAAAGGTGCATTACAAAATGATGTCAAAGCAACTCACCAGCTTAAGTATACTTACATTACATTTACAATTGGGTTCGGCTGAGGGATATTACAATAGCCATGGAATTACAGTCCAACATCTCGAACCTCTTCAAGATTTCCACAACACACTTTCCTTGATTTCGGAAAATTCCATTTGATCTATACCAAACTTCTAGTCCCAAGAAGTAGTGCATATTCCTAAATCTTTCATCTCGAATTCTTCAACCAATTTTCTTTCACTCAATGATGAGTTTTTCTGCACCTGTTAAAAACATGTCATCTACATACAATAGTAGAATCACCAGTTCACCATAGTCAACCTTAAAGTAAAGGTTAGGATTTGCACTGCTCTTGGTAAAATCCAAGCTCTTCAGAAAATTGTCAATCCTACCATACCATGCTCTGGGTGCTTTCTTCAATCCATATAAAGCATTCTTTAATATGCACACATGAGTCTTCCTGTCATGTGTCTCGAATCCAAGTGGTTTCTCCACATAAACTTCTTCTTTTATTTCACCATTCAAGAAGATTGCCTTTATATCCATCTGGTGCACCTTCCATTTCATCATAGCGGCCAATGGAAGTATAGTCATGATCGAGATATATCTTGCTACATGAGAAAACGTCTCTTCATAGTCAATCCATTCCTTCTGAGAGAAAACTTGGGCCACAAATCTTGCCTTATATTTTTCAATATTATCATCAACTGCGTGTTTCATCTTGTAGATCCATTTCGAACTCACCATTGATTTTTCCTTTGTTCTGGGAACCACATCCCATACATCATTTTGCATAATGGATTGATATTCCTTTTCCATGACATCTTTCCATACTTGATTTTCTGCAACCTCTTCATAACTGGAAGGTTCTACATCCATTATGTCACACAAGCATGCCACATAGCTGGAGTAGGGCTTCGACTTCTTACTTTCCCTGAAATATTTCTCTGGGGCACCAATTCTTTCTGCATCTCTGATAAGATCTTGTTCCCAAGCTGGTCTTCTCTTGCGAGAAGGTATCTCGACTAGTGTCTGAAGTTCTACCATGTCATGATCCTCTGGAATGACTTCCTTTGGAACTTTAGGAACTTCATTCTCTTCTTCATGTACCTCTTCCACACAGATATGTTTGGATTTACTAAAAGATGCATTCTCATCGAAGGTTACATCTCGACTGATTTCCACTTTTTGTAACCGAGAATGTATATCCTATAAGCCTTCGATGTGTCACTATAACCAACAAGTATGCCCTTCTACCAAGAAGGGTCCAACTTTGTCCTCTTTTCCTTGGGGACATGAGCAAATATAGGGCAGCCAAATATTCTAAAATGGCTGACTTCTGGCTTATCTCCTGAAAACATCTCCTCGAGTGTCTTGTTTTCAAGCACATTGTGGGGAATTCTATTCTGCACGTGCACTGCCATCTTCGTTGCTTCTTCCCATAGATGAATAGGAAGATCTTGATCATGGATCATGGCCTTTATTGCTTCCATGATCGTCCGATTCTTCCTTTCATCTATTCCATTATGTTGAGGGTTATAGGGGGTAGAAAGCTCCCTCTTAATCCCAAGTTCCTTGCAATACTCCTTGAATTCTTCTGAGGTGAATTCACCTCCATTCTCTGATCGCAAGGTCTTTATCTTTCGCTCTGTCAATTTTTCTACTAGAGCCTTGAACTCTTTGAATCTGCCAAAAACTTCATTTTTTACTTTTAACAAATACATCCAAGTTTTACGTGATTAATCATCAATGAAAGATACCTAATATTCATACCCACTTAGTGAAGCTGCTGGCATCGATCCACACACGTCTGAATGAATGATGTATAAAAATCCTTTGGCTTCACTATCACTATTAGGAAAGGAGTGTATCATGTTCTTGCCTCGTGCACATCCTTTACACACACCATCTGGTTCTGCTTGGATTTCCGGAAGACCTGTCACCATTTTTCTCACACCCGAAAGAGATTTGTAGTGTAGGTGAGAAAATATCATATTCCATAGTTCACTGGGATTCACAATATCATGAACCATTGCAGAGTCTGAATGCCCTTTTAATTTGTAGAGTCCTCCTTCAACTCCAATCACTATTGCATCATCAAGGGTATTCCCTCTAGGCCACATAAGAACTTGACCATCAATAAATGCTACTCTAAATCCTTTCTTCTCCAATGCTGAAATTGAGAGAAGATTCTTCTTTAAACCTAGAACATAGAGAACTTCCTTCATCTTCATTGGCTTGCCCGAGTTTAACTTGTAGGAAGCTTCTCCAACACCTTTGATTGGATATTGATAGTCATCACCCAATTTCACCTTGTGAGGTGAATCTTTATGAATAAGGTTAGATAAGGAGTCTTCATAACCTGTCATGTGTTTGGAAGCACCATTGTCTATCAACCAAGTGTCGCTTCCATGAGTAACAATACCCGTGAGGGATGAGATAAGAACAAAATTCTCATCACTTGATTCATCTTGCTTTGAAACCTTCTTGGGAGGCTCATCATCTTCAACTGTGTAAGCTTGATGCCTCTTACTTCCTTTCATTTTCTTAATTTCCATAATGAGGGGGAAATCCATAACAAAGTGTCCAAATTCTTAACAATAGTAACATCTGATATTTGAGTTGTCTCTTTGAACCTTCTTAAACTTCTTAGGTAAAGGATGATCCTTGTTCTTTCCTTTCCTGGTGTGGGTGGCTAGCGCTTGATCGTCATCTGCCATATTTTCTTCTCTTGCAGCTGTCCTAGCTTCTTCATGGTTACAAGCTTCCCAAAGCCTACTGAACTTGTGAAGCTTCTTCCTTGAGAAAATTCCTTGGATGAATGCATCCCATGACCTTGGGAGGCCATTCAAAGTAGTCATCACCATCTCTTCTCCTTCTACTGAGTCACCAATGGATTCTATCTGCTCCTTGATTTGATTCACCCTTGAGAAGTAGGAGTGAATGGTTTATGAGTTCTGCATTTTCATATTCTTCAACTAAGATTTCAGAGTCATTCTTTGGTTTATGTTGCTTCCTTCAAACATACAAGTTAAGGTTTCCATCATTTGCTTTGGAGAAGATAATGATGATACATGATGGATAAGGTGGTCCTTAATGGAGTCTGCAATAATTCTTTTTGCTCTCACCATGTCCTTCTTATATTTTTCCTTAGTGTCATCTCCTTGAGGTCCTTGAACCTCTTCTATAATGAAATTATCTAGTTCATGTTCTTCAAGAAGGAGGGTTACTCTGTACCTCCAAGCCCTGAAGTTATCAGGTCCATCTAGCTTCTCATCGATCTTTGTTCCGGTAGTCATCCTCCCTGGGACCACACAAAAATATGGCCAACATTGAAAGAATGAACTTACCAGTAGGTGCGCTTTGCTAAGGCGAGCTACTTGGTGGTATTGCTTTGTAAAAATCCCCCCAGAAACTGGAAAAACGTCAACCTTAGGGTTTGGGTGAAACCTTAACTACAATAGCGACAAACTGGAAAAACGTCAACCTTAGGGTTTGGGTGAAACCTTAACTACAACAGCGACAAACTGGAAAACTGGTCCATTGAAAAAGTTGGCTAGGCTAGGGTGAACCTCCTAATGGTATTGGTTTGTATGAACACTGTCTCTAGACTGAAAATGAATCCCTTTTAGGCTTCTATATCTGCAACTGGCTTCTATTCAGGTCTGCTCTAATTCCATGTTGAAATTTAAAAAAATTCTAGTTACACAGTTACAGTTATTTAATCCAATAACAACTGAAATAGAATCATTGAAAGATAGACAATGACAGATACAATAGAACAAAAAGATTATCTTGGGAAAACCCTCATGGGGGAGAAAACCCATCAATCAAAATCCTCAATATAGATTCCTTCCACTAGTACAATGATGTGCTATAACTCTCCAAGAAATACCAAGACTAAAAACACTAGAAAAACCAATCTCCAAGACTTGTGCGCTAGACCTCCTTATGTGCTATGAGATGCACAAGAGAAGTGTGTGTGTGTGTGAATGTACACATGAGAGGAACCTATCATCTATTTATACACAACAATGTCTCTTGAAGAGACATGACTCTTGACCTAACTAACCCATAAAGACAGGGTCGACTAGCCATAATTGGGTTTTTTACAATTATAAGTAAAATACCAATAATATAATAATTTATGTTGAGCCGACTTGTACAATATAATTACAATAACCTTTTTAAATGTTTTACCAAAACAAATATACAAGAATATCTTCCGTAGTTACACCAAAAATATTAACAAAGAATGCCACCAAGCTTTCACAAATTTCACAGTTCCATAGGGATAAAAAAACAACATGGCCTAAAATCGATAGAACTAAAAATATGAATCCACAAAAGAAGGAATCCAAAAAAGAAGGATTCCACACTACCAGAGAACAAATACTCACTATGACTGAGACTAAGAAGATTAGAGCGACTAAAACTAAATTCAGACAGAGAGAAAATAATTTCTAGTAAACCCAATGCACAGAAGGAGTCTAGGAACCATAGTTGCAACAAGCATAGGGATTCCCTAGAAACTATAACCACCAAACCATAATTCCATAAGACAGAACATATAATGGATATGTCTCTTACCATATGGTTAATATATGGCTAACCCAAGCTCCCATATCCCCTGCTTTGTTTTCCTTTTTGATACTCCATTATCCCACCTCGACCAATATATCTTCCAATTGATGATTCAATAGCATGCTTCTCCATGAATTCAAGCATGTGAAGGGGGTGCACTAGTCCAATTAAACTAATCACCTCACTATGTGATTGAGGACATGGGAGGCATGTCATATGTTGAATTAAAATAGTGGTACATGCCCTTCAATGAATGATTATATGGTTAAGGAATGTATTGATAACTTGAAATTTCATTGATCTTTAGCACCACCATTTTTAAATCAGAGGCCTCATTAGCAAGTGAATATGCAGTTAGCTCCCTCGATATCTAATAAAAGGAAATCTTATGAAAGAAACACACCTCCTTTTGAGATTGAGAAAGGATATATGCTATTCTATTATAAGTTGGAATAGGTTTCAAATCCATCAATTTGATGATTGTGCTTGGGTCTCCTACTACTATGATTATGTAGGGCACATGTCTTCCCTTGGTTGTTAGTGGAATTCCCTAGACCCTAGGCATAAGTTATTTTATTTTTTCCTCTAGGATCAACTACAATCCCCCTTGCACCTACCATCCTTGGGTTGTCTTTAGATGCTCCATCAAAAAATAACATGTAGGAATCGTGAGAGGATTTCCATTGCTAGAATTCTTAATTGCTTAGACGAAGCTTCCATGATGAGATGGAATTGGGATTTCCCTTGTATAGAATAAAATTATTTGATGAAGGGTGGAACTGTCAGATCCAATATTTTTCATCCCCTTCCAAACATTGACTCTTTGGTATTTTCTTGCTCTTAGAATTGAGATATTCTTGTAATAATCTTTTATCCTTTGCATATATTATGTTGGGATTGTCCAACTCTTGATTGAAATGGCTCTATTATGGGACAACCAAATTTCCCAACATAGGAAATTTGGCAAAGCTATCCACAATCTTCTACGAGATGTTTTTATTTTTTGAAATCCCCCCCTATAATTTTTACTCCAAATAGAAAACATAGTTTTCCAAGAGTCTGGTTTTCTCATTCTATGGCATCTTTCATTGAAATAATATTTCTAGACATGATTAGAGAAAGCACAATTAAATAATATATGATGGATCGTTTCCTCATTAGAGTAACAAAGGGAACATTGTGAAGGACCTTGAGCTCACCTTTTCTATAGATTTTCAACAATCAAGAGTTTCCTGTGTACCATTATCCAACAAAAAATACAGATTTTGGGAAGACTAGTAGTGTGTCCTACCTTATTCCAGATTTTTGAGTGTTGGGGAAGGGATAGATCTTGGAGTTGATGTAAGTAGCCACATTTTACATTATAGTTTGAGCCCCAAACTCTACATAAGGATTCACACATGCCATGGTGCATCGCCTTTTATAGAGTAAAAACAAGAAGAGACTTTTGAAAGGAGATGCAGAGGAGGAGAACCAATGTGCCAACCCATCTAGTGCCACGATATCTCTTACCATGATGAGATATCAAATGGTGTACTTAGATTTTGATTGTCCATCCAAAATTTTAAAGGAAGGTCGTGATTATGCTCCAATGATCGATTTCCCATAATACCATCTCTGTAGATGCTAATATATTTTCGATTACCTAGGATCTGTGAAATTTCTAAAACCCAACAAAATGAACCAATATTTCCAACAATATTTCACTCAAAAATTATTTCCTAAATTTCTAAAATTGTTCTTTAGTGGCTACAACTAGGTTTCTTCACAAAATTTTAAATGCATAGCAGAAAAATAAATTTGATCATCAATGAAGAATACAACAACAATCACAACCATGAGAGACACAAATATTTTTGGGTAAATAACCCTGGGAAAAACCCAATGTGGGAAAACTCGTTCTTTAGTTTGTGGATTTTATTATTACGTAACAGAAAGAATATAGAGATCTCTTACAAATGGATCGATCCAGCTAATGACTGAGTGAAATCTCATCGTTTCACTTCTCATACACCTATACAACCCTCTCCTAATCCTCTGAACCTAAATGACTCAAGAATGAAGCTTGCATGAGCCTCTGTGCTAAGTGTACAGTGGTCTGTGTCACCTTGTACGCTGAATCTTAGATATGAAAGTTACAACCTTTGCAAAATGTCTTGGAAGGAAGTCGATCCTTTCTTGATTTCTCCTCTGTCCTTCCTACAATCTTCTCTTCCAACAAACCCTCAAGCAAATCTCTTTCTCTAGCATAAATTTTCCCCCTCTCAATGAATAATGCACCCCATCCACTAAGTTGATTTCTTTTTCTCCATTGAGCAAACAAAAACCTTATCTCCAAAATGATTAAGGACTGAGATCAATCATTATCCTCACAATGAGATGGATGTCCAAGATTAAAATACCATCACTTAAATTATTTTCACTTTTAACTTTATAAAAAGTGCTCAATAAGTCAACAATAAAATATAACACATTTAAATGACTTTTTCCCAAGTAAACTATATGAAAGAGATTAACAAATCAACTTGGCTAAGTTTCATTGTCTTCTACCATGCTAGGACAAGACACATGGAAGAAGACCTTCTAAGTTACTCTTCTCAACACTCCCTCTTAATGAGGAAGGGATTCTTCACCAACCCCATCTTATCTATGAACTTCTCAAACTTCTGTCTGCTCAGTGCCTTGGTAAATATGTCTGCCATATGATCATCAATCTCAACGTATTGAAGCCTCATGACCCCCTTCTCCACATAATCTCATAGGAAGTGATAACATATGTCTATATGCTTTCTATGATCACGAAAGACATGATTCTTAGAGAGATTGATGCCACTATGATTATCACAATGTATCATCGTAGCCTCCAACTCCACACCGAACAATACAGAGAACAAATTCCTCAACCATAATGCCTAACATGCTGCCATGTATTCTACCTCAACATAGCTTAATGCCATGATTTCTACTTCCTATTGAACTAGGAAATAATTCCTGATCCAATGCCGAAGCAAAAAACTGAAGTGCTCTTCCTTCCCTCTGTACATCCTGCTGAATCAACATCTGTAAAACCTGCCAATCTCACTCCACCACTATGCTCATACAACAACCGATACTCCATTGTACCTCTCAAGTACCAAAGCACATGATTCACAGCTATCCAATGCACTCTTCGAGGGTCCACCATGAACTTACTTAGGGAGTTGACTGATAAGCTAATATCTGACCTAGTGTTGACTAGATACATGAGTGAACCAATAAACTGATGATAGATAGTGGGGTCAAATGTATCTGAACTAGACAGATCAATCTTCCTATAGCTCATCACTAGAGGCATGGACATGGGCCTACAATATTTCATCCTGAACCTACGCAAGATCTCCATAATATACTTCCTCTATCCCAAGAAGAAGTTCCCATCCTGCTGCCAAACCTCCAGACCAAGGAAGTAATGCATCAACCCAAGGTCTTTCATATCAGACTATGCTGTAAGGTTTCCCTTGCACTTTGCAATCATATGCTCATCTCCAGTAAGAAAGAGATCATCAATATATAGCACCAGTATGAGAGGCACCTCACCTGTTAGAAAATATAGGTTAGGATCAAACTCACTCCACTGGAAACCCATCTCTCTCAAGTAGTTTTCTATCCTTGAGTACCATGCCCGAGGTGCCTGCTTGAGCCCATACATGACTCATCTCAACCTGCAAACATGATTCTCTTTTCCACCAACCTCAAACCCCCAAGGATGCTCAATATAGACTTTTTCCTCAATAACTCTGTTGAGGATGGTAGTCTTCACATCCATCTGATGAATGCACCATCCCATCTCTGTTGATAATGAAATCACTGCACGAATGGATAAATACATGGCCACTAAGGAAAAAATCTCCTCATAATCGTCTCCCTCTTTTTGTGAAAACCCCTTGGCCATGAAGCGCGCTTTATACTTCTCCATGCTTCCATTTGTTGCATGCTTGACTTTGTATAGCCATCTGGAACCAACCACTCGTTTTCCCTCAGACCTGGGCACCACCTCCCATACATCGTTCTTCATAATGGAGGCATAATCCTCCATCGTGGCCTCCTACCAAACTCCATGTTGTGCAACCTACTCATAAGTGTAAGGCTCGACATCTATATTTTTTGTCATGAGTGCCATGTAGCAAAATCTCTCTGGTGGTCTACTCTGTCTCATGGACCTCGTAGGAGGCCCAACCTGTCTGGAATCACTAACTGTGGACTTGTACGACTTAAGTTGTGGCCTAGTATCTGAATCCTGTGGAGAAGCCTCACGCTGCTCATCCTCCTCATCAATCCCCTGACTCTCTTGTCCACTAATCTCTCTGTCAACCCCTGTACCTGTACCCTGTGACTATCCCTGTGATCTTGAACTCTATACTTGTAACCTCTCATTCTTCACCCCCGATTCTTGTCCCTACTAGTCCTCTACCTGTGATGGCATATCTATGAATCTCCTCAAGGCTTGCTCCTCCTCAAACTACACATCCCTGCATACCACAATCCTCCTATGTGCTGGTAGAAATATGTGGTAGGCCTTGGAGACCTCACTATAACCATCAATATCCCCTTTTCTCCTGTGGGGTCCAACTTTGTTCTCTTCTCTGAAGGGACATGACAATAACAAACACCCCCAAATATGCGTAAATGACTCACATTTGGCCTCGTACTTGTAAAAACCTCCTCGGGTGTCAACTTCCCTAGTATAGTATGTGGACTCTTGTTTTGAATGTATACATTTGTGAGACGAGCCTCTGCCCACAAGAACATCGACAATCCCTGGTCATGAATCATCATACACATTTCTCCCACAATGGTCATGTTTTTATGTTTTGCCACTCCATTCTGCTAAGGATTGTAAGGAACAATGAGCTCTTTATTAATCCCCTCTATTGTGCAGTACTCAACAAACTCGTTGGAGGTATATTCACACCTCTTGTCTAATCTCAACACCTGAATCCTCCTCCTAGTTTGGTTCTCTACTAGAGCCTTAAACTCCTTGAACCTATCAAAGACCTCATCCTTGGTATTCACGAAGTATATTCATGTCTTCCCGGAGTAGTCATCAATAAATATCACATAGTAGCTAAAGCCACTAAATGATTATACATTCATTGAACCACAAAAATCAAAATGTATTAGATCCAAGATTCCCTTGGACCTATGCTCACTAGATGGAAAAGATTTGTGTGCATACTTTCCCATAGCACAACACTTGCATGGGTCATGCTTCTCTGCTGCAAACTATGGCAATCCTATGTCTGCATGTCTCATGTGTCCAAACACACCATGGTGTAGATGTGCCATCTGTTTGTGCCACACCTCTCCCCAATTTGTGACACCGTTGACCAATGTCGTTGCTGACTCACATTGTAACCTGTACACTTTCTCACTGCGAACCCCAATCACCTTATCCATCTTGGCTATAGACCCCTTTGGTCTAATGTACACCTTCCCTGCATGAAAGGTCACCTCAAACCCTTTGTCCTCTAGGGTAGAAACTTAGATGAGGTTCTTGATAAGACTAGGAACATATAACACGTCAGTAAAGTGGAGGGATTTACCAAAATCCCTCTGAAATGCCACTATACCAATTCCTTACACCTTATAGCACGCATCATTACCTGGATCAATATGGAGGTTCACGCCTCCCTCCTACAAACCATTGAAGAACTGCTTGCGCCCAATCATATGATAAGAGGCACCACTATCCACATACCAAACATCTGTGACAACTAAGCTCGACATACATGCAATAAGGCATAAATCCTCATCAAATATCTTCGCAAACTCCTCTACTCATGCAGAGGCTGCCATCTGTGGCTTACTCTTCTTCTTCTCTAAACACTGTGAGGCGAAGTGTCCAAACTTGTGACATTGAAAACAATTGACTTTGGAGAATTCAATGTTTTTCTTCTTCCTAGAGCCTTTCTTATTAGGATTTCCATTGGATTTTCTTGCAAGATCCAAACCCTCTTCATCCACAACCCGAGACGATGTATATGTTCCAATTTTCGAACTAAGGCGAATCTCCTCCTGCACAAAATCATCCCATAAACACTGCCAATTAGGGAGTTTATCCCGAGATACAACTCCACACACGAACACATGCCATGACTTCGAGAATCCATTAAGTGCCACACACACCAAATCAGAATCATCAGTATTATCACCTCTTGCTGCTAGCTCATCCTTGATCTATGTAAGTCGAGTAAGGTAGTGAACCACACCTTCCCCCTTTTCCATCTTGGTACTTCTCAATCTCTTCCGGAGCACCATCACCCTGTTTTCACTTTTACTCTGGTAAAGGTCATTCAAGGTAGCCCACATCTCCTTAGCATAATTTTTCCCTATGAGGTGAGGGATTATGTGATCCTTTACCACATAAAGGAGTATGTTCTTAGCCTTAGCCTCACCCTTCTTCCAGGCTACCAATTAAGTTCCATCTGTAGGAGTCGTTGCCTTATCATCAACATGTTCAAGGACATCATTGACATCCAATATCATAGTAACCCCTTCCTTCCAGGTGGAAAAGTTCTGAGCACCCTGAAGCCTATATTCCATTCTAAAGGTCATGGCCATAGCTGAAAATGATTTTTGTTTAAACCCTATGCTTCCTTATTGATTCGATGTTGTAATAAACCCTTCTATTTTGCAGATCTGAAATTTTCTTTTGCATATATGAAATTCTATTTTGTAGATCTGAACCTTGATGATGTTATTTCAACAAACCTACTCTGATACCATGTGGAATTTCTAAAACACAACAAAATGAACCAATATTTCCAACAATATTTCACTCATAAATTATTTCTTAAATTTATGAAATTGTTCTTTAGTGGCTACATCTAGGTTTCTTCACAAAATTTTAAATGCACATTAGAAAAATAGATTTTATCATCAATTCATAATATAACAACAATCACAACCATGAGAGACACAAATATTTTTGGGTAAATAACCCTGGAAAAAACCTAATGTGGGAAAACTCGTTCTTTAGTTTGTGGGTTTTATTATATGTAGCAAAAAGAATATAGAGATCTCTTTCAAATGGTTCGATCCAAATAATGACTAAGTGAAACCCCAATTATTCACTTCTAATACACTTGTACAACCCTCTCCCAATCCTCTGAACCGAAATGACTTGAGAATAAAGCCTGTGTGAGCCTCTGCACTAAGTGTACGACGACCTACATCACCCTGTACGACGTCTCCCATATCTGAAAGTTACGACCTCTGCAAAATTCCTTAGAAGCAAGTCAATCCTTGATTGATTTCTCATATGTCCTTCCTGCAATATTCTCTTCCAACAATCCCTCAAGGAAATCTCTTTCTTTAGCAAAAATTCGCCCTCTCTCAATGAATAATGCACCCCAGCCACCAAGTTGATTTCTTTTTCTCCATTGAGCAAGCAAAAACCCTATCTCTCAAATGATTAAGGGATGAGATCAAACTTCATCCTAACAATGAGAGGGATGGCTTAGATTAAAAGACCATCACTTATATTATTTTCACTTTTAACTTTATAAAAAGTGGTCAATAAGTCAATATTAAAATATAACACATTTAAGTGACTTTTTCCTAAGTAAACCTTAGGAAAAAGATTAACACATCAACTTGGCTAAGTTTCATTGTCCTCTACCATGATAGGATGCCACACATGGAAGAATACCTTTTGAGTTACTCTTCTCAACAAGATCCAAGTGATCTTGGATTTTACTATGGGGGATACTGCTTTGATGAGTTTCCATATTGATGAACCATTTTTGGATTCCAAAGGATTATTAATGCATAGATTGTGGTCTCCACTGAAGTATTTATTATGAATAACTTTCTTCAACGAATCCAACTTGCCTAAGGAAATCCTCCAAACGAGTTTAGCTCCCAAAACTGAATTCATTAAGGAAGGACCCTCAATTCCCAAACCGATGCAATCTTTTGGATCTCTGTCTATATTCCAATTAACTAGATGAAACCTTTTTGTGTTCGAATTTTCTCCTTGCCACATAAATTTCCTGATTTCTTATGCAACTTGTTGCATTATTCCAACTGGAGCAAGCATGGTTGAGCACTAAAAAATGGGAAGGGTTGAGAGGACTTATTTAATAAGAACCACTCAACCTGTTATATTCAACCATTAAGATCCTCATTGTTGGAACTTGGATATGATTTTACCAATAACATTATACCAAGATTATGCCCATAGTCTTGGGAGTCCATAATATAAAAGGTGATATTCTTATAATATGACGCTACCCATAGAAGGATCTCAAAGGAAATGGAATAATTTCTCATAAGAAAGTTACTCTACAATAGAAATCTATCAAGGTGAACTGCTATATGACCAGGGATGACCCTCTTGTTAGACCACGTGAATTTCCATTTGAGCAACTTAATATCAACAAGGTTCCAATCTGAGACCATATATTCCATCCTTTCCTTGAAAGGATATCTTACAATACTCCTGTTGATATTATGGCAGTTGCGGGAGGTATTGACCTCCACGTGTAACCCTGACAAGAATATAATATTCAGAGAAGCAAGATGAAACCCTAAAGCATTGTATATAACCCTAGAAGACAAGTCGACTAAAGAAAATAATTAAATATTGAGTCTTTATCCTCCAGAAAGAGAAGGTGGCCCAGACAACTAAGAAAGAGCAGTATAAATACAGGATGCCAGAGCTCATTTGTACACACACAGCTCACAACTGCAAAAATCTAGTGCGCACTGCAGAAATTTAGCAAGTGTGCAAGTATAGAGAGTAGCTACAGCTGCAGCTGCAACTACTGCAACTTGTATTTTTCGGTTTTAGGCTTGGAATTTCTCTTGGTTATGGTTTGGAGTTTTTTCCTTGTGCGCTAGCTCTAGAGAGAGGTATGCTACATTGATTGGCTATTAGGCCTAGGGTTTTCTTCTAGAATGATTCTCTATCAAGGTTAAGGTGCTCAGGGGTGGCTTCGACCTATGGTTGGGTGACAATATTGATATATTGTCTACGCTTGAACGAGCAAACCTACTTTTCTAACAAATCTTTCCTCTTTTTTCCTTTTGACTTAGAATTACATTGAAATATTTATCTATCACATTGTTTTGCGATTATTCTAAATCTTTCAATGCTAAAAGAGAAGACCAATGATATTCCTTTTCTTTGTATACTATTGGCATGTATACATTGAAAACATTGAGTCACTTACCTGTTTGTTGATGAAATTTCAAGTTTGGTATGAAAAGTACAGATGTAGAAGGAGGTTATTCCAAACTATGAAAATACCCCCATATGCACCTCTTGAGATGACCAATCAACCTTCATAATTTTGCCACTAATTCATGCTTGTTTTTATTGCTTCCATGGACTTTAGCTTAGTCTCTTGGAGGAGGAAAATATAAGGTTTATTTTATTTTATTAGATCTATTAAAGTTTCCACTTTGAACTGAATACCCAAGCCTCTATAGTTATAGGAGACTATGATAATTATTTACCCAAGGGTTTTTGGTTCCCACTTTGCGATGAGGGAAATAGTCTAGAATTTTTGTTGATTCTTGATCATGTTCCTAGTGATATCTCTATAGTCATTTGAGTACCCGATAGTTTCTCTTTATATTCTATTTCTTCCATGTTTTCATTTGTTGGATTCCTACCTTCCTTCTTGGGAAACCTTTCCTCCATTTCATCCTCATCCTTGTCTTCTTTCTCTAACTGTTGACGAGATTTTTTCCGAGTTAGGATACCCAAAGAGAACTAGGGATTTTCTAGAAAATTGTCTCTTTATCTCTAACTAATCCAACCCAATGTCCTCATTGACAAAGGAGGGTAGATCTCCTTGATTTTTCATCATAAGAGGAAAGCTAGGGGAACCTAAGATGGTGTTGAAGTAGCCATTATTTTAGAGAATAGATTTGGTTCTTCTTGAGATAGAATTTCATACATGTTAGATTGTCATAACATGATTCATCCCCTTGGATGATTAGGAGACTTTTTAATCAAATCTAGAGTGAGCGGAGGATTGGATTCCACTTCATGAGGTTGCATGTTCACCTGCCTTGATCCAAAGGGTGCTAATGGGCATGATACTATTGGAGCTGATATAAAAGTTGAAGGGGGAGTTGTCTTCTTTGCATTCATATATTTTTTAATAATTTAACATTGCTCCTCTTTGTCCTAGGTTTGTTGAGAAACCCGAGTGTTTTTTTTGCAATCTTCGCAAAATGGTCGTATTCATGATAGGACTTGCATTTGAAAGGTAATTAATCATAGTCCAAAGCCTTGGTGTGCTTCAAGTTATCCATGTTCAAAACAATTTCTTTCGGAGGAACCTTTTTCTAGATCTACTTCCACAAAAACTCTAGCACATGCAAACATATCATCTTTGGGCTCAGATTTGTCAATATCTCTACCTAGTGTATCACTGATGCTATGCATAGTGTCTTCATTCCAACAATGCGATGGTAATGTCAGAAAGTGAACCCGAACTAGAATAGTCGAATGGATGTCATGCTTAGGATTTCAATATGGTGTCCATATGTTCAGGTACATTCCTATGGTTCCAAATAAGTATGGCCCATTCCTAAAGATGATATCTTAGTCTTATTTGGCTTCAAACAAGAAGGCATAAAATCCTTTCCCACGGAAGCAATGAGAGAGATTTCCTTTGATTAAAACCTATTATTTCCTTTGGACCCAATTCACCATAGAACTACCTAATCAAACCATGCTCCACCTACGCTAGCACCATATGCCGAGAAGAAGAGGTTGGAAGAGGAACTTTATGAATATTATCCAAGTTCTTGATGGATTGAGAGGGATGGGGTTTTAGAGATTTCCCCATCACAAAAAATAAGTAAATCAAGTACCTGAGGGTCTAGAGTGGAAGTGGGGGAGGGGGATTACCCCCTCTAGATTCAAGATCCATGGCTTGAGCCAAATCCTTCAACCAAATAGTGCATGTGGGTTTCTCTCAGAGCAGGTTCAAGCAACGCGAGAGCTTATGAATTTATTATATTGTTGTACAATGTTTTCCTTGTTCATGTTAAGTAAGATTTATTTTATGCACTTGGATCTCCTTTCTTGCATGCATTAGGGCATAATGTATGTGAACATATCTAGGCTTTTACTTCTAGGTGCATTGACTACTTGTTTGTTTCTTGATCCACAACAATCAAGTTGAAGGGGATTTTCTCACCCTTGTTGATGTTCGACAACACATGTATTCCAACAAAGGATGAACACCTTTAGTAACCACTCACATAACCAGATCAAAGATCAACACATCGATGTTTTCACGTGGTAAAACCCCCACGGGGAAACATCCACGACCCCAACCAACGCGACCACTTGGAGCAGTTTATTAATGCAAAGAAAAAGATTACTGAGAGATTTTACAAGATATTTTCTCACAATCGATCATCGACAAATGACCCTCCATGCTCTTTAAATAGAGATCATGGACCAATTGGGTGTTGAGCCACATATCAATGGCCGTTAAGATCGAGGAGAGTATGAACCGTCAGATCACTCTATGTCGGGAACATATCGTGATCGTCAGATTTCCTAACTACAAATGCATACTAAAGAAACACACTTTTACCTAACGACACATTAGACCAAGTAGATATTAACTAACTCCTAAGTGTCTAAATATCCTAACATCCCCCCTTAAGAACAACTTGGGATAGGATTGAAGGATTTACAATAGTGAAACAATAGGATAAGGAAGGAGGCATTAGAGCCTATCCCCCCCTTAATGACAACTTCATGAACTTCTAACATCGATCGAAGTTTGGAAAACTTCGCTTTTGTAAGAGACTTTGTGAAAATTTCTGCAACTTGATCTTCTATAGGGAAAAATAGCACTTCAATAACTTGATCATGAATGAGATTTTTGATGAAGTGCATGTGTAGCTCAATGTGTTTTCTATGCTGATGTTGAACTGGGTCTTTGGCGAGCTTGATGGAACTCTGATTGTCACACCAAAGGCTGGTCGGATGCTGCCGCTGGAATCCAAACTCTGAAAGGATTTGTCGAAGCCACAAGGATTCTTGACTTGCATTTACCGCTGCTCGGTACTCTGCTTCTGCTGAAGAAAGTGAAATAGCCTATTGTTTCTTACAGGCCCAAGTGACAGGTCCTAAACCAAGTTTGAAAACATAACTTGCAGTAGAATTCAGATCATCAGGGCCGCCGACCCAATCTGAATCAGTGAAACCAACCAATAAAGGAGTAGCCCATGAACTGTAATGTATCCCGAACTGAACTGTACCACAAACATATAGCAGTATCCTTTTAGCTGCTTTCCAATGGCTTTCATGGGGTGTTTTCATATACTGGGCAACAAAACCAACAACAAAGGAAAGATCAGGATGGGTATGAGTCAAGTATAAGAGGCTACCAATTAACTGACGGTACAGGGTGGCATGAACTTCGGGAGAAGTACAAATGGCAGAAAGATTGACTCCAGACTGGAAGGGAGAAGGGGCTGGTTTACAATTGTCCATGTGAAAGCGACGAAGAAGGTCACACGAATAATTAGACTGGGAAAGAAAAAATCCTTCATTGGTTTGCAAAACTTGGAGGCCAAGGAAATAGTGCAAAAAGCCTAAGTTGGTCATTTCAAATTTCATCTTAAGGCCAATTTTCACATAGTTTAAAAGTTTTGAGTCACTACCAGTAAGGATAAGGTCATCAACATAAAGGACAAGGATTATGGGATGGCTTCCTACTTTCTTGGTATAGACATTAGGATCAGAATGGCATCTAGAGAATCTAGTGACAATAAGAAAGCTGTCCATTTTGTCATACCAAGCTCGGGGAGCTTGCTTGAGACCATAAAGAGATTTCTGAAGGCGACAAACAAGGATAGAGTCATTCTGGACATAGCCAGGAGGTTTCTCCATGTATATTTCTTCTTGCAAATCTCTGTGCAAGAAGGCGGATTTAACATCCATTTGATGGAACTCCCATTTATGTGAGGCAACAAGGGTAAGAACAAGTCGGATGGAATTCATTTTGGCTACAGGGGCAAAGGTTTTATTATAGTTAATTTCCTCAACTTGGGGAAATCCTTTGGAAACTAACTAAGACTTGTGTCTTTCAACACTTCCATCTGATGCATACTTAATTCTATAGACCCATTTACATCTGACAAGTTTTCTTCCTTTTGGAAGAGGTACAAGATCCCAAGTATCGTTTTCCATTAAAGAACGATACTCTTCATTCAATGCTGTATCCCAATCTGGATGACCTGAAGCTTCTGCAAATGTCTTTGGATCACGAGTTTCTGAAACTTGAGCCAAAAGAGAAGAGGCTTGTTGGAACTGTGAATGTGTCCGACGCTGATCTGAAGGATCACCGACAAGATCACCAACTGCTTCTCGTGTTGAACAGACCCATCTAGGAAGCGGTGGTGCTGGTGCTGGTTTAGGTTCAAAGGACTCATTTGGAGGAAGGTGAGCAGGCGGAGGTGGATTTTCATCCTCACTGTCATCATTTGAAGAAGAAACCAAAACAGAAGAAGGCACAAATGCCGAAGATGGCTCGCAGGCCGAAGAAGGCACAACCGCCGAATTAGGATCACAAGCCAAAGAAGGCACAAACGCCGAATTAGGCTCGCAGGCCAAGAGATTTTCATCAAATTTAACATCTCTTCTAATAATAATTTCATTACAATGTGGTTGAAGAAGTCTTTAACCTTTGACATCTTTAGAATAACCAAAAAATATACACTTCTCACTTTTAGGCTGTAATGATTCCTTTTCTCATCGAGAATGTGAGCCCATGCTATATTGCCAAATACATGAAAGTGACTTACATTTGGTTTAATTTTAGTCTAAGATTCTTCCGATGTTATATTTTTAAGAGCCTTTGTGGGAGTGCGATTTACTATGTAATTTGCATAGTTGATGGCTTCTGCCCAATACTTTAGACTTAATCCCTTAGATTGGATCATACAATTAGCCATTTCTTTTAATGTGTGATTCTTTCTCTCAACAACACCATTTTGTTGTGGTGTATATGGAACAATGTGTTGCATTTGGATTCCCTGTGTAGTGCAGTAACTTGTAAAAATATTGTTCACATATTCGCCTCCATTATCTGTTCTTAACCTTTGAATTCGATGTCCAAATTGATTTTCTACAAGGGCCTTGTAGGAAAAAAACTCTTCAAAAAATCGTCAAAAACTTTTCTCTTAAGTTTTAAGAAGTAAACCCAAGTACGTCTAGAAAATTCATCAATGAAAGTTAAGAAATACTTGCACCCAGAAAAAGAAGGAGAAGAAGGTGGACCACACAAATCACTGTGAACAAGCTGCAAAGGACTCAAGGCGTGCCAAGAGGCACGCTTGTCAAAACTGTCCCGATGATGTTTGCTGAGAACACAACCGACACACACACCATCTCTGCATGAAACAAGAGGAAGACTAGTCACCATCTGTTGATTACATAATTGATGGAATGAGCAATAGTTTAGATGACCAAACTGCTCATGTCAAAGTCATCACTACGAGCAACAAAAACTAATGAAAACGATGATGACCCTGTTAGAATATAATTGATGTGCTCGTTTTACCATTGACAATATCTCTATTGTCACCCAACCGTAGGTCGAAGCCACCCTCCGAGCACCTTAACCTTGACAGAGAATCACTCCGGAAGCAAACCCTAGGCTAGATATCCAAACAAGGGGTAGCACACCTTTCCCCAAGGATAGCTCACCAACAAGAGCTGATCAGATAGTCCAAACCCTAGCCAAGAGATAGTCCAAGTGTAATTGCTAGCTGCATCAGCTGCAACGACAACTCTCCTCCAAACCTGCGCAGAAACTGGGCAACTGCAGTGCGCACAAGTGCTGCTCTGCAATTATGAGACTGCCTGCCAGACTGAGAACTGGCCTTCTGTATTTATAATAATTCTGGCTAACTACCTGGGCCAACTTCTCATTCTGGGTATCTGTTTGTTCAATATATATTATTATTTCTGGCCGACTTCTTCTCTTGGAGGATAATAACGTAATATAAATTATCTTCTTGAGACGATAAGTCTTCTAGGTTTATTAGCCAACTCATTATGGTTTCTTCTTGCTTCCTGGAGTATTCTATCCTCGCCATGTTTACACATGGAGGTAAATGCCTCCCGTAGCTACCATAATATCAACACTCCCTCCTAGCTAGGGAGGTATTACAGGTAATGGTCTTGAGCACAAAACATACCATTCACCCGGTAGCATCAACATAGTTATATATACTATATCATGAGTACCATCATCATCAGCTGCATCATCTCTCGAAACCATACTCTATCTGAGTAATCAGACATGATGCTCACTCCAAAGAGTGATACAAGAGCTATTCTTCTAATCTAGAGAGTAAATGTTCTGAACCATTTTCTGTCTGGAAAATCTCTGTTCATCATTCATCTGGCTGATAATTATTTCCAATAAACTGTTGATAGTCTTCAAGGCAATCAGAACAAAATAGAACACAACTGTGTCTGTCCATAGTAGTACATAACTACAATCCAGTGGTACACTACCACACCAAGTAACACACAAGTATTTGATCAACAACGTATAGTCACTAACAGTGGAACACATCCACCACAGTAGTATACATCTCTTGTCATATAGTCTTCATAACAATCATCTGATATCAACCTGCACATAAACAATGTTATGATATAAATTAAATCATCTGGGCCAATATTTCACTCACATCTGTGAGATCTGAAAGAATATCTGCCCTTAAAAGGTAAAACATCAATGATGAGCTGTCTAGACTATTCTTCTCAAGCAAGTAAAAATATCTGTCTTGATTTTTGATCCTGGACCATTCCCCACCCTGGGCCATTCTTCCTACACTAATCAAAGTGCACCCTGGAGAGAATGTATAAACCCTAAGGAATGCCTGTCCCTAATTGCTGAGCCTGGACCATTCCCCACCCTGGACCATTCCTCCTACACTAATCAAAGTGCATCCTGGAGAGAATGTATAAACCCTAAGGAATGACCATTTCCTCTGTTAACCACAAAAGGAAAAGATTGTCCTGTATCAACCTCCAAAACAGACCATTCCTCATGTTAACCACAATGAGAAATCACTATTCGACGAGGCGGGCCAGTCTTCTTGAGTAACCCTCAAGAAGAGAGACTGCCCTAGACCACTCCCCATGTTAACCACAATGGGAATTCGTTGTCTATGACACATCAACAATCTGGACCATTTCTCATGTTAACCACAATGGGAAATCGCTATCCGTCAGAAATCTCAATCCACTTTCCAAACTAGAAAGGAAACTGCTCATCCTGGACCATTTTTCGAATTGAAAAATGATTGTCCATAAATCAATACATATTAGTGCTCCCTCCCAACCTGGGAGTCATCTCTTCATTTTTCAATAAGAAAGTCGTCTCCACGAGCTCCAACTTGAGTATGCAAACTCTTCATTTTTTACAGAAGATTTACAAAAAATGTATGCTTATCTGCTCATCTGTGGAGATATGTAATGGATAATCTCTTTCTCCTTTCTGAACTTCATCACAGATAATGTAATGCTTGATTTCAAATGTACTTCGTTCCGGAGCACTGGTTTTCTTTTAAGGGCTTCATGTAGCTATGATCAATAAAGTATATCATTGTTGGAACACTGGAACATATCCATGTGGTCACTTCTTCTGTCATCATGAGCTCTGATCTACTGAGTAATCATCTTGATACAATATCTCTGTTATAGAGAATCTTCACCACGCTTCTGCTGTGCATTGGAGGTTCTTCACCAAGTTATCTTCTTCCATCTGTATACAAGGGTCTCTTCTGGTATGCCTCAAGGTCTTGAGGTTGCTCTTCATATGCTCTTTGTTCAATTGATCTGGAGAAAAGTCTTTGCATTCATCTTGATGTAACACTCCAACCTATGGATGATATAATGACTCATGTAGAGGTATGTCTAGTTTACCGGAACGAGAAATCATCATAGTCTTCTCCCTCCATCTAGGAGAACCTCTAGTTCTAGATCTTGCAATGATTTCATTCATAAGTCTTCCATATACTATTCTTCATCACAACTTTCAGTTCCTCTGCTTGATTGATTTTAGTGAGTTCATATCAGGCTGGTAATCTTGTGATTCTCGATACAATGACTGGCTGTTCTGGCTTCTCTTTCTTTCTTGGAATCTTCATGTTCTTCCTCATGTTTTTATTTAGATTTTGGGTCCATGGAGTTTCTTATAGATTCCATGCCCTAAATATTCCACTTCTTTTTTTTATCATAGGATCACAGATCTAGATGGACAACCAGGGATACTTTAAGGCTTCTCTTCGAAGAAGACTTCTTTTGAGGTTGAAATGGACACGTACTGTCTTTCATGGCTGCTACCATGGATATATACTTCATCATCTTTAATGGATCATAGGATTAAATCCCTCCTAATCCTTGCTTCATGTATGCGTGCTTATAAATTGACTCCCTCCGTCTAACAGAGTCCATGCTTCCATCTTCATCTTCATTGTCTTCTGCAATGTATAATTGGCTTTCTCTATCTAGCCGAGTCCATGCTTCCATCTTGTTGTCCTCTAAAAAATGTCATAAGTCTTTCTCCAATTTCCTCTCGATTGCTGACTTCTTTTTGTCTTTGCTTCTTCTAGGTCTCTTCATGATTGATTCGACTTATCTTGCAATAACTTCCACATGATTTGTTTGATGTATTGTATTATCTAATGATATCAATCCTTATCCTTTTGTTCTTCCATCGATATAGTTCTTCTTGGAACACATTATCCTCCAGGAGATAGATATACAAGATATGTACAGAGACGATGCAAACAAGATATGTACAAGAACTAAGAAGAGTATTGTTACCTTTAGAAGAAGTCTCTTTTGTCCTTCTTAGTATTCTTTGTAGCTTCTTTTTATTCGGCAACTGATGCTTCGTGTTTCTCCTTCCTTTTCTTTAGCTCAGGACAATGATTCTTGTAGTGGCCATACTTTCGACAGTTGAAGCATTGTACTTCTAAAATGTCTTTCTCTTGATTTGGCTTCCTCCTTGAACCAAAATTCCTTTTGTTCCTGAAATTCGTGAATTTTGCTGTGAAGGCTTGATCATCGTACTTCTTTTGGGGTTTCTCTTTTGCACTGATCCTTTATTCTTCTTGAGCACAACAAGTCCAAAGTTCTTCAAATGTCGGATACTCCTTCCTTGTGTTCATGCTTGCGGAAAATGCATCCCACGTCTTGGGAATACCATTGAGTACTATGTTTACCAGTTTCTTCTCCGAAACGATTTCTTCAATAGCTTGTAGTTGATCTCTTAAATGAGAGATTCTCACAAAGTATGATGTTATGTTGTCATCATCATTCATCTTCATGTCACAGAGCTCATTCTCCAGACTCATTACTTGTCCAATGTTTCTAACCGAGAAGAGATTTGTTAAGGCATCATACATCTTCTTCGATGAGTCAAGATGGGATATGTAGGGTATCAAGTGGTCTTTTATAGATTCCACTATGATACTCATAGCTTCAACATTCCGTGGTTCCTTCTCTTTTCCTTCTTCAAACTCTGGTTTCACGATCTTTCCTTTCACGATATCCAACACTTTATTCTTGGCAAGGATGAGGTCAATCCTTGTCTTCCACACTATGAAGTTAGAAGCTCCATCTAACTTGTTCTATGACTTCATAGAATAAGTCATGGATGCTTTGACTTGGTCAAACCCTAGATTTGATAAAAAAAAATCAAACTTGACGTCTTGGCTCACTGAGAGTACCAGGAGATGCGCTAGGCTAGGGCACACTGATTTTTCCAGAGATTAGGTCAATCCCTTCACTTAAGGTGCCTCAATGAGATGATTAGGATTTCTTCAACTGCACCTGCTAGTAACCGTAGCGACAGTGCTTTGGTGACTGCTCTTGCTAGGAAACCCTAGCGGTAGTTCTTCAATGAGTTTAATATCCTTATGGCTATGTTTCCTTCCAGCGGTTAGACTGAATGAAGGAGGTGTGGGCCCATAACCTGTTAGAATATAATGGATGTGCTCATTTTACCATTGACAATATCTCTATTGTCACCCAACCATAGGCTGAAGCCACCCTCCGAGCACCTTAACCTTGACAGAGAATCACTTCGGAAGAAAACCCTAGGATAGATAGCCAAACAAGGGGTAGCTCACCTTTCCCCAAGGATAGCACACCAACAAGAGATGATCAGATAGTCCAAACCCTAGCCAAGAGATATTCCAAGTGTAACTGCTAGATGTAGAAGTTGCAACGACAACTCTCCTCCAAACCTGCGCAGAAACTGGGAAACTGCAGTGCGGACAAGTGCTGCTCTGCAATTCTGAGATTGCCTGCCAGAATGAGAATTGGCCTCCTGTATTTATACTAATTCTGGCTAACTTCCTGGGCCAAATTCTCATTCTGGGTATCTGTTTGTTCAGTATATATTATTATTTCTGGTCGACTTCTTCTCTTGGAGGCTAATAACCTAATATAAATTATCTTCTTGAGTTGACAAGTCTTCTAGGGTTATTAGCCAACTCATTAGGGTTTCTTCTTGCTTCCCAGAGTATTCTATCCTCGTTAGGTTTACACGTGGAGGGAAATACCTCCCACAACTACCATAATATCAACAGACCCAAAGTTGTCAAACTTGTACAACCTGGTAATATCATTAGCAATTCCAGTTGTAAGAACATGCTTAGGATCTTTTAGAACCTTGATTATAACTTGGTGAGGTGAAAAATCTATGGTCTTACCTTCACCTGAATGAGTGATTTGATATACTGATATAAGGTTACAAGAAAGACTTGGAACACATAATACATCATTGAAATGACCATTTTCTACTTGAGATGTTCCATATCCTTCAACACTAAGAGATCTATCATCACCAGCAAATATTTTCTTGGTGTTACATTCATTTAGAGTAGAAAATATATATCTATCCTTAGCCATATCATAAGATGCTCTAGAATCAATAAGCCACTCATTAGAAGTAGAAGTAGAAGTTGTATTGAAGGAGAAACCAAAAGCTGAAAGTGCATGTCCATGAGAAGAAGAAGAAGAAGTAGAATCAATACTGATGTTGTGCTTCTTCATCGCTGCTTCCAAAAATGCCATCTTCTTGAAACATTTGGACTCATCATGACCATCTTGATCACAAAAGCTGCAATGTCTGTCAATCTTCTTACTTTTATATTTTTCTCCTTTATCACAATTAGGAGTGAAAGCTATCTGAGTGGGTTTGAGACCCTTATATCGCTTTTTGTTGTGACGAGGATGTTGCTTCTTGGGATTCTTGGGTTTATCTTTCTGATGGACAACTAAGGCTTTGTTGGAGGTACCTGCAGTGTTGATTACTCCAAGTTGTACTAGCTTATCTTGCTCTCTAATCAAAACATCACAAAAGTTCTCAAGAGTGGGTTTTTGATAAGCTATCCCTAGAGCCTATTGCATGGCATAAAAGGTAGATACAAACACAAAATATGCACTACCTAGCTTAGAAATAATAAGATATATGCAACGATCTTCGTCTATCTTTATCTTACATTCTTCACATAAAGTTTTGAGTGTTTTAAACTTAGATAGATAGTCTTCAATGCAAGAAAAATCACTTGGACTTAAAGTTAGTACTTGATTTTCTAACTGTTGTGCTCGAATAATATTGTGTTTACCAAACACAGATTCAATCTTTTCCCAAGCTTCTTGGGTTTATAAATTGTTTGAAGGTGGAACCTTAAATCGGGAGAGATGGACATTCTGATTAATCCACGTGCTTCGTCATTCCTGTTATCCAATTTGGATTTCTTATCAACATCAGTGGGCGTTGTTTTCTTTCCCAAGGTAATCTGGTACAAGCCTTTACTTTACTTCCATATGGGATTTCCATTAGAAGTAGTTGGTTCTGGTAAGTAAGATATTACTTGTAGAAGCCATATTAAATATGAAAAAAATATGGATTTAAAAACTTAAACTGATGATCTGAATGGAAAGATCTCAAAAAGTTGTGCAGTTTAAAAAACCCGGCACTTAAAACAGATTTCGGATGTGAGAGTTATGCCCTTTTAAAAAAAGGCATAAATGGTAACCAAAGGACCACGTGGTGGTGTAAGTTGCGTTATGAAGTGACCCACTTTTATAAAGAGAAGTGGGGATCACTTTTACAATGAAGTTACTTCATGCAAAATAAATAACTCTTAAATAAAATAAATCTACTTATAGTGATTCACTTTTATACTTGAAGTGAAATACACTTTACAATTTTAGCATGATTTTTTTCAAAAAAAAGTAGCAAAAGAGAGACTTGAACTCAAGACCTCTTACTTAATAAGACAAATTTTAACCAAATGGTCTAGGAAAACATATTGTAATGTTCAAAAGAAGGATTGAGGTTTTTTTTGTTGTTGTTGTTGAAGACAACCTTGGAGAGTGTGATAAAAAAAACTCTTTTCACACAAGAAAACATTTCGCTTTTCGATGACAACAAGGGTTAGATCTCGGTTAGCTTACCCGGAAGATGCACCTTTTCCTATATGTTTCTGATTTTCCGAGATCACACAGGGTGTGGGGCAAAGAGAATACACAGATCTAAAAGAGTAGAAACCTGCAAATAAATAATACAAAACCGAAATAAAACCAAAATGCTACTTTGCAAAAATTTAAAAAATGTGTATTCAAGCTTTATACCTCCGGATCTAACTGTAATGGTCGTATCTTGGGCAAACATAAACCTTTTCGAGTGAAACAAAAAGTGTTCCTGAATGAAAGGAGTGCTCTGTACGCAATGGAATAGTCCTCTCAGCCCATAAATGAACTAAAATGACAGGAAATGGAGATGATACAACTCAACTTCATGATCTCGATCTTCAACAGGAGTAGATCTTCAAACATGCTCTGATACCATGTTCGACAATACATGTATTCGAACAGAGGAAAAACACCTTCAGTAACCACTCACATAGCTAGATAAAATATCAACACACCTATGTTTTCATGTGGTAAAACCCCTACGGGGAAACATCCACGACCCCAACCAATGCAACCACTTGGAGTAGTTTATTAATGCAAAGAAAAATATTACAGAGAGATTTTACAAGCGAGTTTCTCACAATCGATCATCGACAAATGACCCTCCATGCTCTTTAAATAAAGATCATGGACCAATCGGGTGTTAAGCCACATATCAATGTCTGTTAAGATCGAGGAGAGTATGAACTGTCGAATCACTCTATGTCGGGAAGATATCGTAACCGCCATATTTTCTAACTACAAATGCATACTAAAGAAACACACTAAGAAACACACTTTTACCTAACGACACATTAGACCAAGTAGATATTAACTAACTCCTAAATGTCTAAATATCCTAACAGTTAAAAAAATCCACCAACATATTGGTGAATCCACTAGGGTTATGATCTAGATCTTCTTCCCCAGTTGTGGGTGTGCTTGTTAGCCTCCTTACCTCAAATTAATAATGCTTGAACTTGAATTTGTTCTTTTTGTTTCTATATTTTACTGTATTAGATAGGTTATGTAGTGGGAAAACCTTGTTTTTGCCTTAATTGTAGCTTGGAAACTTCACCTCTCAATTTATAGTACAACACAATTTTTGTCCATTTTTCTACACTAGTACAATGCAGTTTTTGGCCCTATTTTCTGCACTATCTCAGTGTAGATTATGCCCAATTTTCTACACTATCACGATGTACTTTTTGGCCAAATTTTTGCACTATCTAAGCACACTTATAATCAATTTTAATGCACGAACCTCAACTTCCAAACAAATAATTTTTTTGTTTTTTCATAGTTTAAACAATCTCCCTTTAAGGTCCTCCCATGCTGATAGGTGGTTGGTGTTGTACAATAAGACACTTTTGTACAAACATTGTAGGAGAGAAGAGACCCCCTAGGGTTCCTAGTATCTTCTTCTTTTAGGGCCTTTGTTTGCTACATTTCATATTTCTTATTCATTATACTTATTTTAGAACCTTTGCTTGTTGTAGTAGTTACTTGAATTTGCTTTCAAATCAAAGAAATATTGGATGAAGAAAACATTTCTTCTTGTCTTAGTATTTGTCCCTAATTTCATTCTTTTAGTTTGAAGCACTTTCCCTTGCTATTCCCAATTTTTGCTTCACTTCTTTTCCAACCTCCAATCCTCATTGTATTGTTGTTATAAGGAGCATTTAATTTCAAAAAGAAAAGTTAATTAGTTAGAGAAAGGAACACCTCTTGTTTCTATTATTTGACTTCTTTCTTTTAGCCTTTCCTTTTGGAATCATTTATCCATCTAAATATTAGTCCATAGCTAGGTTGAAATAGAATTTTGTTTGAAGATTTGAATTTAATAATTCTCATCTAATTAGGAGGTTCATTTTGATAAGGAACAAGTTCCTTTTGCTTAAGTATTTGTCTTCATTTGAACTAGTCTTTCAATTCAAATTCTCTTTAATTACAAAAATTTCTATTTCAAGTACATTTCCTTCTGAATTTGGCTACACCACAAGTATACACACTTCACTCCATAATTAAATGCTTGGTTCATGACCCCAATATCTGTCTAAAATAAAAAAATCTAACTTAACTCATTAAATCCCTAATTGGGGCCAAAAGAACTTTGTAGTTAAGTTAGTGTTGTGGGGATATGAATCCAAATAATTCATCACAACCATTTACATTTGAAACAATGGTTAACCAATTAGAGAGATTAAAATCCTTTCTGTAGGATATGGTCAAGACCTATTTAGCAACAAGCACACTCTTTAGAGTGGATAATGCCAAGGTTGGGAGCAGAGGTTTGATTGAGACTCCTTTCTCTTTAAAAAATGAATATTCCACGAGCATTTAATTTCATATTGAAGGAAAGGTAACATGTTTCATGCATCTATGAAGAGGTATCTTAGTGTTCATTCTATTAGGATTCTATCGAGGTGGCTCTTGTATGAGGGAGGACACCTAAGACGTATTTCTATGGGCCTTGAGATTTCATCACCCTTTGTCTCCTAGTTATAACAACCTCATTTATACCTTCACTCATCACCATAGTGGATTTCATTGCTTCTCATGGTAGGTGTTTGGAAAGCCCTCATACTTATATTTACTCTCTTTTCTCGGTGCCCCCCCAATGATTTAGATGGAAGAGTTTGGAAGAGTTATAGTCTAGGCTTGTTTGAGTGCTTTTAGTTTATCTTTTGTCTAGAGTCTTGTTTATTTTATAAGATAAAATATTAATTAATACATTGACATTATGATTCAAACACACTTGAGACCACTTGTTGCACCACCTAAGCATGTAGTATCTTGGTTTGATAACTTATTTTCTTCTATGGTTGTTCTTGAGATTCTAGTTCTTTGATAGATTAATTACACCATTTAAAGAGTTATTATCACCTAGGATTTGTTCCCCTCTCAAGGGAAACTACTTCCAGACCAGCCTCTTAGGGGTGCATTCATGATGCTTTGATGAACTCTCTTGCTTATTTCTTCTGATTCAAACGTGATATTCTAGTTTTTCCATCAGATATTATATCATCCAACCTTACATGACCACATGAGATATTTTGGATGACTCTACCATGGTATATTAGCTCCTATGCTTTACACCTCATTTGATATGTGCACTTGTAGATGGTACTTCATGCTTCATATTTACTTTAGTTGATGTGGTATGATTTTATGTGTGGGTTTCTATTGTGGCCACACCAGTCATCCCTTTTATTTTTCTTGAAGAAGAAAAAGAAAATGGGCCCCTCATTACACTTTGAAATTGCTCCCTATTTCACTACTTTTGGTTTCTAAGTCTTGGTTTGGGTTCCCATGGTTGAACAATTTACTATTTCCCAACGATAGCATTTTGGCCTCTTCAATCCTTTTGGATTTTATTGCATTGATGATGGCTTCTCATGGACTATTTTTTGAGGTTGAATATATTTATTTCATGGTTGTCGATTGTATGTAGATGGTTTGATTCATAATCCTCACTACTTGATTTATTTTGTTTGATCCTACATACGTCCTCTTGTTGCATTACTGAATTGTCACTTGCACTTGCTTTCTTTTCTACTAAGTTGCATGCTTTGATGATTAATGATTGCCTTGATCTTTATTGCTGATGTTTTCATGATAATTCCCCCTAATGTTTTTAAGAGATTGATTTCAAGCTTGTATTTTTTCTAATAATTGGTTTAATGCTTTGATGTCATGCCCTTCGTTCCTCCTTATGTTATCTTCGTGTTGTTTGAATTCCTTGAATGACTCATTTGTATTGAATTTATTATATCTTTAACTTATGATTATCGATGCATGGCAAAGTGAGTAAGTGATGAATAGATGAATAGGGAGATATGACCAAGAGAATGTTGAAGGAATATGGTGGTAGACTCTTTTGCATCAAAGATCAAATCTCAGGTAATGATCCAGATGGTTGTTGGTGGCCTGCCACCTATTCCAATTGGCTCATTTCGATAGGTTTCTAGTTCGACAATTTTTTCTTAGTTTTTGGGTCACTGACTTCCAAGGCCATTTTGAGGCCCTAAACAACGTTTTTAGGGCTCGCCATAGTAAAAATGGGGAGGGCTCGCCACAAAAAGTATATGTAGTCCTCGGATAGAACTTTCCAATGGGATATTGTGTGCCTAAGACGGAGATTGTATGAAAAAGTTACAACCCCGAAAGTTGATGTACTAACTTACCAAAACAGGGCCCACATGACTTTTGGCGCTTCATCTCCTAGGGTTAGGTTTTTGGATGTATAAGGTTTTTGACATTCCTGTTTATTGTAAAAAGGCCTTGAGAGCCTCATTGTAATGATATTCTTGCGAATGAGTGCAACTTTCACATCTCTTCTCAGAGATAAGCCGCCACCATTCTAGCAAGCTTGTTTCCGCTGCACTTTACAATTTTAGCTTATTTCCTTATTGAATAAAACCAGTTTGACTGTATATCTGTTATTCTATGTTAAACATATTTTGATAATAATCTGTATTCATTTCATTCTACTCATAAAATCCAGATCAGTGGTATCAAAGAGGTCTGCTCCTTATCGTTGTTAATGCATGTCCCAAACGAGGTCAGGGTACAAAGAATTGAGTCTTGAGCTTGTTTCTCTTGAGGACAAAATCTCTCGCACGCCCAAGTGACCCATTATGGTGGGAGAAAATAAAGATGACGGGACATGAGATCCCTTCAAAATGTTGCTCGAGGAATCCCTCATGCAACAAAGGAACAAGATGATGGAAAGTTTTGCGCAAATCCTTCGGTGACTACCAACATGCGACGCATCTTCCTCAAATGGAGGCGCCGCCCCCTTCATGGTACAAATAAACTTTGATATTCCTATATTTGAAGGTAAAATAGACGCAGATGTTGTAGACAAATAGTTGAATCTGCTAGAAGGGTATTTCTCTGTCCATAACTTCTCGAATAGAGAAAATATTACTTTTGCGCTCCTCAAAGTCGTTCCCCATGTCAAAGATTGGTGGGAAACTTTCTGTGAGCAGAAGGAAATAGAGTAACCCTCATTATTTGCAGTCGTGGTCACCTGAGAGTCCTTCAGGGATGCTATTAAGTAACAATACTACCTTGTTGGAATTTATGACAACCTGTATACAAAATGGACCACACTACAACAGGAAAGAGACCAAGTAGTGCCCGGGTTCATAGATACCTTCCATACCTTGTGCACCAATCTCGGTATAAAAGATTTCGAGTGACATCTGGTGTTCAAGTATCACGACGGTCTATATAGATACATCCAGGACAAAATTGAGTTTTTGGACATCTCATCCTTGGGCGTGGCCTATCGATATACCGTCAAAATCGAGCAGAAGCTCGAACAAAAGATGCAACAATTTGGGCCTGGGAACCCTTGACAGCAAAAGCCAGGAAAGGGCGCCCCCAACTCGTAGAAAAAAGGACAGAGCAAAGACGGACCGCCTCAGGACAACCAGTCCATGCCGCAAGCAAATAAGGACATCAGAAAGACAAAGAAATATACTGGGAAGTGGTGTGACTTGCATAAGAGCCCCTGGCACAACACTGTTGATTGTCGCTCAAAGCAGTCACTGGTGGTTGAGGTGAAAGCCTTTGAATCATATGCGGGTTATGACTCTGAGTCAGAACCAGAAAGGGTGAGATGAATAATTGATGCAGAACCCAATGCTACCGTTGCTACCACCAAGCTCCATCCCGGTGAACTGGATGAGCTAGAGGAAGGAGAGCGCCTTTTTCATTCACAGATGTGAGGGAAGGGTATCATGCTACGCTTCATCGTTGATAGAGGTAGCCAGAAGAACCTCATCTCATCAGAGGTTGTCAAGCGACTCACCCTGCCGACAATGCCGCACTCGCAACCCTACACCATCGAATGTCTCCGCCAAGGAAGCGACATCCACATCAACCAACAATGTCATCTTTCATACAACATCAAACCCTTTAAAGAAAAGGTATTGTGTGATGTTGCCCCTCTCGAAGTTTGTAATGTTCTTTTGGGCCAACCATATTTATGGAAACACCATGTTGTATATGAGTCTAGGCCTTACAGTGTTACTATTACTTTGAAAAAGAAATTGTACAGGATACCGAAGATAGTCCCACCTAGTGTTATTTCCTTGATATCTACCAAGCAATGCAGGAAGAGTTTGTCTTGTTTGTGATTCGCTCTCAAAACGAACGAAAGATCACAACCACATCCAGGGTGTTTGCGACTGACCTCTCCACACAACAAAATCAAGTGGATAGGGTCATGGAAGCATACTCAAATATCTTCTCCTCATTTACCGAGGTACCTCTGCACTGTCAGGTCAAGCACCCCATCGATCTGACCCCGGGCGCACTGCTTCCCAATGAGACAATCTACCGCCACTCTCTATTAGAGAATGAGAAGATCAAGCGACATATCCAAGAACTACTCCACAAGGGGAATCCTTCCCAACTTATCACCTTGCGGGAGCCCAATCGTACTGGTACAAAAGAAAGATGGAACCCGACAACTCTGCATTGATTACCAGGCCCTGAATAAAATCACAGTTAGAAACCAATACCCAATTCCCTAAATCAACGACATCCTTGATCAACTCACAGGGGAAAAATACTTCAGTAAGATTGATCTAAAGTCTGGCTACCACTAGGTCCCGATAGAACAAATAGATGTATGGAAGACCGCCTTCAAGTCAAAGGAAGGTCTTTTCGAATGGTTGGTCATGCCCTTTGGATTGACAAATGCTCCAGCCACTTTCATGAGGATGATGGACGATATCCTGTGACCATTCACCAATACTTTTGTAGTGGTGCATTTAGATGACATTCTCATTTACAACAAGACTTGGGCAGAACACTTACAGAATATTCAACATGTTCTGCACACCCTACGAGAATACAAGCTATATGCCAACTTGGAAAAATGCTCCTTCGGCATGGAAAAGGTCCATTACCTAGGCTACATCATTGATCAACATGGTGTACATGTGGATGTAACCAAGATCCAAGTAATCCTTGAATGATCATCCCCAACCACACTCATTGTGATTTAGATCCTCTTGGGCCTTGCCAATTTCTACCGCAGGTTCATGTTGGGATTCACTCATATTGCATGGGCCCTCAGCCAAGTAACCAGGGGTGGTGGTAAGGAAAAATTTGTGTGGGGCCGATCCCAACAACAAACGTTCAATTATTTGAAGCAACACTTGTGATCAACCCTAGTACTTTCACTATCGGAACAACATCAGCCCTTTGAGATCAAGACAAATGCTTCAGACTATGCTGTGGGTGCCGTTCTCACTTAACACGACCACCCCGTGGCCTATCATAGTGAGACACTATCAAATGCTGTACATAAGTACCCTAATTATGACAAAGAAATGTATTCCATTGTGCAAGACTGTCACCAATGGATACATTACATTCTTGGGAAGGAGACAATCATCCACACTGATAATAAGCTACTGCAGTTCATGCAGACACAAGGCAAATTGCAGAATGAACGCAATAAGAAGTGGTCCACATACTTGCAACAATTCCACCTCAACATCAAGTATAAAACATGAAGCACCAACCACGTCCCTGATTTCCTCAGTAGACAGCCATTCGCGGAACTCACCATGGTGGTAGACTCTTGCGACCATGAGACCTCTGGATGGCCCCAACTCTATGAGACATACCCAAACTTTGTCACCACCTACCAAATGTTGGGTGCAAACAAAGTTGTCACTAATTTCCATCTTCAGGTTGGGATGTTGTGTCATTTAGGCCATATCGGCATTCTACCAAGTGAGCAAGCGAAGATAATTTGGGATTCCCACTACAGTCGGGTGGCAGGACACTTCGGTGTCAAAAATACAGTGGCAATGCTGCATAAACATTTCTACTAGCCAAAACTTCGACATGAAATCAACAAGTATATCAAGTCCTGCACTTCCTGTGCTATTACCAAACTAACCACTAAGAAACAGGGCTTGTACACCCCTCTTCCTACTTCTGACAGGCCATGGGAATCCATATCCATGGACTACATGTCGGGCCTCCTATCCACCAAGTAGGGAAATGACTGTGTTTTTGTGGTTGTTGATCGATTTTCTAAGATGGCGATTCTGGCCACCTGAAAGAAGAGCATAATAGAAGAGGCCATTGCCATGCTCTTGTTTGAATGAGTCTGGGTGCATTTTGGAATCCCACAAACTATTGTCTCAGATCGGGACAATCAATTTCTCATCACATTCTGGTCGAGCCTCTGGTCACTGCTGGACACCAAGCTCAACAAGTCCATGACCTTCCACCCCCAGATAGATGGCCAAACAAAGGTCGTAAATCAAATGATCGTGCATATCCTGCACATGTATAATTCCAAGCACCCTCTCACATGGGATGAGAGTCTTCCCTATGTCTAACATAGGTACAACCGAGCCTTGCATAACTTAATTGGCCACAACCCTTTTCAGGTGGGGTTGGGATTCCAACCATTGGGTCCCATTGATGTTGCACTACCCCTTGCGGTCACCTTGACTGACTCATCTCTTGTGTTGGAATGCATAAAATTTTGAACATTTGAGCCCTATACTTTTCACCTCGTATAATTCTACCCGAAGAAAATAGAAAATTGGTAAATGACATTTTAAATTTAATCAAATTCCTTTGTTGGTTGGTGAATAATAAGGCGTGCACGGCATTCACCATTGACGAGTTTTTCCTTTTGATCAAACGATCCTAATACCTCTAGAGTTTTGGAGGCACCTAATTTTTAAAGAGGTAAATCTATAATGGTCATTTCGGAGCTCCGTGCTTCGGATGTTGCAACAAGTCTTAACAATAAAAACCCAAAGATCTGAAACTTGAAAGTGTCTGCTCATTGCTTTTCCTAAACCTTTCTAGAAAGCGCACAAGTTGTAAGACACGTGTACCTTCTGAGTCTTTCCCAAGTTGACACATGGCACCTCCCTTTCCTCCACATGTCAGAATGACCTAGGCTGTGACACGTCACTGCAGGAGATGATCCTTCGAAATTCTAACAAAGAACTAATTCACAACTGAAGTACCAAAATGCTGAAGTATTAAACATTAAATGATTAAGTTAATCATGATTAGGATATAATTAATGACCCTGCAGTTCGGATTTCGGGAGTTTGCCTTGTATCATATCCTAAAATATCTAGAGTCTGAACTCCCGAAACACTTGAAGTTAAAGCACCATCTTAAACGTGATTAATTAAAAGTTTACAAGTGATTATTTGAAGATTAATATTTTTGCGGATTCAGGATTCGGGAGGTTCCCACTCTGTCACATCTAAAACTCTCAAACACGAACCGTCGAAGTGTTGGTGGCATTTATGACTAGTTAAGGATAGTGATTCAAATGCAGATTGCATATTTCCAGGTAGACTTTCCCATCAAACTTTAATAAATTCTTTGTCAGTGAAGTTATACGAAAAGTGATGACTCTGTTTTGAATAAAAACATTTCGATTTTGAATAAAAACATTTTGATTTTGAATTCATTTTCACTTTTTGTAATTAGTAAGCTTTCTCTATTTAAAGGATTCACGAATTTTCTCTACAACATGTAATTTCACTATGTCTCCTTAGAAGTTATGGTGCCATGGAAAATGATGAAAAATCCTAATGCGGATGGAGAGGATTCAAACCCAAATGCGGACATTCTGTCGGACACCACGCAGTGAGCCATGGACACTGTTAAATATTGGACACATGTGTTCGAGGTTCTGGAACATGAAATCATCAACTGTCCAAAGGACTCTGCTGAAGAAGAAGCCGATACTTACATAGCTAAACTCATACATATAGTGCAATCAGAAATGCACAGAATAGTAGCACGACCGAGACTCATGCCTTATAACAACATGATAAGCTGGGACTTAGAGCACGTTGACATCCAGACCAGGAGCATTGTCAACCATCAGAAGGTCGTTGTTGGCTCTTTCTGACCAAAAAATATGCAAGTAATGTACAAACTATCCCTTAATCCTAGATATAAATTCAATGCTGCATTCATTTTTGAGTTCGAGCAAAAGGAGTGTGTCCAGTACGCTAGGAACTATCCCGAGATAATAAAGTCTTTGTGGAGGAACCCGGAGAAATTCAGAACCGATGCTCATGGTATATATGCAACAACATCTCTGGACGTTCCCATGGTGTATGTAGCCCTGATGCTATGTCGATTCTTCATAAATAAGGGTCCCACGCATCTTTTGGTGGAATGGGTATCCATCATGCACAAGGTAACAAAGGGTTTTACTTTCAATTGGGCCAAAATGTCGTCCGATAACTTGGCCAAAGAGATTGAATACTATAAAACAACGAAGTCAAAGGGACAACTTGCCCCCTTTTATATGTCAGCATATATCATGGACACCATCTATTTTATGATGCCCTTCTCATTGATGAATTAGAGTTGGACTTCGACCAACGTCGAGCCCATTCATTTCTACCATTCCAAGCTATGGGAAGAAAAATCCAAGGATTTCTTTTATGAAATCTGCCACAATGTTGTGATTCCTGTTCACATAGCCCTGTATGGCCACCCACCTCCTTGAATTTCAGACCAGATTATGGGGAATCTAAGCTATCAGATTGTTTTATTGAGGAAATATTCTCCTATGTCAGAGTTTTTTGATGTTCGGTTCCCCCCCATGCTCTCCCACGATTTTTACTGGACCGGTTGGTATGTAGGGAAGTGGCCTACTAGACAGTAACATGAGGCATCAACAAAGAGCTGAAGGCAACATAGAAAAAGGTATGGTCGACTTTTCCCATTCAGATTGGCATGTTGTCATTACTGGATTTCAGTCACTCCAAAGTGGAGTTTGCAGCTTTGGATGATGTCAAATTGATTGACATCGAATTCAAAAGACACGAGCCACGCAAGGTTGTGGAAAATCACTTAGCCCAGTTCAACATGAAAAGATAAGTGCACGAAATCTCCCCGTATGATGAAATATTTAGGGGATTTAAGTCTTATGATCAGGTACATGATAGATTCCAAACCTTGCCCCCAGATCAACAAGATGGTTTTATCAGCTTTCAAAAGCATAGGCGGAACAGCGTACCGAAGGTACTACAAGGGGAGAAAGTAGTCACTCCACCTTCTCAGGAAGACAAGTCAACATGTTCTGAATCCAGTCACTCTAGTAAGCATAAAGTGGAGGAAACCTCGAAATTCTCAGAGGTATTGACACATAAATTAGAAGCATCATTTTCAAGCCAGCTAGGCCCCCAGGAAAAATCCCAACTCGAGGCTTTCCTAAAGCAGGGAAAAAATGCGCCTCATTTATCACCAACTACCCCTGCTGGCACCTCAAATACATCATAACAACAACAGTCTATGGAGATTGGCACTACCATTACATCATTGACACCTCTGCAATTCAGCTTCAAGACCCTTAATCCCGAAATTGTTTTTTTGAATGATCATACCCCCATCTCGCCCGAAGAAATGCCTCCTTCAGATTTCCTTTTTAGAAGAAAACGGAAGGCCATCGTCAAAAGGGAATCGCACCAGAAATATGGAGTGATAACTAAAAGGCATAGGATGTTGTACGATGGGAATGATCGAGATGATCCAGAATTCATGAAATAAGTTGCAGGTTCATTGGGTGATTTTTCCATTGCAAATCAATGGTATGTGGATAATTTGGCCGAGCAACTACGAAAATAGAGATTATTGGTGGAGCACTTGCAAAATCAAATATATGCCATGGAACAAACTACCAGGAATAAGATGAGCTGAGACTTCGAGCAAATCAGAGCTCATGATCGACAACAAATCCAACAGATGCAGGCTAACCTCGAGGAGCTCCATCAAAGATCACATACCAACCGATGATTGGTCACTCAATGTGATGAATTGATAGATCAATTGCGAGCTAGATTGGACTTGATCGAAGGTACCTCGGTAGATATCTCGACCTTCCAAAATCAAGAACTGGAAATAAATGAAAAGTCGGAAATGGCCCAACATGACATTTTTATGAAAGTTGATGCCATCCATAAGTGCTACCAGGCAGTAGACCTTTCTCTAAAGGGAATTTATATTAAGGAAATAGAAGCTCTCTCATCCTGATCTAGGTTTCAAGAGGCCATCATATTGGTGCATAAAGATGATGCCCTTGATTTTCCTCTACTCTCTCCCTCTGAAAAATTACAAGGTGATATGGCCCTAAAGGAATGGGAAAGGAATTTAGTAGAGAGAAAAAGATTAGCCAAGGAAGTAAAAGACGCTTTCCAGGAGGCATTGTCATCATTAGACAAGATGTTGATCGATTTCGAGGAAAGTAGTATTTCATAAGCCATGGGGAAAATTGATATTGAAATGAATCAACAGAATTCCAGAAGGAGCAAGGAAGGAACTCTAACAACCCTTCAGGAAATGGATCAAATTGATCTTCTTAAGATCAATAAGTGGCTAGTAAGTCCAAGCTCACATCTCCAAGCCACCACTCAGGAAATAAAAAGGATCCAAGAAAAGTCGCCTCAGGTAGAGAGGAGATTATTAACCTTTGAGGTAAATGAAACGATCGAGCCCTCTAAGTTCATAGTGGAATTATTGAATAGGTGAAACCAATGCATTGAACATGGGAAAGCAAATATATCTGGAAGCAAATAAGGAAACCTACACAATGCCCTTTCTTTTTACCCTCCCTACCTTCCACCTTCCTTCAACCACTTATCTCATTCATTCACATTCTAATCTTCACTTATCCCGTATTCATCATCATACACATTTTCCATTGTCATTATTCCCACAAACGATTACTCTTCTTATGCCCATTCGACATTCCTTGTCGAGCCATGCAGTGCTACTCATCCGTTTGTCATTCATCCCTGATATCGACTGTCTTATTGCATTGTTGAGCGTATTTTGAGGGACAGATGTCAACATATGAAAACGACCAAGAAAATATGCCAAATTACTAAGGAGGTCGGACGAAAGTTGTGTCCAGCCTAAAAGACTAAAGAAAAGAGGCGTTTAGCCCAGAAGATGAAGAGACAAAGGAGAACGCCAACATAGCTCATCAGATTTTACATAGTGTTTTCTTATTCAAATATATGCTATTTTTATTTTAAGAAGTCCAACCGTTTGAGTTGTGACAGTTTTTGTATAAATACATAGATTCAAGATCTATTCAGGGGGGCTTCTTACCGGATGTAATAGAGAAAACTCTCATTTTTTAGTATTAATACAAGTGTAGACAAAGATTCCAATTTTTGTTCAGTTTGAGTTATATGTTTCTTCTTTATTTTCATATCTCCAAATTTCCTTATGTAATTCCTTGATAAGCGATTGATTCCAATTTAGTATCACAACTACTATAATCACATTATATCAACAATTCATTAAGTGAGCAGTTTTTCCTCTGTGTTTACTATAAGTAAAACAAGACTTGCAAGCTATTTGAATTACTACATCTCATATCCTGTTCAAGGGTGCATTCTTTACTTCTTCTACTGCAAACAAGGTGAGATTCATTTGCCATTGATGTCTAGATTTTTTTAACGGTTTTGTAAGTTTCTCCCACACCATTTGATATTATAATTGTGACTCAGACAACGAAATACGACCTCTGTACTGTCTAATTATTCATTTCATTTAAGGATCATTTCTTATATAACTAAAGCTAGAAAAAACACTCTTTTAAAACATTCTCTTTAAACATTCCTGATGCCCGACATTACTCTTTGAGCCTTAAGTTTAATCTCACAAACATCTTTTTGGCGTCGTTGTCGAGGACGAAGAAACAAAGTTATTTTCCTTATGAAAATGACAAGGTAGTTTCTATCTTTGATGGTGAAAAAAGATTGAGCACATGATTAATGATTATTTTTATTTTTCACTTGGTGACTCCACCGTAGACAAAATTGGCATTCGATCGAAAAAATACTAGAAAATATACAGACGATAAGCATACCACATCAGTGTCAGATCCCAAAAAGATGTTAAAACCAAAGGGATACCTCAAACAGACTGTTGCATCAACATGTAAAGTTTATCAACCCAAAGTTACACAATTTAATTCTAAGGTTCAGATTGAAGAACTAACCCCTAAAAAAAATCTTTAAACAAATACATTCCACATAGGCATTAACTAGTGAGCCCGAGGGTAAACTGGAAGCTCCAAAGGTAGGGGTTCCCGAGATAAAGGTTGAGATTGACGTGACTGATACTTTCACCAGTAAGAACAAAATATCCCTTTTGATACTCGTTGTTATTGATATCCTGTCGGTTATCTCCTTCCCCGAAGGGAAAATTCCAATTTCCCGAAACTCCGAAGAATATATTTTATACCCCGATTCATCCCCTGTCGGTTCTCTTATATATACATCTTGTAAGTCTGAGGAAACTAGCGCACATTTCCCTTTTCCCCCTCGTATAGAGCTTCTGTCTCCTCTAGGTCTCTTTCCCAAGTTCCCTTCATCACACCCCGAAGTAGTTGAAAGGTCACCACTTTAGTCCCTCGAAGTTTTTGAAAATCCCCTATTTAGCCCTCGAAGTTCGTCTCCTAGACTTCCAATGGATGGTGCTGGTGGCGCTGGAGGTGGAGGAGCAGGTGGACAAGGTCAAGGATAGGCTCCGCCTCCTAGAATATTTTCCAAGGTAGCTGCTAGGTACACTCCCTTGGTCCACCTTGCCATCCTTCATGATTTGCCCGAAAATTATATGAAAAACCTACCAAAATTCATGGGAAAAGGAGATTTAACCACAACCAAACACATAGCCTTTTTTGATCAGTTTGTTGATATCCTTGGCATTGAACACGAAGATGCTTAATCAAGGATGTTAGTACAAACCTTCGAAGGACAAGTGAGAACCTGGTTCTGAGGACTTCCGATAGGTTCCATACGATCATATGATGATCTAGAAAATGCCTTCCTAAGACAATGGGGAGAGAAGAAGGAACATCTCTATTATCTGACTGAATTGAGGGCTTTAAGAAAAAAGAATTCTGAATCAGTTATTGAATTTACTCATAGGTTCAACAAACTGTACAACAAAATCCCAGTTGAAGTCAAACCCTCTCAACCTGCAACAAAGGTAACTTTTGCAGGGGATTTTGAACCCGACTTTACCCTCCTCTTAAGAGAAAGAAGACCTGCCACTCTAGCAGGAATGCAAGATGATGACATAGAAATTGAATCTAATATGATGGCATCCAGGAAATTAAAAACTAAGGTTGAAATGGGAACCAGAGAAACTAGACGTTTCAAAGAACAAGAAGGAACCTCTGGATCCGGAAAGTTCGCAGAAGAAAAGATGGATGAGATGGCCAAGATAATCAAATATTTATCAAACAAAATATCCAGAATGGAGCTAGATCAAGACAAACTTGACACTTACGTTAGGAATTAGTTCAAGAGAAAACCTAACCCCCAGATGTAATAGAGACAAATAAAAAATGAAGATCAAAAAATCCAAGCCCCATTTAAAACTGAAAATTTTATGTAGAGGGATAACATGAAAAATTATGAGGAGTTAGAAGAAGATCTGAACAACCTTAGTGATGACGATCTCGAGACACATTTAACTAGACATGATTATGAGAAGTCTTTAGATCTAGAATTCTTGTTTAATAATGAGGAAAGAATTAATAATCTGGGAGACTCTGCCTATCAAGGGCTCACCGACTCAATAATGGATGAACTCCAAAAGAAGTACGATTTAAGGCCCAGAGAAAAAAATCCTACGAATGTTCCACCGAAAAATATTTTGTCACAAAATAAAATGAATGAGGCAGCAATTACTAAACTGCCAGCTGAAACACAAGCTGCCCGAACAAAACCAGTTGAAACAAGAACAACACAAACTAAAAAACCGGAAAATACAAAAACAAAAATTCCAACCAGAGAAATCGAAAAAACAATCGGATGTTTCAGTTTAGAAAACGAACTCAATAGAATTAAAATCCCCATGCCTCTGTTTCAGCTTGCAAAAAAACCGATTTATAAAAAGCAAATTGCTAAAGTGATAATTTTTTCTGATGCTGAATGTCACACAGATGTTATTAATCTACAAGATGAAATACCTATGATCATGTTTGGTCCACACATCGAAAACACCAAGGATTATGTTGCTCCATTTTATATTACACTAACTGTGCACAACCATTTACTCCACAATTGCATGTTAGATTTTGAGGCCTCTCATAATTTAATTCCTAAAATTATCATGGAGAAATTACGCCTCGAAATTACTATACCTTATCAAGACTTGTACTCATTTGATTCCATAAAAGTTAAGTGTCTTGGCATGATTAAGGATCTAGTAGGAAATCTTGCTCAAATCCCTGTAAAAAGTGTCCTTGTGGATGTGGTTGTTGCTGACATCCCTGCCAAGTATGGTATGCTTCTATCCAAGTCTTGGGGGGCTAAATTAGGAGGACCAGTTCAACTGGACATGACTTATGCCATGATACCAATTTTTGGTGGACAATTCACGCGACTGTACAAAGAAATTAGACTGGCGTATACTGGAAGTGACCCGCAAAACCCCAATAATTACCCAGTCTACGTTGTTGATCATGACTTAGGAAATTGTATATTATCTATAGATGATGATTTCAAAGAATGTACAGAAGAAGAAAATAAAATATTAGAAATAACAAAGAAAAATGTAAATAGTAGAGAAGGAATGTGGAAAATGTTCTTCGATAGTGCCTCATCCTGTGAAGGAGCAAGCGCTGGATTTTTTTTCTTAGCACCAGGTGATGAGTATGTTATTCCCTTCTCTTATAGATTACAATGGGATCTCGATTATACGAATAATGTATGTGAATACGAAGCTCTAGTTTTAGGATTAGAAGCTGCTATGAAGTTAAAAATTGAACATCTAATAGTTTATGGTGATGCAGAGCTTATTGTAAAACAAGTGAAACAACAATATCAATCTAAACACCCAAGGTTGATATCACACAGGAATTGTGCCCGAGATCTTATAGAAAATTTCTTCTCATCTTTTAACATACACTTTATTCCCAAAATGGAGAACCAACAAGTTGATTCCTTAGCCAAGGCTGTTGCGACCTTCATACCGCCCACTGTCTTGAAACTGAAGTATCACATCGAGATGAGACATAGCCCCTCGATCCTGAACAATGTCCAACACTAGAAAGTGTTTGAAGACTACAAACAAATTAAACAGTTCCTGGAGATGATTGATGAGTTTTCTAAAGCTCACATAGATTGGGAAAACCAGAATGATCCTACTTGGATTATACATGAAGGGGAGAGCCCAGAAAAATTCGAAGACAAGATCGCGAACCACCATATTCTCATGCTTAATAACAATCAGATTCCTCGAGATATGATCCCCTTAGAAAGACTATTTTACCAGGGTGACATTCCCTTAAAGTCTACCTTGTGTCCTGAACCCAAGGAAGTTGAAGACTATAATGTGGGAAATAGCGAAGACCCAAAAATGGTCAAGATATCAAAGTACCTTCTGACCCAAATGAAAAGTAAGTACGTTGAGTTGCTTAGGCAATACAAGGATGTTTTTGCCTGGTCTTATGATGATCTGAAAACTTATGACACCTCTGTTATTGAACATAAGATTCCTCTAAAGCATGCTATTAAACCTTTCAGGCAGAAACTCAGACAGATAAACCCTATTCTTCTTTCAATGATATAAAGGGAAGTCAAGAAACTTCTCGATGCAAAAATTATCATCCCACTCAGGTATTCCGAATGGGTAGCGAATTTAGTTCCCGTCAAAAATAAAAATGGCGAAATAAGGCCCTGCTTAGATTTCAAAAACTTAAATCGGTCGTCCCTCAAAGACAACTACCCACTCTCGAAAATGGATCATGTTCTAGAAAAGGTAGTTGGAGCTAACATGATGTTTATGATTGATGGTTTTTCCGGATTCAATCAAATCATTGTCCATGAAGACGACAGAGAAAATACTACGTTTACCACTCCGTGGGGAACTTTTATGTACGATAAAATTCCATTTAGTTTGATGAATTCAAGGGATACTTTCCAAAGAGTGATGGACATCGCATTCGTCGGTGAGAAAGACAAATTCGTTGTTATTTATCTCTATGATTTGACGGTTTTTTCTAACTCTGATGTAGAACATCTACTACACCTCGGGCATACCTTCGAAAAATGCAGAAAGTTCGGTTTGTCTCTTAATCCTAAGAAATCACATTTCGCTATGAAAGAAGGTAAGATATTGGTTCATATAGTGTCAAAAGAAGGAATCAAGGTTGACCCGAAATGATTTGAGGCTATAGACACAATTAATATTCCTAGGAACAAAAAAGAAATTCAATCTTTTTTAGGAAAGATAAACTTTTTGAGAAGATTCATTCCCAATTTTGATGAAATAATTAAAATGATTACAGATATGTTGAAGAAAGACAAGGAAGTGAAATGGACCGCTGAAGCTAAAGCATCATTCGAGCGCGTCAAGAAGGCTATATGGGAAACACTGGTGTTAGCAAGTCCAAACTATATGAAGGAATACCTGATCTTTTTGTTTGCTTCTGAACAAACCGTTGCAGCGGTATTTCTGCAAAAGAACGAGGAAGGATTTGAGCAACTAATAGCTTTATTCAACAAAATCCTTAGGGATGCAGAGCTAAGGTACGATATACTTGAGAAGCAAGCATATGCAATGGTGAAGGCCCTCAAGGATTTCAGGACATATGTACCATATTCCAATATAATCACTTATGTGCCAACTAATGCTATCAAAGACATTTTAGTTCAACCGGATAGTGATGGGAGAAGAGGACAATGGCTGGCTAAAATTCAAGAATTTGATCTAGAAGTGAAACCGACCAATCTAGTCAAAGGTCAGAGCCTGGCGAAATGGTTAGCCGAATCAAATTTTAGGGCGCTCGGGATAAATCACCTCGAATCACATAGATGTATCCCAGATATAGAGGAGATTGACGATCAAAACCCTACGATTCAAATCAAAGATAAGTTTTCTTCCTCTGTTTGGTATTGCAATATTGTTTCATACCTCCTTACCCTTCAATGCCCAAATGGCATGACTCCATCCAAGGCGAGAACTTTGAAGCTACACACAATTAAATATAGTATTATTGATGACCAACTATACTGGAAGGATCCTCTAGGTTTCTTGTTATGTTTCTTAACAGAACCTGAAATAGAAGGAATCACAAATGAATTTCATGAAGGAGTGTGTGGAGGAAACCACACTTGGAGGGAAACGACCTACGAGATTTTAAGAGCTAGATATTATTGGGCAAAGTTATTCACTAATGTGAATGCCAAGGTCAGAGCCTACAAATCTTGCCAACTGTTCTCTGGTAAGAAAAAGCTCCCCGCACTACCTTTAATCCCAGTCAAAGAAAAATCTCCCTTTCAACAATGGGGTTTAGATTTCATCGGAAAGATCCACCTGCAGTTAAGTGCTCAACATAGATGGATTTTAACCGCTATCGATTACTTCACGAAATGGGTAGAAGATCTTCCAACTCATAATGCTACATATTCGGTGGTAATAAAGTTCTTGGAAGAAAACATCCTATCGATATTTGGTTGTCCTCGAAAAATAGTCACGGACAACGCCCAAGCTTTCAAATCTATGGCAATGGTCAGTTTCTTCCAAAAATACAACATTGTGTTAGGACATTCTACAACCTACTATCCTTAGGGGAATGGGATTGTCGAATCATCTAACAAGAGCCTGATGACTATAATAAAAAAAATGTTGACGGAAAATAAAAGGCTTGGCACGTCCACCTGAAATATGCCCTATGGGTGAACTGAATCGGCACCAAGAAATCAATAGGTATGTCCCCTTTTCAATTGGTTTATGGTACTGTTGTTTTCCTTCCTATCAATATTTCTCTCCCTGTGATGAAGCTTTGGAAGGATGCAAACAAAGAGCCAAATGACATTACAAGAAGGATAAATCAACTAATTGAAGTTCATAAAAATAGGGTCGAAGTAGACGATAAACTCCAAAAATACCAAGATAATATGAAGGCCCTTTTCGTTAAAAAGGCTAAAGACAAGGAGTTTCTTCCTGGAGATCTAGTCTTAAAGTGGGACGCTAGAAAAGAGGATGCAGGGAAACATGGAAAGTTCGACCATCTCTAGTTCGGGCCATTCATAATTGCAACTGCCGAGGGAAAAAAATCCTTCTTATTGGAAAATCTCGATGCCCCTATCAACGGGTGTTACCTAAAACATTTTATGCAATAATCATATTTCAGATTCCCATTGTATATACCGGTTTTGGTTCCTGTTTTGGTTTGCAATTTTATTCTTCTTTTGTAAATGATCCAAATTTTAATTTTACTGTAAATAAACCAGGTTTACTTTATATCATCAAAACAAGAATATAAAAACCTATATATCACATACCATCTCTATTCTGCGGAATTTTCTTACACCTCCTATTTTGTTCTCTTGCGTAATACATACTTTCATACGAGAGATAAGGATGCATCATAATCCAACACTCATTTTTCAAAGACATTCGTTTTCTCTCAAAACATGTGACAAAGTAATGATTTACTTAATTGAAAATACAAAGGAAATCTGAGGTATGAACTACCCCGCTAGTTCAAACTAACATTTTAAGGAAGTCTTATCGGATGTAAAGGAGGTTTCACTCATATAGATATTGTCACTTGATCAAAGATCAGAGAAGTATGAATTTTCAGCTTAATGCCAAAGCCTTCTTTGAATGAAATAAAGAAACGAAATAAAAAATGAAATAAAAAGAAAAAGAAAATAAGAATAAAAAAGGGGGATTGAAAGGAAGTTCGAGAATTAATAAACAAACTTATGTCAGAATGAGATTCTTTGATGTCTCTCCCTCTGAATCATTGTACTATTTTATTTTGCCTATCCCTGATCTTTTATAACCTCCTGATTTTCACTACTTTTCCTGGGTCTTCATAGAAAAAAAGAATTACATCTTGACTCTGGAAACTTAAAAACATATCTCCGAAACAAGATTAGGCGAAAATATTTATGTTCCTTTGATTTTAACTGAAAAAAAGTATGTCCAAGATAATCCTAATAACTTTAGCTCATATATTAGATTTTAATTTGACTAATTCACTCAAGGTCTATCCCTGAAAATCAAAATCCCTATAAAATCTTCCCTATAGGCGAAGGTGTATTGAAGCTTGAAGGAAAATTAGTTGCAAAATTAAATCTAATTTTTTTTTGTGACAGACCTTCCTGTTAAAATTTTAAGTAGATATCATCCCTTGTATGATACATATAGATTGATTTCCCCCACTTCAAAATATTAAAATAAAAGACATATGGTGAAAGGAAATTCATAATTTGATTGCCCCCATCTTGTCCTGAGAGGTGATGAAAGGAAATTCATATAATGATTTCCCTAATCTCGGAAAATGCAAAAATGCTAATTGAAGTGGTGAAAGGAAATTCAATGGGAGAAGTAGATAAATTCACCAAGGTACTGAAGAGGCTCGTTGGCAGTGAAGAAATATCTATGATATCTATATGGCTGTCATACATATCTATGAAACATACTTTGACATCTAATTCTCTTTCTGATTATATTTACATTTTGAACTAACGAGGGTCTGCCTAAATAAATTATTACATTTACTTAACCTTGATGCGAACGAAGTCAGTCGAATTCTTATATTTCATTTAAATTCATTTTGATTATCTTAAACAGTTCCAAACTCAGCTTCAGGAAAGGGAAATTTTTAATAGCCTAACTTGAGATCAATAATCAGGGGTGTTTTGAAGGTTTTCTGAGATTCGGTTGAAGTTTAATTTTTTTTTTCTGTATGATTAATTCCTAAAAGTGTTTCCCAGAAATGAAATAATGAATCCATTTTCCCAATAAAGACACTCGGTCTATTGTTCTTCCGCATCTCACAGTGAGACATGATCCCCAAATGGAGCCTATGTTGGAACGCATACAATTCTAAACTTTTGAGCCCTATACTTTTCACCTTGTATAATTATACCCGAAGAAAACAAAAAGTTGGTAAATGACATTTTAAATTTAATCAAATTCCTTTTCTGGTTGGTAAATAATAAGGCGCGCACGACATCTACCATTGATGAGTTTTTCCTTTGATTGAATGATCCTAATACCTCCGGAGTTTTGGAGTTGCCTAATTTTTAAAGAGGTAAATCTATAACGGTCATTTCAGAGCTCCATGCTTCGGATGTTGCAACAAGTCTTAACAATAAAAACCCTGAAGCTCCGAAACCCGAAAGTGTCTTCTCATTATTTTTCCTAAACCTTTTTAGAAAGGGCGCAAGTCGTAAGACGCGTGTACCTTCTGAGTCTTTCCTGAGTTGACACATTGCACCTCCCTTTCCTCGACATGTCACTGCGGGAGATGATCCTTCGGGATTATAACAAAGAAATAATTTACAAATCACCGAAGTACCAAAATGCCGAAGTATTAAACATTAAATGATTAAGTTAATCACGATCAAGATATAATTAATGACCCCGCGGTTCATATTTCGAGCATTTCCCCTGTATCATATCCTAAAATCTCCCGAGTTCGAACTCCCGAAACACTTGAAGTTAATGCACCATCTTAAACATGATTAATTAAAAGTTTACAAGTGATTATTCGAAGATTAATATTTTCGCGGATTCAGGATTTAGGAGGTTCCCACTCTGTCACATCGAAAACTCCTGAACACGAACCATCGAAGTGTTGGTGGAATCTATGACTAGTTAATGATAATGATTCAAACACAGATTGTGGATCGCTGGGTAGACTTTCCCATCAAACGTTAATAAATTATCCATCAGTGAAGTTATATGAAAAGCGATGACTTTGTTTTGAATAAAAGCATTTTGGTTTCGAATTCATTTTCACTTTCTGGAATTAGCAAGCTTTATATTTTTAAAGGATTCACGAATTTTCTTTGCAACAAGTAATTTCACTCCGTCTCCTTAGAATTTATGGTGCCACGGAAAATGATGAAAAATCCTGATGCGGCTGGCGAGGATTCAAACCCAAATGCAGACGTTCTGTCAGACACCATGTTGCGAGCCATGGACATTGTTAAATCTTGGACATAGGTGTTCGAGGTTTTGGAACATGAAATCATCAACTGTTGAGAGGAATCTAATGAAGAAGAAGACGATACTTACATAGCTAAACTCATACATATAGCGCAGTCGGAACTGCACAAAATAACAGTACGACCGAGACTCATGCCTTATAACGACATGATAAGTTGGGCCTTAGAGCACGTTGACATCCAGAGCAAGAGCATTGTCAACCATCAGAAGGTCATTGTCATATCTTTCCGACCAAAACATATGCAAGTAATGTACAAACTATCCCCTAATCCTAGTTATACATTCAATGCTTCATTCATTCTGGAGTTCGAGCAAAAGGAGTGCGTCCAGTATGCCAGGAACTGTCTTGAGATAATCAAGTATTGGTGGAGGAACCCAGAGAAATTCAGAATCGACGCTCATGGTATATATGCCACAACTTCTTTGGATGTTCCCATGGTCTATGTAGCCCTGATGCTATGTCGATTGTTTGAAAAGAAGATTCACACGCATGTTTTGGTGGAATGGGTATCCATCATGCACGAGGTAGAAGAGGGTTTTACTTTCAATTGGGAAAAAATGTTGTCCGATAACTTGGCCAAAGAGATTGCAGACTATAAAACAACGAATTCAAAGGGAAAACCTGCCCCCTTTTATATGTCGGCATATATCATGGATGCCATCTGTTTTATGATGCCCTTCCCATTAATGAATTGGAGCTGGACTCCAGCCAGTGTCGAGCCCATTCATTTCTACCATTCCAAGATATAGGAAGAAAAATCCAAGGATTTCTTTTATGAAATCTGCCACAATGTTGTGATTCCTGTTCACATAGCCCTGTATGGCCACCCACCTATTCGAATCAGACCAGATTATGGGGAATCTGGGGCTAGAAGATTGGTTTATTGAGGAGAACTTATCCTATATCAGAGTTTGAGTTATGTGTTTCTTCTGTATTTTCATATCTCCAAATTTATTTATGTAATTCCTTGATAAGCGATTGATTGCAATTTAGTATCATAACTACTGTAATCACATTATATCAACAATTCATTAAGTAAGTAGTTTTCCTCTGTGTTTACTATAAGTAAAACAAGACTTGCAAGCTATTTGAATTACTGCATCTCATATCCCGTTCAAGGGTGCACTCTTTACTTTCTTCTACTGCAAACAAGGTGAGAGTCATCTGCCATTGATGCCTATCTTTGTTTAACGGTTTTGTAAGTTTCTCCCACACCATTTGATATTATGATTGTGACTTAGACAACGGAATACGACCTATGTATTGTCTTATTATTAATTTCATTTAAGGATAATTTCTTATATAACTAAACGTAGAAAAAACACTTTTTTAAAACATTCTCTTTAAACATTCCTGATGCCTAACATTACTCTTTGAGCCTTAAGTTTAATCTCAGGAACAACATCCTGCTCCAATTGAAGCAGATAAAACCACCCGGTTCATTAAGAAGATCTACAACATTCGTCAACAGGTTCAAGATAGCCTATAGAAGTCCAATGATAAGTACAAGCAATGCCATGATGAACATTGGGTGCCACATAAGTTTCAGGTGGGCAACAAAGTTTGGTTGCATTTTCAGAAATGACACTTCACCAGACCCCATCAGAAGCTTCACCCACTCTGTTATGAGTCATACACCATCACCAAGGTCGTTGGTGATAATTATTTTGAGCTCAACATTCCTCCTTTCCTTGGCCTGCACCCAATGTTCAACATGGATATCCTTCGACCTTATTTCCCACCATTATTGGACACCTCAGAGATAGCAGGACAACTTACACCAACATAGCTCAACCCCGACTACATACAACATGTATCCAATGATCATATTGTGTACAAACAAGTCAAGGGCACTCACTAGCAAAGGATCCATCTTTATCGAGTTTTCAAAGTAGGGAAACTCCTACACCAAGGCAAGTGGCTCACCCGGGGCCAAATTCAACAGAAATTTCCTTATCTAATGGGGGCACTCAACACAATGGAGACCATTGCTTCCTAGGGCAGGAGGATTGATGCATATGGATGTCGGTGGCCTCCCACCTATTCCAACTAGCTCATTTTGGTATTTTTTTTTAAGTTTGACGTTTTTTTCCTAGTTTTCGGGTCCCTAACTTTCGGGGACGTTTTGAGGCCCTAAACAACGTTTTTAGGGATTGCCACAATCAAAATGATTAGGGCTCACCACAGACCACATGTGTAGTCCTTGGATAGACCTTTCCAATGGGCTATCGTGTGCCTAAAACGAAGATCATATGAAAAAGTTACGACCCCGAGAAATTGATGTACTAACTTACCCAAACGGGGCCCACATGACTTTTGGCGCTTCATCTCCTAGGGTTGGGTTTTTGGATGTCTAGGGTTTTTGACATTCCTGTTTATTGTAAAAATGCCTTGAGAGCCTCATTGTAATGATCTTATTGCGAATGAGAGCAACCATCACATCTCTTCTCAAAGATAAGCCACCACCATTCTAGCAAGCTTATTTTTCGTTGCATTTTATAGTTTCAACTTATTTCCTTATTGAATAGAAACCAATTTTATTGTATATCTGTTATTCTGTGTTAAACATCTTTTGATAATAATCTGTATTCATTTCGTTCTTCTCATAAAATTTGGATCAGGTAACATCCTCAATAATGTGTGTGTGATAGTCAGATTGGCATAGCAAGGTCAAATATTTGAGTATTTAATGATGAATTATGTAGAAAGCGGTTTGAATTGCAGTCCAGATCGAGGGGTAGATAAATTATGAAGTTTTATTGTAAAACAAACATCAAGAATTCAGACTTTTAAATAAGTCAATAGAAAGACTACCCGATAATCCAAATATATGGATTGACATGTTTCTATCATTAAGGTTCCAACATCTGATTTTTCTTTATAAATGGTATCCAAATTTCTTCCAGTCCACCAACCTAATAGAAAAAATTCCATTACATTGAGGTTCCACCATCTATCATCTGGGTTTTTGTATTAAAAGACAATGTGGATCTCTGTTATTCAGACAAGATGGATTTTGGGGTTTCTACGTTAGAGTTATGTTATTTAAATTTTTTCTCAAAGAACAAGTATCCACCCATCCAGGTTCTCTGCAGTCATTAATTGATTGAATCAAAGGCCACCAAATCGCTGAAGAAGGGAGCACCAAAATTGTAATAGATAAGTTCCATCAATTCACTAAGAGTCATGCCACAATTTTGCTGCTTCAGATGCCATGAAATCACAACAGAAGAAGGCCACAAAACTACAATAGAAAAGGCCACGAATTTGCTGTAAAAATTGGCCACAATTTCGCTAGGTAAAAGGCCCACCAAAATTCACTGCATATTGGGCCACATAATTGCAGTTAAATATCCCATGAAGTCGTTGATAAAGAGTCATCATATTCCCTGAGAAGAGGTGATAAATGGAAGCGTTTCACTTTTTTCTAAGTCAAGGATTCTTCTTTTTGTTGTTCTTCGGAATGGTCCAAAGGCATTTGATTATATTACACAAGGTATAGTCAAAGAGTGTGGTTGGCACAATTTGTCTTCTCAGAAAAGGTCTTCTCAAGAAAATGCTCATGGGAATATTCAATTGTCAAATTTTCCACAGGGGATCTCCATGGACATGCAAACAACTTTTTTTTCAAGAAAATCCATAATCATAATAAAATACATGATTCGAGAAGTGGTAGATAAGGGAAAGTTGGAAATCCTTGATCATTCAAATGGGAATGTTGTAGGATTTTGTGAAATGTTTGATGATTATCTTGAAAGAGTAGAAATTTCTGGAGAAGATGAAGGTGAAGATGAGGTAGTAGATAAAAAATCTAATGAAACCATATTGCAATGGTTGTGTGACGAGACTGAGAAGGAGTACAACCAGATTTGCGCATTTTAGAGGTGAAATTATGACTTGCTTATATTGACAAACCATGTGATCATTGCAAACTTCCAATGGAGTAAAGGAAATAATTTATGATCCAATTGTTACACTTTTTATTTTATGATTATCATATTATTTTGATTGCCAATTTTATTAGTTTGCCTTGTTATTAATTATTGGTTTTATTAAATGTATAGGTAGGCACAATATAATAAAGATTTATTCAAGAAACAAGGATTTTTCCAATGCTAGAATTATATTTTAATTGTTAGGATAGTTATTTTCCAATTATTTTAGGAAAATGAAATTTTTTCCAAAGCTAGAATAATATTTTAATTGTTAGGATAGTTGTTTTCCAATTATTTTAGGAAAATGAAAACCAAAATCCTAAAGAGAATGGGAATAAAAGAGTTGATAGATATTGTTACCAAAATTCCTAATATTAATTTATCTTCTCTTCATTTTTTCCCATGGATATTATTCATCAAATATTGATATTAATGATTACATGAAAATTGTTTTGTGTCAGAGACAAGTGGTCAAATTAAGAAAAGAGAACGAGTTTGAGATCTTGAATCATACAAATTCATATGTATAAAAAATTGAAATTTGTTATGTAGTAGGAGGCCTTTGATTGGAAAATGATAAAAACATGTAACGACACAATTGATTAAGAGGATATTTTATTGGTTTTAGTATATTTTTTCTACTATTTTTGTAAATAGGGATTGAGATTCTTTGGTTTTTAGGAGAGAAAAATGAAAACCAAAATCCATGTGGGTGGAGGAACATATGTAACCATAAAACAATCCAAGGGAAATGAAAAGGATTTTTTTTCATTTGAGAGGGGCTGGAAGATTTGAATTTTTCTCTCGTATATTTTTATCAAGTCAAATACGTGATTGAAGGTTAATTCACGACTAGTTCTTATAATTGAGCATTTTCGTCAATTGGTTATTTTATTGAGTTCTTTTCATTATTGAAATGGCTAGGTGAAATACTATGATCTGATTGTGATTTTGAGTGCAAGGACATGTACACTATATTTTACATGTGAATTTCTTCTTATGGTTAGAGAAATGAACATGCTAGTAACGTTTATGTTGAGAATTATGAATTCCTTTTAGCTTTCAATATTTAAACTTTATGCTTGCAATCATCATTTCTAGTACTATTAAAATGTGATTGCATTTGCATGTTAGATTAGGATGCATTTAGGATTTAGAATATTGCAAATGGATGAGTCTCCCTTCGGGGTGCAATCTTTTTAATTGGTGGCATCTAGGCCCACATATAAGAGGAAATTTCCATACCAGACAAGAGTAGGTCTAGTTGGGACCTGCCATCGGGAAATTCTCCCCTTGTTGACATAGGTCATTTTTACCCATCAATAGTTTCTTGCTTAGAAGTGGTGTGATGGTTTATAACCTTGTCAGGGTTGAGCTTTGTTGGTGTCAATTGTTCTGCGATCTCTAAGGTGTCTAATAATGGTGGAAAATATGGTCGAAGGAGGCCCACATTGAACACTAGGTCAAAGCCAAGGAAGGGTGCAGTTTTGAGCTCAAAATCATTGCTACCCACAACCTTGGTGATAGTGTAAGGCCCATAGTGAAGTGGGGGAAACTTCCAATGGGGCCCTATAAGGAAATCTTTCTATAAATGTAACCAGACCTTGTCTCCCACCTTAAATTGGTGTGGTACCTAGTGTTGATCATGACAATGCTTGTACTCAACATTGTCTTTCTGCAAAATCTCATGGACCTATTGGCAGATGTGTTGAATTCACTCAATGAATCTGGTGGCTTTGTTCGCCTCAAACCAAACATGGGAAGATTCTTCATGTGTGGTTGCAAGAGGTAGTGCAACATCAATGGGACCCAAGGGTTGGAATACCAACCCCACTTGAAATGGGATATGGTCGGTGGAGCCATGGAGAGCCCGGTTGTAGCTATGTTGAACATAGGGAAGAATCTCATCCCATGCACGCAGATGATTAGAATTGTACATGCCCAGGATGTGTGCAATCATCCGATTGACGACCTCTGTCTGGCCATCATTTTGGGGGTGGAAACAAATTGATTTAGTGAGCTTGGTGTCCAACAATGACTAGAGACATGACCAAAATGTGTTGAGGAACCTGTTGTCCCGATTTGAGGTGATGGTCTGTGGTATCCCAAAATGGACCCACACCCAGTCGAAGAAGAGCTTGGTAGTATCTTCCGCTGTGATGCTCTTCTTGCAGGCTGTGATAATGACCATCTTTGAAAACCAATCAGCCACCACAAATACACAATCATTGTTGTGCTTGGTGGATGGGAGGCCAGACATGTAATCCATCGATATAGATTCCCAAGGCCTCTTGGGAGTAGGAAGAGGGGTGTATAAGCCTTGCTTCTTGATGGATGGCTTGGAAACGACACATGCAATGCAAGATCTGATATACTTCCTAATGTTTTGTCAAATTTTTGGTCAATAAAAATGTTTCTGTAGAACGACCACACTTTTCTCCATGCCAAAATGTACTGCCATTCGACTGTAGTGAGACTCCAAAATCAGTTTTGCATGCTAATTTGTGGGAACACAGAGGTGGCCGAGATGGCATAACAATCCATCTTGGATGTGAAAATCAGTGACATTCTCTCTTGTACCCAAGGGCTGATAGGTGGTGGCGAAGTCAGGGTCACACTGATAAAATTGGGGCCACTTAGATGCCTCATGCCCACAGGAATGGAGCATTGTGGTAAGTGCAACAACGAGAGGGAGAAAATGAAGTTAGCGACATGATTTTTGCTCCATGTTTGATACTTGATGTTGAGATGGAACTGTTGTAGGTATGTGGACCACTTTTGATGGTGGTTGTTCTGCAACTTCCCCTGTGTTTGTATGAACTGCAGATGCTTGTGATCAACGTGATGATTGTCTCCTTTCCCATAATGTAATGTTTCCATTGACGACAAGATTTCACAATGAAATACATTGCTTTTTCATAGGTGGGGTATTTCTAGACAGTATCTGAGAGTGTCTCACTATGGTATGCTACTGGATGACCATGTTGAGTGAGAATTGTGCTTACAACATAGTAAGAGGCATTAGTCTCAATATCGAACGGTTGTTGCAAATCAGGTAAGGAGAGTAATGGAGTTGAGCACATGTGATGCTTTAGATCATTAAATGTTTGTTGTTGTGTCTGCCCCCATGCGAACTTTTCCTTTCCACTGCCCTTGGTTACTTGGCTAAGGGCCCATGCAATATGGGAGAATCCCAACACGAACCTTCGGTAGAAGTTGGCAAGTCCCAAGAAGCTCCAAAGCTTGGTCAGTGCGGTCGGGGCTGACCAGTCATGAATGACTTGGATCTTAGTTGGATCCACATGTACCCCATGCTCATCAACATTGTAGCCCAAGTATTGGACCCTGTTCATGCCAAAGGAGCATTTTTTCAAGTTGGAATATAGCTTGTGTTGCCACAGAGTGCCCAAAACCTATTGAATATGTTGCATGTGATCCTCCCAAGTTCTGTTGAATATGAGGATGTCCTCCAGATATACCACCACAAAAGAGTTGGTAAAGGGTCTCAATACATCATCCATCAATCTCATGAAAGTTGTTGGTGCATTTGTTAAGCCAAAGGGAATGACCAACCATTCAAAGATACCTACTTTAGATTTGAAAGATGTCTTCCATACATCAGTTGGTTCGATGGGAACCTGGTGGTAGCCAGAATTTAGGTTAGTCTTGTTGAAGAACTTTTCCCCCTTGAGTTGGTCAAGAAGTTCATCAATTCGGGGAATTGGGTACCGGTTACAGAATGTGATTTTGTTTAATGCTCTGTAATCAATGTAGAGTCGCTAGGTCCCGTCTTTCTTTTGTACTAGCATAATTGGGCTTCCGCAAGGAGAGGATTTGGGTCATATGTTCCCCTTTTGAAGAAGCTCTTGGATCTGGCGCTTGATTTCATCATTTTACATCAACGAGCGATGATAGAATAGTCCATTAGGAAGCGATGAATCGAGGGTTATATCAATTGGATGCTTGACCTGGCAGTGTGTCGGTACCCCGGTGGGTGAGGATAAGATATATCTATACTCTTCCATGATCCCGTCCACTTGCTTCTGCTGCAAAGAAAGGCTCTATGTAGAGGTCACTAATGTGGCGATGACCTTCTGGTTACCATGAGCATGGATCACAAAGAAGATGAACTTCCTGGTCTGTGAAATGACCTTACTGCAATGCTTAACAAAGATTAAAGAAATAACGGTAGGCGATGCTACCTCTGGTATCCTGTACAATTGTCTACCCAAAGTAATAATAACACTGTGGGGTCTAGACTCATACACAACATGTCACTTCCATAAATATGGTTGGCCTAAAAGAACATCACAAACTTCAAGGGGAGAAATATCACACAATACCTTGTCTTTGAAGGGCTTGATGTTGTAGGGAAAACAAAATTGTTGGTTGACGCGAAGATCTTGTCCTTGGCGAAGCTAGTCTATGGTGTAGGGTTGCCGGTGTGGTGTTATCAACAGGTCCAACCACTTGACGACCTCTGTTGAAATCAGGTTCTTCTGACTGTCGCTATTGAAAATGAAATGCAACATAGTCCCATTTACCCACATCTGTGGATGAAAGAGGCATTCCCCTTCCTTTGGTTCTTTTGGTTTGCTTGGTTGGAATTTGGTGGTAGCGACAGTGTCACTGGGTTTGGAATCAATGATCCTCTTCCCACTTTCTAGATTTGATTCAGAGTCAGAATATACCTCTGATTCAGAAGCTTTCATCTTATCCACCAGTGACTTCTTGGAGTGACATTCTTCAATGTTGTTCCAATGTATTTTATGGTATTCACACCATTTTCTCACGTCCTTCTTTGACTTCTCATTACCCTTCTTGGGTTGCGGTTTGGAATGGTTGTCCTGAGAGCAACCATATTTTCTCTATCCCTTGTTTTGTGGGTTGGGGCTGCTTTTTCCCTGCTTCGGCTGTGAGGAGTTTGTAGATCCAAACTCTTGCCTCTTCTGCTTATATTTATGCTCGATCTTGAAACATATCTATAAGTCGCACCTAATGATGCGATGTCCAGAAAATCCAATTATGTTTGAATGTATATATGCAATCAGTCATGATATTTGAGCACCAGATGTCGTTTGGAGTCTTTGATACCCAATTTGGTGCACAGGGTATGGAAAATATTGGTGAAATATGGTATTGTCTGGTCCCTTTCCTGATGCAACATGGTTCATCTTGTGCACTGGTCCTTGTAGCTTCCAATATGGTAGTACTGTTCTTTAATGACATCCCTGAAGGAATCCCATGTGAGGGCGACCGCAAATACTGCAGATTCCTCTATGGCCCTTTGATTAGAGTAAGTATCCCACCAATCCTTAACATGGGGGACGACCTTGAGGAGTGCAAAAGTAATCTTTTCCCTTTCAGAAAAATTATGGACCAAGAAATACCCTTTGAGCAGATTCAACCATTTATCTACGACATCCACATCTATCATTCCTTCAAATAATGGAATATCAAAATTTAATTGTATCTTGAAGGGGGTTGCATGGACGTTTGATGAAGATGCATCTCCTGTGGACAACCACTGAAGAATTTTTGCAAAGTTGTCCATCATTTCGTTCATTTGTCATGCAAAGGCTTCCTCAAGAAAATTTTTAAAAGGATCTTCTGCTCCATCATCTTTCTTCACATCCCCCATGGGTTGTTGTCGGGCTCAGCGTGGTCGATATTGCAAAGGCTCGACTGTTTCGAGTCCCAATTTCTTGTACCCAGATCTTGTCGGGGACATGCACAAAGAAAAATAAATGAAGATCAGACCGCTCTGATACCATTGATCTGGATTTATGAGCGAAACGAAAGGAATAATAGACTAAATACAATAACATAGAGATACAAAGAACAACAAAAGATATCTAGTGAAAAATAACTTCTATTGAATAAATAAAATAGGCTGAAGCTGTAAAACTGCAGAATTGAAAGCAACTTGCTCGAATGGTGGTAGCTATCTCTGAGAAGATATGTGGCTGCTACATGCATCCGTCTAAGTAGAATGATTACAATGAGGATCCAAAGTCATTTTTAACATTACTCATGAATACCAAAACCCTAGACATAAAAAAACCTAACCCTAGAAGAAGAAACGCCAAAATTTATGTGGGCCCTGATGGGTAAGTTAGTACCTCAACTTCTCGGGGTCATAACGTTTGCATACGACCTCCGTTTTGGGTATGTGATAGCCCATTGGAAAGGTCTTTTCGATAAATACACGTTATGCCATCAAACTTTGAATTCGTCTACAGTTTGACTGTGGCAAGCTAAAAAAACATTGTTTAGGGCCCCAAAATGGCCCTGGAAGTACATAAAGATGTACTGACATGAAAACTTCCAAAATAATCTACTTGGATTAGGTGGGCGACCACCAATATCCACCTAGGAGCTATGTAGGGCTTCAGACAACCCCGAAAGTGTAGAACCCACAATTACAAAGAATTACAAAAGAACGTGCTAAACTAACAACTATCAAGAGGAGCCAGTTGGAATAGGTGGGTGGCCACCAATATCCACCTGGATCATTGAAGCTATGCTACCTAATTAAAAAGGCCCAACCCCAAATTACTATGCTAAAAATGCATATCTAAAGAAAAGGACTAGGAAAAATCAAAGAAAAATGCAAAAGGGGTAATTAAAGGTGCCAAGGTGGTAACTCTAACCCAAGCTCCCTCTTAAACAGATTAAAAGTACAAATGATGGATATTCCTAGCTCAAAAATACTATTTGGACCATTAAAAAACCTTTTACAGAATTAAATATGACCTTGAGGGTCTAAACATGAAGTTCCCCTTCCCTTTCCATCAATAATTCATCATTTTTACCTATCTCTAACCAAGGTTACCTGAGAAATACTTTTTCTCCTAGGAATTGACACATGTAATAGGGGTAAAGTTGTCCCACCAAGGTGTACTTAGGAAAATTGTAAAATTAACCTATTTTAAGATGTTGTTAGTAGTAAATACTTGATGATTATTGCCTAATGACTTGTGTTGAAGATTGAATCATCATTATACGTGGGTTCCTTAAATTGGGTTTTGTGCACTATGCTTCAATATCTGTGCCATTGCATCAAGATCCATGTACCTGTATTTGGCCATATCTACTCACATTGGGATCCATGTCATTTTTCTTGGGATCCATGTCTCTGCATTGGGATCCATGACATCATAGTGGATGATGATGAGGATGCCACATCATCACATATTTAATACCCCTAGGCTGAACCCCAATTGTACATATAATTGTAACTGTAAATTACATATAAGCTGGTGAGCTGATGGAACAAGTTAGTTTGTTTATTTTTGTGCGCATTAAGTTAGTGCGCGAGAATTTCACACCAAAGGAGTACGCGCAGTTTGTAAAATAATACATCGCACAATTTAATGTTTTGGCACACGCCTGTGTAAGCACGCAAGAATGTTTCACTAAAAGGGGAACAACTTGAAGTATAGACCACACACTGATTTAAACGTGCAATGATGGCGCACATTACAATATTGAACACACACTGGCTTAGTGCCCATATTTTGGAGGCCATAGAGAATTTTGCATATTTATGTTATGTTGCAATGCACACCTGTGAAGCAGAGCAAGGGTGACACACTGAAATAAGAGTGTGTGAAACCCATAAGTTCCCCACACACTTGTTTAGTGCACGATCTTTATGTTTTGAGGCTGTTGAGCCTGGATGCAAAAGATCGATAATATTGTACTGAGAATGTAAATGTAATCACATGCAAATATAATGAAAATACATCATTGCGGTAGACTGAATATGTAAAAGAGTATGGGGGGATATAACTCCACTAGCTGAGGTTAAGGGGGTTTAACGAATATTATATTAATATTTCTTAAAAGTATAAAGTAAGGATATTATTTTATCCCAAGTCTGAGGGAGAGGTACGTGTGGATTGAAGATAGTTATCAACATGACAAGTGTCAAGTTGGGAACATGCATCCAAATAGTTTGGACTTAGTACCTTTTTTCTATCATTTTGGATGATCATTCATGCGAGGACTGAGCGGTGATCACGACCCAATTGTTCTGTCATTGAACCCGACTATCATTGTGACCAATATTCTGTTGTTACTGTCACAGATACTTGTGCATTTGTTAGCTTGGAGAGCTAGACTGAAGAGGCATGTTGTCAAGCCTGTGAGGCATTGCATTCTCTCAAGGTGAGATAATTGAAGAGGTGGGTTGTCAGGCCCGTGGGATATTGCATTCTCTCCATGTGAGAGAATCGTTGGGAATTATTTTTCGAGGTGTCAAATTGTAGCGACAGGGCTCTAAGACTTCTTGTCCGACCTGTTGTTGAAGCCCTGGAAGGGAAGTGGGGTAGCTGAAGGACTGTTGAGCAGAGAATGGTAACAATTCCTAGGGTGGTAAAGGAATGTGGGGAATGGGGGACTGTAGGCTGTCAGTATGAATTGGTACATGTGACAGAATTCCTGTGATTGGATCACCTATGACGAAGTTCCCGTGATTTAAGTCACCTGTGACTGAGTATCTTGTTGACTGAGATAAATTAGCTTGGCTAGGAACCCTTACCAAAGTGGATTTTATCCCCAGCTTGGGGGCGACCCACTACCAAGAGCGATAAGTGGTGCGGTCTAAGGCTGGGAGGAATGTGGAAGGTCCGCTCACAATTGGTGTACTTTTAATCAAAGATAAGTGTTATTGTGTGTTAAATCTTGTGTTGCAGTGATAATTATGCCTTTGTTTTCATGGGTTTATGTTGTTTATGTTGCATGTATATTTTTGTTATGAATATTTATGTAACTTTGCATTGCAGAATGTATTTCTATGTTTTAATTTGTATTAGAGTTATTATCAGAGCAACAGGGTTGATTTGTTGTTGGTAATGGAAACATGACAGTGTTATCAGAGCTTATGCCTAGTTCTAAAACATGGGTATGTTACAATTATGATATCATGTTAAGCCCTAATATTGGCTCATTACCACTTAATTGGGGCATATTAGATTAATAATGTTATTTTATTTATGTCGGCTTTAGGCCATTAGTTGTAATTTAGATTAGTAATGTTATTTTATTTATGTCGGCTTTAGGCCATTAAACCTCCTAGTCTCCTATATATACCAAGGAGACATTTTCATTTTGAATCATCTTGGACTTGAACATTTAAGTGGGGTAAAATGAGGTTGCCCCCTCTAAGAGGCTTATTATCTGAAATTATCTCTTTTTCAAGGCGTTGAGTACTTTTCCTGAGGTTTTTCTATGCTATATTGATGTTTGGTTCTTAACATATGGTATCAGAGCTCAAGGTCTTGGGGTTTCTCTGCTACATCTGAGACACCGTGGAATTTTCGATATAACTTTTTTTCTACAACGTTTCAGAAGGAACGGCTTGGAGGGTATTTAGAATACAGATCAAGGTACGTTGGGTTCAAAATTCAGCTCCTGAGGCATTATACTTTCGAAGATATAGCCTGTACAAGATAGGGTTATGGAATCATCCTGAAATGAGTCTTTGCAGCATTTTCACTATAAATTTTTTTCTATAATGTTTCAGACCCTGAACTCCAAGGGAAATTTACAGAAATTAGTTTTCTATCTGTGGTAAAAAGTTCAGCTTCTGGGTCATCCTAAATTTATAGATACACCTTGTGTAAGATAGGGTATTTGACTAGTCCTATTGGCTAGTCTCAAGAAGGTATTACAGGTAAAACAATCATAAATTATTCCCAGAGTATCCAAATTGAGTGGGACTGGTTGCATTGGATCGTGGATAGTCTGTAGTATTTTGGGTGCGAGTTTCAGAATTTTATGTCAATTATTTTGTGCGGGGCACACTATACAAGTGAGATATCCTGGAAAGGCCAAAAATCAGCAAGTTGTGGGGAAGTTATCGTAAATTCCACTTGGCACATCCAATTTTGATCAGACCTATGGAATTGAAGAGAATACATATCATAGAAATACATAAGATAAAGTTTCATACCCACAAGGTCCAAAAATTGGGAGATAAAACAGAAGAAATATTGTCTAGCAGAACCACCTCAAAATCAAGTCTCAAAAGTGATACTTAGCCAACATGCCACCCAAAAAGGGAACTTCTACACCAAATAAGCCTCCAGAAAATCCTACTTGGACTCTTGATGAAGGTGAAGAAATGCGTAGGGACATAAATGAACTACAAGCTAAGATGGATTCAA
>ML791493.1:0-18590 GCA_009831015.1 Picea engelmannii | reverse complement strand
TAAATGTTCAAGTACAAGATGATTCAAAATGAAAATGTCTCCTTGGTATATATAGGAGACTAGGAGGTATAATTCAACTAATGGCCTAAAGCCGACATAAATAAAATAACATTACTAATATAATATGCCCCAATTAAGGGGTACTGAGCCAATATTAGGGCTTAATAGACTTTATCTATATAAGGAAGGAACTTCCCTCACTTTTTCATGGTTGGAGATCAATTGGAAGACTATTTTTGCTCAATTTTGGTGTAGTTTCTTATCTATTCTCTTTGAGTATGTTGTTGTATGTTAATAATAAAAGGTTTGGGACATGAAAGAGACATTGAGGAAAGGGATATTTCAATACAAGCAATGCAAGTAAGGTATGGCATAAGTCTATTTTATTTCTTTGTGAAATTTGTATGCTAGATCTTAGTATTGAAGTTGAATATATTAGGGTTTTAACTTACCCTAGATTTATTGTTTAATTGTTTAAGTTTTCAATACTTAGGTTGAATATATTGTTAGTTTATCCTCCTTGTGAATATTGTATAGTCCAGGTTTCCTTGGGTTGATACTCACCAAGCACTCTCCAAGAGATGTGCAGGGACTTCAACATCAAAGGCAAATAAGGAATTTACTCAAGGAATGGATTATACTCCATGCCCAATGTTAGAATTGGTTTTCTTATTTATTTCTCTTCATCTCATTTTCTTTTTTTCCATTTAAATTTATGTTATAATTTACCTAGGGTTTAAAAGGTTTTGATTTTCAAGGTTAGGTTGCACTTCCAAGTTTCATTGAGTTATTGCTTTGATATTTTTAGTAAACTTGTGTTTATGCAGGTCACACTCTTAGAAAAGATTCTTTGAACATCGAGTTGCAAATTTTTAGTTAGATCTAATGATTACTTTTGAATCCATGTACATATCTAGCACACTTTTGCTTAGCTAAGTCGAATTGATGCTCAAACCCTTACATTTTTCTAAGATTTAGAATTTACCCTTTATTTGATTTACATGTTTAAATTTCTAAGAAAGGGTTTTAATGAGGAAGGATATTCCTTAGTTCTAACATCTTATCTATATTTTTAACCTAGATTTAAATGATTGCTCCAATGGTTTAGTGTGATTTCTCTCTTGAGAGATTAGTCATATTTTTTCATTTGAAATCTAATGAGTGGATGGCATTAATAGATAATGGAATTAACACAAATGAGTTTAACTACTTCAATAATTTTCTAAAGTGTCGGTAACAAATTTTTCTTAGAGTCTACACTTAAACTTAACATGTTCCAACTAGTCGCTTGACAATGTTGAATTCTAAATTTGATCCATTCATTGCTAAGGGATGCATCAATGCTCTAACTCTAGAACTCCTTGCAAAAAGTGATCCTAATTCTACCATGTTTTCTCACCGTCGATAGATTATTAGTTGAATATACATAAACTCTTTTGTAGTATCGAAAAATTACATTGTCGGTGACTGTTTCTTTCTTTCAGAACTTGAAGGGACTTGATCCAGGTGGATATCGGTGGCCACCTACCTTTTCCAAATGGCTCAAAACAGTTTTCTGGCAATTTTGGCAATTTACTATTTTTAGTAGGTTTTAACTTCTAGGGCCATTTTGAGGGTCCAAATGAAGTTTTTTTGCGACCGAGTTTTTTTAATGATAGACAATGGAATAATTGATCCCCCAAAATGAATCTCCTCGACAATACCTTTCCAACAAGCTATCACACGCCTAAAACAGAGATCGTATGCAAAAGTTATGACCCCGAGAAGTTGATGTACTCACTTACCCAAACGGGGCCCACATGACTTTTGGCGCTTCATCGCCTAGGGTTAGGTTTTTGGATGTCTAGGACTTTTGACATTCTTGTCTATTGTAAAAAGACCTTTAGAGCCTCATTGTAATCATCTTCTTGCGAATGCGAGTAGCGGTCACATCTCTTCTCAGAGATAAGCTTCCACCATTCTATCGAGTCTTTCACTCTGTATTTTACAGTCTCTGTACATTTATTTCATTAATAGAAATCGTGTGTTACTGTATATCTGTGTTTATGGTTGCATATCTAATATATTTCTGTTATATTATTGAATATTTGTGATATCTCTGCACATTTCTTTATTATATCTCCGATCTCATTTCGTGCCGAAAATAATCTGGATCAGTGGTATCAGAGTAGGATGCTCTTGATCGTTTTTTCAGTGCATGTCCTCGACGAGGTCTGATTATAGAAAGTTGGGTCTTGGGATTGTCTCTCTTGAAGACAATCGCTCTCGCACACCCAAGAAACCCTCAATGGCGGAAGAAAAGAAAAACTATGGAGCAGACGATCCTATCAATCTGTTGCTTGAGCAAGCTCTCACGCAACATAGGGATGAAATGATGGAGAATTTTTCCCACATCCTTCAACATCTGCCGATAGCATCAGGCGCATCTTCATCAAGTGGCCACTTTGGAGGCACCTCGCCTTTCAAGGTACAAGTTAATTTTGATATTCCTGTATTTGAAGGACAGATAGATGCAGAAGCCCTAGAAAAATGGTTAACTCTTCTAGAAGGTTATTTCTCTGTTCACAATTTTTCTGACAAAGAAAAGATCACCTTTGCACTCCTTAAATCTCTCCCTCATGTCAAAAATTGGTGGGAAACTTACTAGGAGAAAAGTTCCACAGAGGAGTCTGGAATATATGGGGCCGATCCCACTTGGGATTTTTTTGTGGATGCGGTAAAAAAATAGTATTACCCTATTGGAAACTATGAGCACCAGTACATGAGATGGACCAAATTGCGGAAAGAGAGGAGCCAAGCAGTTCCATAGTTCACCAATACCTTCCATACCTTGCGCACCAAGCTGGGTATCAAAGATTCCGAGTGACATTTGGTTCTGAAATACCATGGGGCTCTACACAGATACATCCAGACTGAAATGGATTTTCTGGACATATCATCACTCAGTGCTGCTTATCGATATGCTGTTAAAATTGAGCAGAAATTTAAGCACCAGAACAAACGGGAATTGGGGTATGCAAATCCGCAACAACCAAAGTATGAAAAACACAGCCCTAACAAACAGTCTCCCGAAAACTAGTCCAAGACATAGGAAAAGAAGGGTCATGGGAAGACAAAGAAGGACACCGGAAAATGGTGCGAATTCCACAAAATCCCTTGGCACAACACCGATGAATGTCGCTCAAAACAGTCATTGGTGGTCAAGATCAAAGATAAGGAGCCGAACCTTGATTCAGAATTTGATTTTGAAAATACTGGTAAAGGACAGATCATTAACGCAGACCCCACTTCTATTGTCGCGACCGCAACAATTCAACCAAAAGAACCAACAGATCCTGAAGAGGGGGAGCGCCTTTTTCATTCATAGATGTGGGTGAAGGGGACCCCGCTACATTTTATTGTTGATAGCGGAAGCCAAAAAAACCTCATCTCAGCAGAGGTCGTCAAACAGGTGGGATTGTTGACAACACCACACCCGTAGCCATACAACATCGGGTGGCTTCGCCAAGGATGAGATATCCGTGTCAGCCATCAATGTCGATTGTCATATGGCATCCAACATTTCAAGGGTGAGGTATTATGTTATGTTGCCCCACTAGATGTCTGTGATGTTCTCTTGGGCAAACCATATATGTGGAAGCGCCATGCTGTTTATGAGTCTCGACCCCGCAATGTCATTGTTTCTCTAGGGGGTCATCTCTACAGAATACCAGAGGTAGTTCTGACTACTGTTCCACCTAAAAAGTGTCGCAAGGTAGTATCTCATACTGCAAAATTGAGCTTCTTCGCAGTCTATTCAAAAGGGGAACAAAAGAACACTGCAACCACTACAGCCTCGCCCCAAGCACCTTCTATCCAACAGAAGCAGGTTGACAAGGTTGCATAAAAGTGCAAAGATTCCTTCTGCACACTGTCCTCTCGTGTAGCCCGACTTGTTGAACGGCCTCAGCCTCAACAAGTTCGTGACAAACTTCCACAAACTGAGCAGCGCGATGTCTCCAACAAGACAAGCAGCTCACCAAGATGCAGATTCAACAAACGCTTTTCCCTCCCCCGCGGGAACTCAACGTAATGGAGACCATTAATTCCTAAGAAGGGAGGATTGATCCAGGTGGATATCGATGGCCACCCACCTTTTCCAAATGGCTCAAAATAGTTTTCTAACAATTTTGGCAATTTACTATTTTTAGCAAGTTTTAACTTCCGGGGCCATTTTGAGGGTCCAAATGAAGGTTTTTCGAGAGCCGAAGGCATGATTGATCACCCAAAATGAATCTCCTCGACAATAACTTTCCAACGAGCTATCACATGTCTAAAATGAAGATCGTATGCAAAAGTTACGACCTCGGGAAGTTGATGTACTCACTTACCCAAACGGGGCCCACATGACTTTTGGCGCTTCATCTCCTAGGGTTAGGTTTTTGGACGTCTAGGAATTTTGACATTCCTGTTTATTGTAAAAATGCCTTCAGAGCCTCATTATAATCATCTTCTTGCGAATGCGAGTAGCGATCACATCTCTTCTCAGAGATAAGCTGCCACCATTCTATCGAATCTTTCACTCTATATTTTACAGTCTCTGTACATTTATTTCATTAATAGAAATCGTGTATTACTGTATATCTGTGTTTATGGTTGCATATTTGATATATTTATGTTATATTATTGAATATCTGCGATATATCTGTGCATTTCTTTATTATATCTCCGATCTCATTTCGTGCCGAAAATAATCCGGATCAGTGGTATCAGAGCAGGTTGCTCTTGATCATTTTTTCAGTGCATGTCCCCAACAAGGTCCGATTATAGAAAGTTGGGTCTCGAGCTTGTCTCTCTTGAAGACAATCGCTCTCGCACACCTAAAAAACCCTCAATGGCGGAAGAAAAGAAAAACGATGGAGCAGATGATCCTATCAATCTGTTGCTTGAGCAAGCTCTCATGCGACAGATGGACGGAATGATGGAGAATTTTTCCCACATCCTTCAACGCCTGCCGATAACATCAGGAGCATCTTCATCAAGTGGCCACTTTGGAGGCACCTCGCCTTTCAAGGTACAAGTTAATTTTTGTTATTCCTGTATTTGAATGACAGATAGATGCAGAAGCCCTAGAAAAATGGTTAACTCTGTTAGAAGGTTATTTCTCTGTTCACAATTTTTCTGACAAAGAAAAGATCACCTTCGCACTCCTTAAAGCTCTCCCTCATGTCAAACATTGGTGGGAAAATTACTAGGAGAAAAGTTCCACAGTGGAGTCTAGAATATATTGGGTTGATCCCACTTGGGATTTTTTTTTGGATGCCGTAAAAGAATAGTATTACCCTGTTGGCAACTATGAGGACCAGTACCTGAGATGGACCACACTGCGACAAGAGAGGAGCCAAGCAGTTCCAGAGTTCACCAATACCCTCCATACCTTGCGCACCAAGCTGGGTATCAAATTCTCTGAGTGACATTTGGTTCTGAAATACCGTGGGGATCTACACAGATACATCCAGACGAAAATGGATTTTCTGGACATCTCATCACTCAGTGCTGCTTATCGATATGCTGTTAAAATTGAGAAGAAATTTAAGCACCGGAACAAATGGGAATTCGGGTCTGCAAATCCGCAACAACCAAAGTATGAAAAAGATGACCTTAACAAACAGTCTCCCGAAAACTAGTCCAAGACACATGAAAAGAAGGGTCACGGGAAGACAAAGAAGGACACCAGAAAATGGTGCAAATTCCACAAAAGCCCCTAGCACAACACTGATGAATGTCACTCAAAATAGTCATTGGTGGCCGAGATCAAAGACAAGAAGCCGAACCCTGATTCAGAATCCGATTATGAAAATACTGGTAAAGGACAGATCATTAACGCAGACCCCACTGCTATTGTCACGACCACAACAATTCAACCAGAAGAACCAACAGATCTTGAAGAGGGGGAGCGCCTTTTTCATTCACAGATGTGGGTGAAGGGGACCCCACTACATTTTATTGTTGATAGCGGAAGCCAAAAAAAACTCATCTCAGCAAAGGTCGTCAAATAGGTGGGATTGTCGACAACACCACACCCGCAGCCATACAACATTAGGTGGCTTTGCCAAGGACAAGATCTCCATGTCAGCCAACAATGTCGATTGTCATATGGCATCCAAACCTTCAAGGATGAGGTATTATGTGATGTTTCCCCACTAGATGTCTGTGATGTTCTCTTGGGACAACCATATATGTGGAAGCGCCACACTGTTTATGAGTCTCGACCCCGCAGTGTCATTGTTTCTCTAGGGGGTCATCTCTACAGAATACCAGAGGTAGTTCCGACTACTATTCCACCTAAAAAGTGTCACAAGGTAGTATCTCATACTGCAAAATTCAGCTTCTTTGCAGTCTGTTCAAAAGGGGAACAAAAGAACACTGCAACCACTATAGCCTCGCCCCAAGCACCTTCTATCCAACAGAAGCAGGTTGACAAGGTTGCACAAAAGTGCAAAGATTCCTTCTGCACACTATCCTCTCGTGTAGCCCGACTTGTTGAACGACTTCAGCCTCAACAAGTTCGTGACAAACTTCCACAAACTGAGCAACGCGATGTCTCCAACAAGACAAGCAGCTCACCAAGATGCAGATTCAACAAACGCTTTTCCCTCCCCCCCAAGAAATCAACGCAATGGAGACCATTTCTTCCTAAGGAGGGAGGATTGATCCAGGTGGATATCGGTGGCCACCCACCTTTTCCAAATGGCTCAAAACAGTTTTCTGGCAATTTTGACATTTTACTATTTTTAGCAGGTTTTAACTTCCGGGGCCATTTTGAGGGTCCAAATGAAGGTTTTTCGAGATAGAGTTTCTCAATTATAGCCATAGGCATTATTTATACACCAAAATGAATCTCCTCGACAATACCTTTCCAACGAGCTATCACACACCTAAAACGGAGATCGTATGCAAAAGTTATGACCCCGGGAAGTTGATGTACTCACTTACCCAAACGAGGCCCACAAGAATTTTGGCGCTTCATCTCCTATGGTTAGGTTTTTGGATGTCTAGGACTTTTGGCATTCCTGTTTATTGTAAAAAGGCCTTCAGAGCCTCATTGTAATCATCTTCTTGCGAATGCGAGTAGCGGTCACATCTCTTCTTAGAGATAAGCTGCCACCATTCTATCGAGTCTTTCACTCTGTATTTTACAGTCTCTGTACATTTACTTCATTAATAGAAATCGTGTATTACTGTATATTTGTGTTTATGGTTGCATCTCTGATATATTTCTGTTATATTATTGAATATCTGTGATATCTCTGTGCATTTCTTTATTATATCCCCGATCTCATTTCGTGCCGAAAATAATCCAGATCAGGACTATAAACAACTCAAGTGATTTTCATATTACATGATTTTATGCTCACCTTCTAATTTGAATGAACTTAACACACATGCAAAAATAATCTGGTGAATGGGATGCTAATTGGTGTTGCAATTAAATGAAACTTTTGAGCTATAATTATGAAAAAACATTGGACACATACATTTGGCACCTGTTTTCAAACTTAATCGATGGTCTAAAACCCAAAAGTATTTCACTTCTCTTTGGAATGTTGAATTCCCTGAGTGTTGGTATTCAAAGGTTGGAATTTATTTTAAAACATTTTCAAAAAAAATGTGATGAGGAATCTAGTACATATGGCATAAATTCATTGAATACATTAGCAATACATTGTATGATTTTCATCGGTTTACATTTCTGAATTTTCTACAAAATTAAATCGATGACTAAACTACCAATTGAATGTGATAATAACTCAAATGTGATAATTGTTAATGAGGGTTTAAATCGATGTTACATTCCTATCATAAAGAAAATATGATGTAGATTTCTTAATTATATCACATGTGCTAAATTTATTTTGTTTGAGTTGTTGGTTTAATGATCATTTACATAATAAGCATTTTTGGGAATGTCGATAGATATGGTACATGATAATGAATAGATCTCACACTGATAACCATCATTAGAATGCTCACATGTCTAGTTGTGATGGTTGTGCTAATGTTCCCCTGGATCTTATTGGATTGGCGGAAGATGCCTACCGCCCAATCCCAAATCTCAGTTGTGTAACTGCATTCGTCAAGGAGGTGGTTAGTTGTTTCCTCCTTGTCTAGATAGAGATGGCAGCGAGAGGGACCTATGAAACCCATTTTCATGAGGTTCTCCCAAGTTAGAATTCGGTTATGTAGAACTGACCATTTGAACATTTTGATTTTTGGTCATTGGGGGCTTTTCCAAAAAATTTCCCATTGTTGCTCCGGATTTTCTAGGTCATGACCCACAATGTAATACCGTGCTTCTTTTAAGTTGAATTCACCCCCATTTTTCTTGCCCCACCTCAATTGGTCCTCTTCTTCTGAGAACCCAATTTTCCTTTTTCCCAATTCCTCCTCCACCTCTTTCGTTATTGTTTCGATCCAAGCTCTATTTTGTGGGTTAAATTTGTCCCAGATCCTCCATCTGGCGCTTCCATCCCTTTGCTTCCAGTAATGATGGATTTTTGTTTTGCCTTGCCCAATCATTTCCTGTTGAAGCTCCTCCCTATCTGGATTTTCCATTATGGGTTCTTGTTGCCATGCATCCTCCTAAAACTTTGTTGTTCTACCATTTCTGACTTCCCAGAAGCTATGTTTATGGATCTAGTTCTTATTTCGCCAGGCAAGATTCCAGATGGTTGATCCCTCCCTTGTTCCCATGAACCGAATTCACTCCCGGTATCTTATGTTTGGGGCATACTTGGACTTCTAGAGGTTTTCCCATGTTACTGATTTTTATTTTACCCATCTCCACCAGAGCTTTGCCCCGTAGGCTTCGTTGGTTACCTATGGGTCCTATAACCCCAAGCTATCTTTTCTTTTTGGTTTGCATACCTTATCCCAGACCACTAGGTCCCATTTCTTTTTATGTTTTGTGTCGTTCCATAGGAAGTCTCGTTGGATGGATCTTATATTTTGTAGAATGCATTTGGGGGCTGGGAATACTAACGTCATATACGTCGAAATTGCTTGAAGAATCGTTTTGGTGAGGCTAAGCCTTCCGGCCAGGTTTAAGGCTCTATAAGTCCAATTTTTTACCCTCTCCTACAGTTTGCTGATAAATCCTTCCCATGTATCCTTTGTGTAGTCTTTGTCCATAAGGGGTATTCCCAAGTATTTCATTGGGAGTGTTTTATGTTGAAACCCCAGAATATTGGCCAAGTTGCGTTGAATTGATGGATTAGTGTTGAAAAAATATATCATGGATTTGGAGTGGTTGATTTTTGGCCCCAAGGCTTCCCCAAAGTCTTTTAAGATTATTTTAAAAGTCGTTTATTCCTTTACTGTGGGTGTACCATGGAGTAGGGTATCATCAACGACCTATTGGTGTGTGGAGGTTGGAAAATTTTTGAAAGTTTTGATTCCTTTTATTTCACCAGTTGCAGTTGCACTTTTAATGCTTCTGCTTAGCCCTTCCATCATTAGAATGAACATAAAGGGGGACACCAGGTCCCCTTGTATTATGCCTTTGGATGGACATAAAGGTTTGGTTGGGGCCCCATTAATTAGTAGTGAATAGCTTGTTGTTCAGACTAGAGTGAATATCCAGTTGATCCAATGCTGGTCGAACCCAAACGCTTCCAACGTATTGGCCATGTAGTGACAACTTATTTTGTCATAAGTCTTCGCCAGATCAAGTTGGATTATCATCCCCCCTCTCCTTTGTATTTTTAGTGTGTGAATGATCTCATGGGGTTGGATGATATTGTCCATGATTTGTCTTCCTTCGGCAAACCCCGCCCGTTCCTGTGAAATCAATGTTGGAAGGAGTGGCTTCAGTCTATTGGCTATGACTTTGGAGATTATCTTGTAAACTACATTGCATAAAGATATAGGCCTATGGGGGTCTGGGGTCCTAATTTCATTTTATTTCGGGATTAGAGTGATCATTGTGACATTTAAGGATTTCAGGATGGATGTCGATCGCCTGGAGTCCTCCACCACCCCATATATATCATGCTTAACCACTTCCCAGTAGGATTTGCAAAATTCCACTATGAAGCCATCCGATCCTGGGGCCTTTCCGTTGGGAATCTCCTGGACCACTTGGTCAATTTCTTCCTTTGTGTTGGGTTTGCTTAAGCCCACATTTTGCTCCTCTATGACCAGCTTAGGGATGTGATGAATTGTTCTTTGTATGGCCTCAAATTTGTCTTGGTTGGGTTCCTAGGCTATCCCCTGGAAGTGATTGACAAGAGTATTCTCAATTTCCTGGTGGGATTCTCTTTTGATCCCGTCTTGATCCCTAATCTTCAAGATTTAGTTATGGGATCTCCTTGTAATAGTTTTTCTATGAAAAAAATTTGTGTTCCTCTCCCATTCCTTTAGCCACCTTATTCTAGACTTTTGGCGCCACCGAATATTTTCTTGCTGGCATCTTGCTTCCCATTCCTAGGTCATTTGGATCTCTTATTTTTTCTGGTCCTCTATGTATCCCTCTTCAATACACCGTTCTTGTAGATTCCTCATTCTGTCCTAGGTGCTCTTTTTCTCTTGGTTTATATTTCCAAAGACTTCTTTGTTCCACTCCTTGAGCTTTTGTTTGATGTGCTTGCGTTTTTTGTAAAGTTTGAACATCCTTGTCCCTTGATCTGGTAGTTCATCCCGCCACCATTGGCCGATGTTCTCCTTGAAGGTGGGATGGTCGATCCAAAATTTCTCAAATCTAAATGGTTTGATCTTCGGTGTGGTTTGGAAATTATCTTCTAGTTGAACTGTCCAGTGATCTGACCCCCCCCTAGGGAGGATGTTGCAGTCCAAAGTTAGTCCCTGCAACATGATTGATTCCGCCACCAAGACTCTATCTAGCCTTGTGGCTACTTGGTGGTGACCTAGTCTTTTGTTTTTCCAGGTGAATTGACCATTGTTGGTCCTAATATCCACGAGCTTCATTGTGTTAATGAATGTTGAGAATTCTTCCACATCTCTGTCTAGTCTCCTGGTGCCCCTTTTTTTCTTARTAGTGWTKATGTTGAAATCCCCTACRAGAATCCAATGGGGGTTGCGAGTGCGATCCTTTAKATTCTCTAGGTTGAGGAGAAATCTCCCTTTTTCCTCCATCACCGGGGACCATATACATTAGTGCATAGAATTTCTGTTGTGTTCCTTATAATTTKCATTTTAATAGAAAGTCTATGTCTTGTGGCTTCAGCGACAAGMATGTTCACCGATTGTGGGTTGCACAAGGTGAGGATACCTCTCGCCATCTTTTGGATTTGGACAACCAACATCTTGTACTTGCTCCAATGTTTTTTACTGATCGTTTCCATTATATCTAAAGCGCATTTTGTCTCGTGAATGAAACATAGGTCAGGTTGTTCCTTACTCATTCTATTTTTAAGGATTTGTTGCTTTCTTGGGTTGTTTAGGCCTCTTATATTCCATGGTATAATCTTCATTTAAACATGTGGGGGGGAGTTGGGGAAAAGATTTTTAATCTTACCTGAGTTTATCAATAGGGCTCCTAGTTCTTGTAAGGCTACATTATTTGATTTTATGTCTTTCTTCCTCCTTGCCTACTTGGGTGAGTGTTGTGGTTGTCCATCACCTTTTTTGATTCCCAAGTGTCCTATCTCGCCGTGCATGTGCTTTATCCCTCTGGATTTCGCTTCCTCCCTTAGGAGGAAGAGATATTGAATGCGATCAAGTTGCTCCGTTGGCACGTTGTCTACTCCCTATATTTTTCATTGCTCCAGTATATTCAGTAGATCTATTCCTTCCCTTTCCACAATGTCTCTGAGATCTGGTTCCTCTGTTCCTACCTCACTTGTACTCATCTCTGAATCTTCGTTTGCTTCCTGCATTGGGGTGTTGGTATCTTCGTTTCCTCCTTCCCTGGGACTTGCGCTACCTCCCTATTCTCCTTTGTTGCTTGGAGTTTATGTGTTCTCTTGAGTTGTGTGTTCACTCGCTTCCTTATCTTTCATCTATTCCTTCCCTCATTCTTCTCCTTGGTTGGGACTGGCCCTTCCTTCTATTCTAAGCCTGACTTCCGGGTTGCTTCCCATTGGGGCCTTGCCTTGTCTCTTAACAAATAGTGTCCCGAAAACCAGTCGAAGACACATGTATTTGCATAAGTCGCAATTTGTTGTAAGTGGATGTCTTTCTTTATCTTCTTTTGAAATGCTAAGCATTTCTTAATACTCACTTTTTGAATTGGTAAACAAATCTGCTCCACCTAGTTTGGCATTCAAAACAACATAGTATTTTCTACTTTTCCCATATCTGGTTGCTATAAAGATGTTTGATGACATAATTCTATATTGCACTAATGATGGTCAATTCTATATTCTAATTGCAACACAGTTTTAAAGTACTCTAGGATTTTGTATGATACTTCCATCCAATTGTAATAACATTTGAGGTTGGTGAAACATTCACTTTCCTTCATGAAATTGATTTGGAAAAAGGGTGAGACAAATTTGGTTTAAATAATAATAAATTTAAGCCATGATTTCCCAATCTACATTCAACGATTGACTTATATTGTCCATAGGGATTCCCCCTAGGCTAGGATAGCTTAGTTTCCTTAGTCTGAAGTGTGGAGCAAGTATACTGAGATGACAATGGGTAGCTTTCTTGTTGAACTTAGGCTCTTGTATTGAGGTTATGAATTTTCCTCCTAGGGTTTATTTTGAGAGGTAACACGAACCATTGTGCCTCCTTGGAGACTCTCTCGTACACTCCAATGCCTTCCTCTAGGAATCCCTAGTTGTGTTTTATTTTACACTTGACATGTTAGAATTGAACTAGTAGAGCATCATAATTGTAACATCCAGTTACACTAAGCACATTTATACTAAATTATTCTTTGAGGACACTTGTGATCAAGTGATCCGGTTAATATACATTATGACTATGCCTTGATTATGAGTTATATTATGATGTCATTGTGATTATATGTTAGATTCTAGATGTATACATGTATCGACATGTATTATTGATGATTTTCCCTGAGTGTGCAGGAGACATGACAGGTTGAGGATGCATATGGCATCAACATACTCCCTTGGACTCCAGATTGAGTCAGGGAGTGGACTTGTATTTGGTTTGAGTATTTGATTTACACACATGTGAATTATGTGATGATTTTAGTATGGATATTATGTATATGAATTATTGACAATGTTCTTGTTAGTGGATGCAAACTCAGTGACACTTGCTAATCTGACTCACATAAAGAGTAAAGAGGTCATGCACATAAAACAGACAGTTGAGGGAGAGGTGTGGCAACTTCCCCATCACGATCTACTAGCACTCCCGCCGTGACCTGAACTATAGGTTAACAATTACCTAGTTCGAGAGGTCCATGATGTCGTGAGGGCAGACTGAGATAGTCGCTCACGAAGAATTCTAAGGGGCACTCAATAAGGAAAAATCTGTATTCCTTAGAAGCCATTAGTCTCTCACACGGTCAACTAGGTGGAGTGTTGACTCCAAGTGCCAGACAAATTTCCAAAACTTCCAAGATCATAAAGTTTTTCAGAGAAGAGATCTCAGACTTTACTACCTCCTTTTTTCTCACCTAAGTTAAGGTGGGTGTTGAAATCGCCTCTGATTATGCAAGAAGGAAGATCCATAGAAGTTTTGAGCACGAAAAGAGAGTTCGAACATGAAGTTTTATCTGCATAGATATTGGGCATATATACATTTATGACTGAAATAATATTGTTGGAATCTCTATTTTTAAGAACTCTAAGAAGCCAATGTTGAGTATTTATAGTTACCTCAAGGTTCTAGATCTGTTCGTCCCAGAGAGTAGCAATGCCACCGAAGGTGCCCTGAGAGATTACAACCACTCCACCACAATTTTTGAAGACTTTTTTTGTTGTTTCTAGCACAACTCACTCCTTTGTATGGTGTTGTTGCTGCAACTAGGGTGGTATTTCTGGTTGAGATAGTGCTTGTGCTAGGGTTTATCTAATTGGATTTTCTTTGTGAATGAAATATATCTAAGAAATGTTGCTAGATTTTTTCACCCATTTGGGGTTTTCCCATGATAAATCTCTTGTGTACTTTGTCTACTATTTATTCTGCTACTATTGTAAAATTGATAATGTTAACTAAGTTAAAGAACACTACTTCTCTATAAGTTAAGGAAAATCTAACAAATTGAACAATAGGGTCACACCATAAGGAAACTTTGTGTATTGAAGCAAGAAGAAGAGCTTACCTTTAATGGCTATGTTTTTTGGAGAACGAGATTTTCTATACTTCAACATTATGGATTTGATCATGATACCTTCTATTTGAGAATGAAAGTCAAGGAAATACTCAGGGCTAAATGTCAGGGGTTAACATAAATAAGTGGCCTTTAGAAAGAGTATATAAATTCTCAAATTACTAAGCTTAGAGTAGAATGATTGATATTTCTATTCCCATACCATGTTTTAATTTTCAACTTACATATGTTTTGTGAGGTTGAGTCTCATTCGACAATGAGACTTGAACCTAGAATCAAGGGTTCTTAGTAAGGGGTTAACATAAAGGATTGGCTTTTGGTAAGATTATATAAATACTCAAATTACCAAGCTCTAAGTACAATTGTTAAGATTTCAATTATCGTACAATGTTTGAACTTTCAACTTTTTTTTTTTTCCAACTACCATTTAATAGGTCAACTCCCTTGACATAGTGAATTTGAATTGTGTAAACAACACAGTTTTATATTTCTTCTATAATATTTGTGGTGGAGGTCATGTCCATTGATAGTGAAATCTCATAATTACCTATAAAGTAGTCTTTCCCAATAAATACCAAGTATTTATTCCCTTTGTTGAACCTTAATATTAACTATATGTATGTTTTTTTTAATATTTTTTTTTGTATGTAAACTTTAAAGGATTCATTAAAGTGGTGGTTATCAATTATATCATACATTTTATTTTTAAAAAATATATTAATTATAAGTTTTATTTTCAAATTATCTATTTCATAATTTTTTATGTAAAACTTTTGTTTTTAAATAGGGAAAAAATATTATCTTATTAATGGTTTCAATACTTATTTGTTACACTTTTATTGCTTTTTTAGACTTTTTAATCTATCCTTCTTCTCATTGTAAAAGGGTCACAATTTTTACACCATTGAATTCCATTTCTCTATTTAAAAGATGTTTTACTAATCCACTTTCATTATTTAATTAATTAATGATCATTCTTTAAATGATACCTTTGTAACTCTTTCATGTTGATATATTTGAGTTGTAACTAGTTTTATTTTTCTCATCTACATGCCCTATCAATGTAAGGGGAAACAACATCCCTAAGGATATCCCATCATATCATCTTGACGGAAATATCCATTTGCCCTTGGTCTCCTAGGGCATTGCAAATTCATCACAAGGAGATGATATATTTTGGGATCTAATACTGGTTGTTATAAGGAGACTAAAGTGTGGGAATATCCCCATTCTAAAGTAGTGGGTACAAAGATTTTAATGGGCACCACTTTTATAGGAGATGGATTTATATTATAAATGAAAGGTAATGGTAAGGGACATGAGTTTTATCTCATATGTCTCTTACCTAAATATTTTTACTTCACCCACAACTAACCCCCTGGCCTTCATCATGTGAAGAGGAAAAGTAGTGGTCATTCTTAGGATTCCTCATAGGTGACTTGTTCATGGGATTACAAATGGTACCTAAGTCATATAATGTATCTCCTTTGAGGAACCCCTTTGATTTCATCACATTGGGAAAGGGATTCTCCTATGAGGTCATTATATGTAGTCACTATAAACCACCATGTTTTTCATTAAGTTCAATGTTTTTCAAAGTTATCGAGATATTAGGTGTTACTTTAGAATATACAACTATAAGAAATTATGGGACATTTTGTCTGAAGACATATGTAAGCTCTATTTTTTTTTACTATAGGGAGATGTCAATTTTGTTTTAAAACTATAGACAATAGTAGTTTGTAATTCCATTGTTTAGCATGGCTACAACTTTATATAATACAAATTTCATAGTTTCATTTTTTTTTTAAACATGAACAAGTAAAGAATGTTAAATTTTTCATTAACTTAATAGAATGGAAAAGTAAAAAACACTTGATGAATAAGCTTGATGAAGGCAAATGGACTCCAAAGCACCTTCTTGGGATGGGTCCTTTTCTTCCTTGATGTGCTCCAACTCCAACCCTAGTTAACAAAGAATGCAAAAATACTAGAATCAAAAATCAAAAGAAAGGGGTAACAATATTCTAGTGGTATTCCAATAACATAACCTTACTTAGATGGATTGTTTGTATAAGTGACCTCAGGGGATTTATTTATAGTTGCATGGTGCACAACCCTCTTGACATGGTTTTTCTTATAGTGGTTAAAGATGACTAATCAGAGGTTAAAAATAACAATTGAGGTTTGGCATGATCCACACATAACTGACATTCCATCACGACAGCTCGGGTGCATTGATGGGGCTGGAAACTAGTTAAAAATAACGAACTTTAGGGGAAGTGCAATTCTCAATATTTTAATTGAACCGTCCACATGCACTTAATTAGACATTATATGCACTAGACAACTTTGGTCAAATTTTGGGGTTGACTTGGTTGATTCCAAAAAGTCTGAGGTCATATAATGGTGGAATGGAATGAACGATGAATGTTTTTCATGCCAACATGATGTATTCAATTATAACTGTTGAGAATGGTGCAGGTGAGGAATTTTAAGGTTATATACATACATACATACATGCATGCATATATATACACACAATCTGTGTGTGTGTAGACACACACACACACACACACATATTGACACACATGCACACACATATATTTCTCCATGCAAATAAAACATACTTTTATTTCAAAGGAAATATAAGTACAATCCTTAGGTGCTTTGTGCTATCCAAGAGTGAGACAAAAACATACTCATAACTAGAGCTAGAAGGTAGGATGAGCCTAAACAATAGTAACACGTCTACTAAGACCAATAGACTAAACAAACTTTATCAGACCAAATGTGTTACATAAAATGAACATAGATAGGGGTAGAAAAAATAAATAGTGGCGATGCATGTCCTTCAAAAAGTAGCAGATTAACCAGTACATGTCAAAAAGATGGATAAGTAAAGGTAGTTACATGTCCCATAATTGTCTCTCGCTCTTATTGAGAAATTGTCCCTCAACAAATTCCTCCAAAACTAACTTTTTTACATTGATGAGTAACACATCCTTGGATATATTATTGACATCAATATTTAGTTCACGGTAAATGTGCTTGAAGCTAATACCCTAAAATCATGTTAATATTGTCTTCAATTGTTGTGCTATATGAAGCAGACCCAAGTTAAGCACTTGATGATCAACAATCATCCATTTAATTGTTGACTCTAAGTCCCCCAAAACGTACAAAGACAGGATATTTCTGTCAATAACACATTTTAAAAGTGCATACGGTGCATTGAACTCAACCTAGTTATTGGTACCATGGACTAGATTTTATTTTTCTGAGATATAGTGAGAATCCTTGAAATGAAAAACAAAACCTAGCCTACACACTTGCACATTGTTATGAATATGATCATGGAGCAATAATAAAAAAAAAAGATGAATGTGAATATAAAACATAGAAGAACACAATACACAAGAGACATTGATATACGTGGTTCACCTAATATGGCCTACATCCACATAGAAATAACTAGTCCTTCATTTATTTCGTCCAACAAAATGAAGGGATGACACCTGCAGCACATCCATTGCAACCTCCTCTTCACTCTCTCAAAGTCTCCTCTCTCATACACACAATACTCTCTCTCATTATTAACTTCACCATTACAATACAATATATAGGAGCATGTGGCATCCAAAATCCATAATCCATTGACTTGGATTAGATTACAACCTTAATTGCTTAGTCAGAATTAGAAAACCACGGGTCAGAAAAATCATGTGCCAAAAACATCCAAAACAGATGCAAAAAAAATTGCCCCAAAAATTTTGTTCAGGTGCTCTGACACCCTTCACTACGCCTAATGTAATGAATAGTGTGTGGGGCTAATCGTGAAAAGAATATAACGCAAACCCCCTATTAAGTTCTGGGTACCTTGGAAAGTGGTACCCTTGTGTTTGTGAGTCTCTAAACACAAAGGGGGAAATATTTGACCCTCACCACTTTTTTTTTTGTAAGTGAGTGTAGGAATCTATATTACTGAAAATAATATGATACAAAAGGTGGGCCTCTTGGTCTGCCTAGAAGGAAACCAGACCAGGGGCTCTAGTTGCGCAAGTTGAAGGTAATGAGGGATGGTTATGGCATGCCACCAAGGGAAACCAGACCAGACCTTCCATGTTTAGTTGGAGAAAAAACATAGACATAAAAGAAGATACTAAAACCACCCTCCTAAACCAGAAAGTGAAAGATATCTGAGCTAACTTATCAAGCCTGGTATTACTGCCTATAGACTTCCAAATCATTGATCTGGAACTATGTAGTGTTTCTGCACCTGGGGGTGCTCCTTCCCACCATCCTCCCAACTCTTGTTTTCTTCATGTTGTGAGGT
>ML791492.1:515714-531048 GCA_009831015.1 Picea engelmannii | reverse complement strand
TGGTATATATGGAACTATGTGTTGCATTTGGATGCCCTGCAGTGTAGTAACTTGTAAAATTGTTGTTCACATATTCACCTCCATTATCTTTTCTTAACCTTTGAAGTTGATGTCCAAATTATTTCTCTACAAGGGCCTTGTAGGCCAAAAACCTGTCAAAAAATTCACTCTTAAGTCTTAAGAAGTAAGCCCAAGTGCATATGGAGAACTCATCAATGAAAGTTAAGAAATACTTGCACCCATAGTGTTGTGAGTCACAATAACCCATTAAAACTCTCGAGTTTCAATGGGTTCCCATACTACCAAAATTTTGCAAGGTACTAATCTTCTATTTTCCTAAATAGTTATTTATTTATAAGGTTGATTCTTGTATACAATCTCTAAAACTAATGTGATGCACAATTTGTTGATTGAACTCAATCCCATTGTACAAATCCATTTACACATTTCTCCACAAGCCCTTAACCTTTTTTAAAACTCAATTTATCGTAGAGATAAAATCCTCATCGCTATCCATATGATCATGATCAAATATCATCAACATTTGACTTTGACTCGCCATTTCGCCTCAATTTCAAATTCCCGATGACGACACCTTTATGATCATTTCGACGAATTTTTTTTCGTTGTCGATGAGTCACTTTGGAACAAAATCTTTCATGTGTTGTCTCGTATCGCCGACGATGATATTCACACTTCAATGAACCATGTCATCACACTAATGGAAAATTTTGATTGGTTTCTAGGCTTACCCGAGGTGTATTATGAATTATGCCCCAACCGGGTTTCAACATTTCCTTATACCTCGTGACATAACCTTCATAAATTTTCTGCAAAGATATTTACCCATACGTGGCCTTTCCCCATTGGCCTATCATTTCAGTGAAATATTGTTGGTGAAACCTTTTCATCATCGATGAACTTGACAAGCTTACTTCTATTCTCCATGTGAAATTTGTCGAAAATGAAACGAGTTAAAGAAAATCGTCAGTGATATGGATTTAGTACTCTTGGATGGTCTAGATCAATTGAGTGCCCCGCAACAACATCATAACCATTAGAAGTTTTCCCTTCTCACTTGACCTAGTCCACACAAACTATTTTAATAGAATGTCAAAAGATAAAAGGAATAGGTTTGTCCTTAGTGGTCAAATTACAAGGTCCAATGAACTCATCACTGCCCCTTAGCACTTACTTCAAGATTAATCACTAGTATAAATATGTCGCCGTCAGAAGATTTCCTCCCAATTCTTAACGACTAAACCTTGTTTGTTGTTTCAAATTTCCGACGACAAAATCGACGATTTCCTTCACTTATCGTTTCCTTCACTTATAATATGACAACGGTCATGAATACATAGTTGTTTGCACAAAGTAGTTATGGAATATTGTACTACTCTGACCAAATCAAAGTTGTAACACGTTTTTTTATTAATTGTTTGTGGGTTAGGGATTTTTGGGCAACATTATAACCATGTTAACACATAATCAACCTCAATTTTTGCAATTCCGCCAAAAATTTCTCGACGCTCCTGCTGTGGGAATTGGGTAAATTTTACTGTGAGCAATAGTCTTCAAGTTAACATGTAAATATTTTGCAAGTTTCTTGATTTTTTTATTATCTGTAATTAGTTCAATAGTGAATTAATTTAAATGGATGGGACAATTTATGTAGGTGACAAAATGTCCTGTGTGCAAACCAAAAAGGAGAAAATCCAAATAGTGGTCACGCCTTCTCCTGCTCTGGAACATGCCTCTCTTAATATTTACGACACAAACAACCATTATAGAAGATAACACTACCCCAAATATTATGATATTTATGACATGTTTCGGAATGAGAGTTTCCCACTTGAAGGTGAAGACATTGACGGATACAAGAATATACACAAAAGGGAGATCCACACTGTAGCAGTTCGTCCAAAACTGTTTTCCTATAATGATGTTTCACTATGGTGTTTCACACATCTGCAGAATGATATCGGGTTGATAACCAATTCCTTAGGTGTCCCAATTGTATCCCTTATGGTATATGACATCAGGATTCAATATAAGACTCTGAAACCTATTGTTGAGCTAGATGAGTCTTTCCTAGATAAGTTCAAGGTTGATCACACAAATATCTTATGGAATATTGGTTTATTGATGAAGAGTGGATAGTGAAGAAGGGAGAGAGATATGTATTAGAACATTACTTGAAAGACCCATACATGATCTTAAATGAAATGATATGAGGATTTATGGTGAAGAGACCAACACCCACTTCATCCTGGAGTGGTTTCCAATAGCCTACACAGTCTTTAAGACGGGGAAAACATTTAAATGGGCTTCTATCTTATCATTCAACATCGTGAAGCGAGTTCAGGAATATCAAGGTATGAAGAATCCTAGCTTTTATATGTAGACATACCTTATAGATGCTATTTGTGTTGCTAATAGGTTTTCAACTTTTAATTGGGATTGAAGCCTAGATCAAAGCCCGATCCATGCCTATTGTTTTCCATTATGGAAGGTTAAATGTAAAGAGTATTTCTATGACATATGTTATTATTTCCTTGCTCCTCTACACAAGGCCATCTTCAAATTTCACCCACAGAGGATATCCTCAGGAGCGATTAAAGCCCTGCAAGGAATTGAGGATTAGTACATGAATAAATACTACACCTACGTGAGAGTATTTGGGGCTTCAAGACTGCCACACTTGCTACCCAAATACCTCCTTGATAAACTACTCTCCAATGAGATATCATACTAGATAGTGGAAAAGGGGGCCACTGCTTACTTATCAGAGAAGAACAAAAGATACGGGCCCATATTTCCCCTCCACATAGGCCAATATTCTTTGTTGAATAAAAATCATGTTGAAACAGAGGTCAAAACCCTGAAGGAATTATGTTTATGCCTCGATATCCAGAAAGGTCATGATGCCCATAATTTGGTATATGTACATATGAGGGCCATTAAGCTAACACCATAAGGTTTACATGAAGTTAACTTCAGTGAAGACATCTTCTAGGGAGATCTATATTTTGAATAAGTCTTAGATAAACTCACCAATGAACCCGCCAAAGAACATATGAAAAAGGAATAAGACGAAGATAGGGTTTTGAGAATAGAACAATTGAAAAGCCTAATTCAACAAGACAAATAAAGGCTAGAAATTGAAGAATACAAAAGAAATAAAAAGGAAGAAGAATTGGCTAGGAAAGTAGATGAAGTCAAAAGAAGATACCGACAGAGAAAGAAAACAGATGCCGAAAATAAAGAGGCTAAATCTAAAGGAGACAAAAATGAAAGGCCATTCTCAAAGGGAAATAATGGAAAAAAATCGACAGAAACATATGTCATAACGAATTTTCCCCACACTAACACAAATATCGATGAGCAGAAGAAAGTTGCAGAGGAAAAACAAGCTATATTAATGGTTTAAGAAGAAGACAGGAAAAGAAAAGAAGAAGAAGATAAAATAAAAGCTGTTGAATCCCAAAATAAAGGACCTGAGCCAAATAGATCATTTGTGGTAATACACCCATACATAAGCATGCTAACTTCTCCATTGGAGGAATGTACTCCTCTGGCATCCATCCCAAGAAGCCTTTCGATCACATCTACAAGAATCGATATTGAATGTGTAGTTATCACTGTAGGTGATTATTACTATAGCCACATGACCAGGGCAATTGAAAAGAGAACAAACAAGAGGAAGCGAGAAGGAATCAATACGATCCAAGTAGCATTTGAAAGAGTCATTAAGTGGAAGGCAGGATCAGACCCCAAAGATAATGCACTACAAGTAGCACCAACACTCAATGCCTTTGCCAATGCTAATGTCATGTTAGTCTATGAGGTCATGGGAGCTATAGATACTGAAAAAAAAAGAATAGCTGAATTTGAAGCTAACATGAGTACTATCAAGGACAATTTTACCAATGGATTTAGGAGAGAGGTTGTGGAAGAAAAGTGTGTCCATAGGGAGGAAATGCTAAGGCAGCTCCAACTCCAGAAGAAATAATTAAATGCATAATTTGAGAAAAGTTATCCTTGACCAAAAAGCGCATCAAGAGGAGATAGACCAACTCAAAGGCACACATGGCCAAGATATCACAAGGCTTAAATATGAACAACTAGAAATAAGTGCCTACAATGAAAAGATTGAATAACAAGTTAGAAAATTACAACAAGATAATGATCTTCTTAAGAAAACTATGTAAGAAAACAAAATGCAAATGGTTGCTGTAGAAATTGTCAAGAGAAAAGCCACCGATGTAAATGAGAATCTTAGGTACATGCAAAAGAAATTATTTTATGCACTCAATAAAATACATAAGGCTAAGTCTGATCAAATTAAACTGGGTCTGCAAGTGAAGACAATGCAAGAAAAATATCAAAAGGCTTAGGAGGCAGATAGTAAGATCATTGAATGGAAGGACAGTAATCAAAACCACCCTAACACCCTGCCAATGTATTCATTTAAATGAAGGATCAGAGACCACTGACTCCTAGATTCAGGAAAGGAAAACATCAAAGATATTAGGAATTTCCAGGAGTAGGTCAATACAACATGCAAAGAATAATGGAGATCATCCGACAATGTGCTTAAAAAATTTAGTATGGATCTCCTAGTCTATTTGGAGAAAGATTCATTGAACAAAACAAGTATAGAAGATGTATAAAACATGAGGGACCTCATCTTAAAGTCCATTGAAGCAATCAATGAGGTTAATGCAAAAGTTCTAGAAGAAAGGTTCATACAACCAACTAGGTTAATTTCGTTAATTGAAGATTCCTTTCAACATGTAGAGCATAGATTGAAAACAAAAATCATTACCCCCATCCGCAACAACGAAAAAAATCTTTAAAGAGCACAGCTAGGAAGAGTATAGACTATACTTGAGGACTTCAAGCTGTGGAAATGATTCATCAACAAGATGCAACAATCACAACCTTTTTGATCATTGTAACCTAACTTTGTAGTTTAATCAATTTTCATAATTGTTGTGTTGGTTTTGTCACACGGGTGAGAAAAAACATAGCACTTACTTGCCTAGTCAAGTTAGCTAAACAAGACAGAGGGTTGTGAGTTGATTAGATAATCAAACATACATGAAACAAGGAAATAAAAACAAAAGGAAACAAATGTTGGAAAAACTTGCAAGAACTAGAACCATGAAAAATGAAAATGACAATCATATAGCTACCAATGGATCAATGTATTGATAGGCTAGCACTATAGAGAAAGGCAGGGACTTATGAATCCCCTCTTCCTCGGGAGGGCTCTTGAGTTCCCTAATAGAGATGTCTTCTCTTCATACAATGGAAAGTAATAATGGTGAAGAAATACAATGCCAATCCTCTCAAGAGGTGAGTGGAATGGCCCTTGTTATAGTGCTTGAATGATTCAAAGAGAAATGAGGATTCTCCAAGAAGAATTCTTGCAGCATAACAATACCTTGCCATTCTTATTTTTATAACACACCCATGGAACATATTTATAGTGTCCATTCATGGAAAGATATAACTGGTTCATAATGTGAACAAGGGGCCTTTTAGGGCACTTCCTAGCCCTTGACCAACCTCCAAGCTAGATTTCTCTCGGATATGAGTGTCAAATCGTGTTGGGGGTCAGACTGGAAGTGGTTGAGAGGCCGACAAGATTCATAAATGCGCCGTTCATGAGAAGTGCATGGGTTTGCTCGTAGACAATCACACATCTTGCGTAATTAGGGCTATGTTGGCCCACACATTCTGCACACAATGCACGCGCTTCCTTTGGTGAATTTGTGCACTTTGATTTATGAACAAAGTATATAGTTTTATGCCTTTTTGATGGATTTTGATGCTGCAGGTGTACTAGTTGCTGCTGGAATTGATGTCTTTCTTCAATTGTTGTTTGTAATGTTGTAGATGATTTTTCGGTGATAAGAGATGCCCCCTGATGTGTGAGTGATCCAAGATATTTTCATCGTGACTTATAAAGAATTGTATTAAATGAGCATAAATTAAATTGCATCATTAAAGAAGGGAAAAATTAAAAATGAAGAGACATAAGCATCATATCTGAACACAAAACTTGATAACGAAGTTCGTCCCTGGTGGACTACTTCTCTGGGTCCTGCTCTCAAATGGGTAGACTCTTTCATTAACTCAACAAAAGAATTTGGCAAATACATTTATATACCTCATTCTAAAATCAAGCTGCAGAAATAATTCTCAGATAAGAAAACAGACAACACCACTGAATTTGTGGCGTCGAATTACCCAAAAATAACTGTCTCCACGCTCCGTTCCGACTCTGGCACTACCATGCCCAAGAAGAATTCCATCTCGGTTTCTGTGTCCTATGCAACCTATAATGATGAATGTACCGCCTCGAAATTCATGCCCTCAGGTTGTATGGTCCGTGCCTCCTCTCGTATCTAGGCGGATTGCACCTTTTTTAAATTTAATTGTTGGCGGATGTATGAAGCGGTACCTGTGACGTAGTGGTTGTGTGCGGAATTGTTAAGTCTTGGGCATCGACGGAGGTTCTTGGGTCGAATCCCACAGACCCCATTTTTGGTATGTTGGTTGTATATATATATTTGCAATATATTTGACCTTCGCTAACTTTAGCGGAGTCGCTAGAAGTCCTTCCAACTTGCTGCTAAAATTGGCATGGTCCGTTAGACTTGGTGGACCCGTCAATTTTTTATTTTCAAAATTCATTCATGGGATGTTACTGGGAGTTTCAGGGGTGCCACATGTTTCCCACTAATTGGTCCATGTGGCACCCACTAATTAGTCCACTTGTTTGCTGACGTCAATCCCCGTCAATCCGTACATGACACATGGTGCTTCCTGGGTGGTGCCACGTGGCGTCGCCTGAGGGTGCCACGTAGCATTTTCCTACTGGTTCACATGGATCCCTGAAAATACCATTGGTGGCTGACACATGGAAGCCTCTAGTGCTTCCACGTGGCAATATGGATGATGATGTGGCCCCCTGTTGACTTGCCCTGTTTGATCACAACTTTGACTATGAATATCTTTCAAACCGTAACTCCGTTTGACGAGCCGTTTGCGCCATTAGAAATCTTGCAACATGCTATTCACGATCATGCCATTTTCAATGAGTTTTGGGAAATATGAATTTTTTCCTTTTCTCTATCTGCTAGAGCCATTCTGAGCGTTCTGAGTTGCCTCTGTGAGTTATGAGTTATTCTTAGCCTTCTCTGGATCCTTTTTGGATCATGCCTTTCCACTGAGAGCTTTTTGGACCACCAAAATCTTTCATCAATCAACTGGTAAGTGAGGGAAGAGTCCCCTTAGTTTGTCCTTCTCAATCAAATTTTTCTTACTTGGATGTGTGCCTTTTAAGCCTACTCAATGATAATCAACATCAACCCTACGTGAAGTCATTGTCCTCTTGTCCAAGATGATATCTTCCTGTAGCTTATCCAAGTACTTAGGTGCAAAATCATCAACTGAAGGTATTGAAATTTCCTCATCTTGATCCATGATCATGGGAGGCTAAAAAAGTTTCAAGTTCTCAACATTCACAACTGAGTAAATATGAATATAAGGTGGAAGATCCAGATGAAAAGCATTGGTACCACATTTATCCAAGATAGTGAAGGGTCCATAATGAATGGGCTTGAGTTTATTTCCTTCACCCTTCAATCTCTCCTTGCTAATATGAATCCATACCCGGTCTCCAACCTAGAACTGATGATCAACCCTGTGCTTGTCATGCCGAGCTTTATACTGTGCTTGAATTTTGTCCATCTGTTCCTTGACTGCCTGGCGTATCTGCTAGATTATTTGGATGAACTTGTGGGATCTATCCTCTGTTCGTTCTTCATTCACATTGGCATCTCTCCCATACATTAAGTCCAAAGGAACCTTTGGTAGGTACCCAAAACATGTCTCAAAAGGTGAACTCTGAGTGGATGAATGTAAAGCTCGGTTGTACGCATGTTGTACATAGGATATCTATTCATCCCATACCTTGGGACATTTGCTGCAGTAGCCTCGAAGAAAAAGTACCACTGTTCGGTTTACCACCTCTCTCTGTCCATCGGTCTGTGGATGAAAAGCAATGCTCCTCTTCAATTTGGTGTCCATCATTCTCCACAAGCTAGTCCAGAAGTCCCCAAGTAATTGAATATCTCGATCCGAGACGATGGATGTGGGTAACCCAAAGTGAACCCAAACATGCTGAAAGAAGATATTAGCAGTCTTCTCAACACTGATCTTCTTTTTACATGGCATCAAGATACACATCTTGCTGAACCTATCCACTACAACATACAAATAATCATGACCCCCTTTGGTCATTGGTAAACCCCCTACAAAATCCATGGATACACTTTCCCATGGATAGGATGGAACAAGAAGTGGTGAGTATAGCCTCAGTTTTCTATTAGTGGGCTTACAAGTAGAACACATCACACACCCCTTTAGATATTTAGTTACAATTGCTTTCATTTTAGGCCAGTAACAAAACCTCTGCAAATGAGCCATAGTTTTTCCTACCCCAAAATTCCCAGACACAAGAGAAGTGTGAGCTTCTCGTATTACATGGGCTCATTCACTTGTAGGAATACATATCTTCCCAAGATGGTAGAGTAATTTTCCCTGCAGAAAATAGTTCTCTACTTGTGCACCAAGGGTTAGCTTCACATATACTTCTTTAAAATCTTCATCAATGGCATATTGTTCTACATAGATATCATGATATAAAGAAACATTCTTCAAAACAATAGAAGTGACAATAGGAGGTCTAGAAATCATATCAACTACCTTGTTACTTGTACCCTTTTTGTACTTGATTACCAAGTGAAATTGTTGTAGAAAAACCATCCACCTATAGTGTCGAGATTGTTTCAATTTGGTCTATGCTTGAAGATACTGTAAGGGTTGGTGATTCGTATGTATGATTTTTTCCTTCCCTAACAAGTAGTGATTCCATTTCTTTATGCTCTGGACTAATGCATACAAATCTTTATCATATGTAGGATAGTTAACAACAACTTGGTTAAAAGTTTCAGAGCGGTAAAAGATAGGCTTACGATATTGCATCAATACTGCACCCATGGTGTATCCGCTGGCATCTGTCTCGATCTTAAAAGGCTATTGAAGATTCAACAATGCTAATATTATTGCAGTACTGATCTTCCCCTTCAAATTGTCGAAATATTTTTGTTGCTTTCCTTCCCATTGAAAAGTGTTCTTCACACTGGTTAAGGCATGCAAAGGAGATTCTATAAAGGAGAAGTTGGGAATGAATCTCCTCCAATACTGGACTACACCTAAGAAGCTTCGAACTTCGGTTACAATTTTTGGCTCAGGCCAATTTACAATTACATCAATTTTGGAAGGGTCAATTTTCAATTGTCCTCCTCCTACAATATGACCTAAGTACACAAGTGAAGTCTTGCCAAATTCACATATAGACAATTTTACATACAACTTTTCCCTTTGCAAAGTATCCAATACCTGTTTTACATGCCTCACATGCTCATCCCAAGTCCCGCTAAAAACAAGAATGTCATCTAAATATTCAATCACAAAGTCATCTAGGAAAGGCCTGATTACATCATTCATCACACGCATGAAAGTTGCCGGAGCATTACACATCCCAAATGACATAACTAACCACTCAAACAATCCCTGGTTGGTTTTAAAGGCAGTTTTCCATGCATCCTGTTCTGTGACTTTGATTTGATGATATCCACTGTGCAAATCTAACTTAGTGAAATATACAACATTCTTCAATTGATCAAGTAAATCATCTATACGAGGAAGAGGGTATTGAGTTTTCATCATGATTTTATTTAAGGCCCGGTAATCAACTCACATTCGCCATGTGCCATCTTTATTTGGCACCATCACGATCGAAGAACCACAAGGATATGAACTGGGCCTGATGACCCCTTGATCCAATAAGCCCTGTACCTACTTCTTGATCTCTGTCATCTCCACAAGGGACATCCTGTACATGCCCACATCAGGAAGGGGAGAATCCTGCTGAAGATGTATCTCAAGTTGGATTTCCCTCTTAGGAGGTAATCCATCTGGTTCCTGAAAAATATCATCATACTTAGAAACAATATCAATTAATTCCTTTTTATGAGATGGATCACACCCTTGGAAAGCATCGGATGTGATCCCGATTATTTTCGGCACGAAATGAGAGTGGAGATATAATAAAGAAATGCACAGAGATATTGCAGATATTCAATAATATAACAGAAATGTATCAGAGATGCAACCATAAGCATAGATATATAGTAATACACAATTTCTATTAATCATATAAATGTACAGAGACTGTAAAAATACAGAGTGAAAGACTCGCTAGAATGGTGGCAGCTTATCTCTGAGAAGAGATGTGACGGCTACTCGCATTCGCAAGAAGATGATTATAATGAGGCTTTGAAGGCCCTTTTACAATAAACGAGAATGCCAAAAGTCCTAGACATCCAAAAACCTAACCCTAGGAGATGAAGCACCAAAAGTCATGTGGGCCCCGTTTGGGTAAGTTAGTACATCAACTTCCCAGGGTCGTAACTTTTGCATACGATCTTCGTTTTAGGCATGTGATAGCTCGTTGGAAAGGTATCACCAAGGAGATTCATTTTGGGGGCTCAATCATGCCTTCAGCTATAATTGAGAACCTCTATCTAGAAAAACCTTCATTTAGGCCCTCAGAATGGCCCCGGAAGTTAAAACCTGCTAAAAATAGTAAATTGCCAAAATTGCCAGAAAGTTGTTTTGAGCCAGTTGGAAAAGGTGGGTGGCCACCGATATCCACCTGGATAAATCCTCCCTCCTTAGGAAGAAATGGTCTCCATTGCGTTGAGTTCCCAGGGGAGAAGGAAAAGCATTTGTTGAATCTGCATCTTGGTGAGTTGCTTGTCTTGTTGGAGACATCACGTTGCTCAGTTTGTGGAAGTCTATCAAGAACCTGTTGAGGTTGAGGTTGTTCAACAAGTCGAGATACATGAGAGGATGGTGTGCAGAAGGAATCTTTCCGCTTTGCTTCAACCTTGTCGACCTGCTTTTGTTGGATAGAAGGTGCTTGGGGCAAGGCTATAGTGGTTGCAGTGTTCTTTTGTTCTCCTTTTGAACAGATTGTGAAGAAGCTAAATTTTGCAGTATGAGATACTACCTTGCGACACTTTTTAGGTTGAACAGTAGTCGGAACTACCTCTGGTATTCTGTAGAGATGACCCCCCAAAGTAACAATGACACTACGGGGTTGAGACTCATAAAAAACATGGCGTCTCCACATATATGGTTGGCCCAAGAGCACATCACAGACATCGAGTGGGGCAACATCACATAATACCTCATCCTTGAAGGGTTGGATGCCATATGATAATCGACACTGTTGGCTGACACAGATATCTCGTCCTTGGCGAAGCCACCCAATGTTGTATGGCTGTGGGTGTGGTGTTGTCGACAATCCCAACTGTTTGACGACCTCTGCTGAGATGAGGTTCTTCTGGCTTCTGCTATCAACAATAAAATGCAGCGGGGTCCCCTTCACCCACATCTGTGAATGAAAAATGCGCTCCCCTTCTTCATGATCTGTTGGTTCTTCTGGTTGAATTGCTGCAGTCGTGACAATAGCAGTGGGGTCTGCGTCGATGATCTGTCTTTTACCATTGTTTTCAGAATCATATTCTGAATCAAGGTTTGGCTCCTTGTCTTTGATCTCGGCCACCAATGACTGTTTTGAGCAACATTCATCGGTGTTGTGCCAAGGGCTTTTGTGGAACTTGCACCATTTTCCGGTGTCCTTCTTTGTCTTCCTGTGACCCTTCTTTTCCTGTGTCTTGGAATGGTTTTCGGGAGACTGTTTGTTCGGGCCGTCTTTGTCATACTTTGGTTGTTGTGGATTTGCAGACCCGAATTCCTGTTTGTTCTGGTGCTTAAATTTCTGCTCAATTTTAACAACATATCGATAAGCAACACCGAGTGATGAGATGTCCAAAAAATCCATTTCAGTTTGGATGTATTTGTGTAGAGCCCCACGGTATTTCAGAACCAAATGTCACTCAGAGTCTTTGATACCCAGCTTGGTGCGCAAGGTATGGAAGGTATTGGTGAACTCCGAAACTGCTTGGCCCCTCTCTTGCCACAATGTGGTCCATCTCATGTATTGGTCCTCATAGTTGCAAACAGGGTAATACTGTTCTTTTACCGCATCCACGAAAAAATCCCAGGTGGGATCGGCCCCATATATTCCAGACTCCTTTGTGGAACTTTGCTCCCAGTAAGTTTTCCACCAATGTTTGACATGAGGGAGATCTTTGAGGAGTGCAAAGGTGATCTTTTCTTTGTCAGAAAAATTGTGAACAGAGAAATAACCTTCTACCAGAGTTAATCATTTTTCTAGGGCTTATGCATCTATTTGTCCTTCAAATAAAGGAATATCAAAATTAACTTGTACCTTGAAAGGCGAGGTGCCTCCAAAGTGGCCGCTTGATGAAGATGCACTTGATGCTATCAATAGGCATTGAAGGATGTGGGAAAAATTCTCCATCATTTCGTCCCTCTGTCGCGTAAGAGCTTGCTCAAGCAACAGATTGATAGGATCGTCTGCTCCGTCGTTTTTCTTTTCTTCTGCCATTGAGGGTTTCTTGGGTGTGCGAGAGCGCTTGTCTTCAAGAGAGACAAGCTCGAGACCCAAATTTATATACTTGGACCTCGTCTAGGACATGCACTGAAAAAACGATCAAGAGCAGCCTGCTATGATACCACTGATCCGGATTATTTTCGGCATGAAATGAGAGCGGAGATATAATAAAGAAATGCACAGAGATATTGCAGATATTCAATAATATAAAATAAATGTATAAGAGATGCAACCATAAACATAGATATACAATAATACATGATTTCTATTAATCAGAGAAATGTACAGAGACTGTAAAAATACAGAGTGAAAGACTCGCTAGAATGGTGGCATCTTATCTCTGAGAAGAGATGTGACGGCTACTCACATTCACAAGAAGATGATTACAATGAGGCTCTGAAGGCCCTTTTACAATAAACGGGAATGCCAAAATTCCTAGACATCCAAAAACCTAACCCTAGGAGATGAAGCACCAAAAGTCACGTGGGCCCCATTTGGGTAAGTTAGTACATCAACTTCCCGGGGTCGTAACTTTTGCATACAATCTTCGTTTTAGGCGTGTGATAGCTTGTTGGAAAGGTATCATTGAGGAGATTCATTTTGGGGGCTCAATCATGGATATCATTGAGAACCTCTATCTCAAAAAACCTTCATTTAGGCCCTCAGAATGGCCCCAGAAGTTAAAACCTGCTAAAAATAGTAAATTGCCAAATTTTCCAGAAAGTTGTTTTGAGCCAGTTGGAAAAGGTGGGTGGCCACCGATATCCACATAGATCAGGATGTCCCAACATCTTTCTCTCTGACGACCATGAGTACATATCTCTTATTAGTGTTTATGAGTCTTTTCATTTTCCCTGCACTAACAAGTGTTGTATTTACCCTCATGCTGTGAGCTCTAACAATATATTCCACTCCCCCTTTAGTAAGGTGATATTTTTTCTCACGACGAAAGAAGACTGCTTTTCTATCATAAAGATAACGACTTCCCAACACTATGCCACATATATCAAGTGGTACAACATCCAAATCCACTTCATCAATCAATTTTGAACCAATAGCAAATATGATCCTACATTGTTTAGTGACATTAAGTTTTGATTTATCACATACCCAACCAAGAGGATAAGGCTTCGGATGTGGTTTCATTTCAAGACCCATCTTTTTGACAAGTGCTTCAAATATTAAGTTTACTTGGGAACCTTGATCAAATAATGTATCTATCTTAGTATGTTTAGATACAACTCTTATATGAAATAACTCATTCCTCTTTTATTAATCAACATGAGCTTCATCATTGGAACTAGAACGAGCATGAAGAGAATCTTTACCTTGTACTCCAACTGCTGTGATATTTCTTTCATCTCTTGAATCAGAACCAAGATCTTGCTGCACTGTAGCAACGGTCTTTGTCTTCCCTTTTCACAGAACTGTTTCGGTTTCTTTTCTGGATGCAGTTTCCAACAATGTTCTTGATCATGACCTCTCTTCTTGTAATGAGTGCAAGACGGTTTTCCTCCTCTCGTCACTGTAGCGGTCTTTTTGTCCTTCCTTTTAAAATTCTTAAAAGTCTTTGTGGGAAATTGGAAGGTTTCTTTGTGGGATCTTCTTGAACATGTTTCCCCCTCTTCTCAAGGTGAGTGGCTTGCACACAAACTTCGTTAAGACTAGTGGGGTTAAACAAGAGAAAAGTATGACGAATATAACTGTGAAGTGCACCATTATACTTCATCAAAGTTTCATAAGAATCCAAAGGAATGTTCAATGCAAGAGCTTTCTTCCTAAATTCTTCTATGAAACTTTATATAGTTTGTCCTTTACTTTGCCTTAAAGTTTGCTATTCCATCATTGCTTTATGTAAATACCCTAATGGATAAAATTGCTTCCTTATCACTGATTTAAATTCCAACCATGAGGAAATAATCTTACCACACTTACTTCTATCCTGAAGCTTTCTCTCCCACCATACGAGAGTGATGCCTTCCAACCGAAGAGAAGCCAGTTGCACTTTAACTTCCTCTTCATCAATATGCTGGACACAACAATACATTTCAACTTGTCGGATCCAATTATATAGCTTTTTAGGATTAACATCTCCATTAAACACAGGTAAAGCAAATTTTACATCAAGCTTTAATAATGGTTTCTTAAAAGAGGATTTATGGCTAGAATGATGAGAATGATGAGAATTCTCAGAGGAAGAAGAACTATAACTCGAAGGTTAAGACGAAGGCTCAGGAGGATCTCCTCTAGCCCCTTGGTTTACCAAAGCATCATCATCTGCATGTGCTTCTTTTTTCTTCCCTTTCTTCTTCATCCTCTTCTCGTAATCTCCATACATTTGCTCGACCATTTCTGATATGTGATAAAATACCATGTGAAATTTTTTCTCCTGTTCATCACAACACCACTGAATTCATGGCATTGAATTACGTAAAAATGACTATCTCCACGCTCCGATCCAACTCTGGCACTCCCAGGCCCAAGAAGAATTCTGTCTCGGTTTCTGTGCCCTCTCTAACCTGCAATGATGACTGTACCACCTCTAAATTCATTCCCACAGGTCATACGGTCCTCGCCTCCTCTAGTAGCTCGGTGGATTGCACCTTTTTAAAATTTAATTGTGGGCAGATGTACCAAGCAGTACCCACAACGTGGTGGTTGTGGGTGAAATTTCTAAGGCTTGGGCGTCGACGGAGGTTCCGAGGTTGA
>ML791492.1:480791-515620 GCA_009831015.1 Picea engelmannii | reverse complement strand
AACTTGTTGCTAAAATTGGCGTGGTCCGCCAGATTTGGTGGGCCCGCCAATTTTTTATTTTCGAAATTCGTTCACGGGCTATTACTGGGTGTTTCGGTGGTGCCACATGTAGCCTGCTGATTGGGCCATGTGGCATCCACTGATTAGTCCACCTGTTCACTGACATTAATCCCTGTCAATACGTACATGATACGTGGTGCTTCCTGGATGGTGCCACATGGTGTCATTTGGGGGTGCCACGTGGCATTTTCTTATTGGTCCACATGGACCCCTGAAAATCCCATTGGCAGGTGACACATGGAATCCTATGGTGCTTCCACGTGGCATACTGACGTCAACATCCGACATGATGATTTCATCTTGGCATGTCAACTGTTGACATCATGCTAAAGTTGATAGTACAGATGAAGATGTGCCCCCCTGTTGACTTGCCTTGTTTGACCACAACTTTGACCATGAATATCTTTCAAACTGTAACTCCGTTTAATGATACGTTTGCACTGTTAGAAATCTTGTGACACACTCTTCACGATCATGTAATCGAAACACATTCGCCATGTGCCATGTTTCTTTGGCACCATCACGATCGAATAACCACAAGGAGATGAACTGGGCCCGATGACCCCTTGATCCAATAAGCCTTGTACTTGTTTCTTGATCTCTGTCATCTCCACAAGTGACATCCTATACATGCCCACATTAGGAAGGGGAGAATCCTGCTAAATATGTATCTCATCTTGGGTTTTTCTCTTAGGAGGTAATCCATCTGGTTCCTGAAAAATATCATCATACTTAGAAACAATATCAATTAATTCCTTTTTATGAGATGGATCATACCGTTGGAAAGAATAAGATGTCCGGACATCTTTCTCTCTGACGATCATGAGTACATATATCTTATTAGTGTTTATGAGTTTTTCAATTGCCTTGCACTAACAAGTGTTGTATTTACCCTCATGCTGTGAGGTCTAACAATATATTCCACTTCCCCTTTAGTAAGGTGGTATTTGTTCTCATGACGAAAGAAGACTTCTTTTCTATCATAAAGATAACGACTTCCCAACACTATGCCAAATATATCAAGTGGTACAACATCCAAATCCACTTCATCAATCAATTTTGAAGCAATAACAAATCTGATCTTACATTGTTTGGTGACAATAAGTTTTGCTTTATCACATACCCAACCAAGAGGATAAGTCTTCAGATGTGGTTTCGTTTCAAGACCCATATTTTTGACAAGTGCTTCAGATATTAAGTTTACTTGGGAACCCTGATCAAATAATGTATCTATCTTAGTATGTTTAGATACAACTCTTATACGAAATAATTCATTCCTCTTTCATTAATCAACATGAGCTTCATCATTGGAACTAGAACTAGCATGAAGAGAATCTTTACCTTGTAATCCAACCACTGCGATATTTCCTTCATCTCTTGAATCCGAACCAAGATCTTGCTGCACCGTAGCAATGGTCTTTGTCTTCCCCTTTCCACTGAATTGTTTCAGTTTATTTTCTGGATGCAACTTCCAATAGTGTTCATCGTGTCCGCTCTTCTTGCAATGAGTGCAAAATGGTTTTCCTCCTCTCGTCACTGTAGTGGTCTTTTTGTCCTTCCTTTTAAACTTCTTAAATGTATTTTGTGGGAAATTGGAAGGTTTCTTTGTGGGATATTCTTGAACATGTTTCCCCATGTTCTCAAGGTGAGTGTCTTGCACACAAACTTCATCAAGACTAGTGCGGTTAAACAAGAGAAAAGTATGATAGATATAACTATGAAGTGCGCCAATATACTTCATCAAAGTTTCATAAGAATCCAAAGGAATGTTCAATGCAAGAGATTTCTTCCTAAATTCTTCTATGAAATGTTGTACAATTTGTCCTTTACTTTGCCTTAAAGTTTTCCATTCCATCATTACTTTATGTAAATACCCTAGTGGATAAAATTGCTTCCTTATCGTTGATTTAAATTTCGACCATGAGGAAAGAAGCTTACCACACTTACTTCTGTCCTAAATCTTTCTCTCCCACCATATGAGAGCGGTGCCTTCCAACCGAAGAGAAGCCAATTGCACTTTAACTTCCTCTTCATCAATATGCTATACATGACAATACAATTCAACCTGTCGGATCCAATTATCTATCTTTTCAGGATTAGCATCTCCATTAAACATAGGTAAAGCAAATTTTACATCAATATTTAGTAATGGTTTCATAAAAGAGGCTTTATGGATAGAATCATGGGAATGATGAAAATGATCAGAGGAAGAAGAACTAGAACTCAAAGGTGAAGACAGAGGCTCAGGAAGATCTCCTCCAGCCCCTTGGTTTACCAAAGCATCATCATCTGCATGCGATTCCTTTTTCTTCACTTCCTTCTTCATCCTCTTCTCGTAATATCCATACATTCGCTCGACCATTTATGATATGCGATAAAATGCCATGTGAAAGTTTTTCTCTTGTTCATCACACTTGTCCTCTTCTGCCATTTTCTTCCTTCTAGATACACGACCAACTTCGGGATTGAAAGTATTAAGAGTTCCTTCACCCTGTTTATGCTTGGCCCTGCTAAGAATTCACACTCAACAATTCAAGTCAAAGATGAATGATCTGATACCAACATGATTCAAGATCTTTTCATCGTGACTTATAAAGAATTGTATTAAATGAGCATAAATTAAAGTGCACCATTAAAGAAGGGAAAAATTAAAAATGAAGAGACATAAGCATCAGATCTGAACACAAAACTTGATAACAGAGTTCTTCCCTGGTGGTCTACGTCTCCGATTCCTGCTCTCAAATGGGTAGGCTCTTTCATTAACTCAACAAAAGAATTCGACAAATACATAAATATACCTCATTCTGAAATCAAGCTACATAAATAATGCTTATATCAAAAAACATAGAACACCAATGAATTCATGGCGTCGAATTACCCAAAAATGACTGTCTCCACGTTCCGATCTGACTCTGGCACTCCCAGGCCCAAGAAGAATTCTATCTCAGCTTCTGTGCCCTCTTCAACCTGCAATGATGACTGTATCGCTTCAAAATTCGTGCCCACAGGTCATATGGTCCTCGCCTCCTCTCGTAGCTGGGCGAATTGCACTGATTAGTCCACCTATTTGCTAACATCAATCCCCATCAATTTGTACATGACAAGTGACGCTTCCTGAGTAGTGCCACATGGCGTCGCCTGGGGGTGCCATGTAGCATTTGCTTACTGGTCCACATGGACCCTTGAAAATCCCATTGGCAGGTGACACATGGCAGCCTCTGGTGCTTCCACATGGCATGATGACATCAACATCCAACATGATGATTTCATCCTACCATTTCAATTGTTGATGTCATGCTGACATCGAAAGTACAGATGATGATGTGGCCCCCTGTTGAGTTGCCCTGTTTGACCACAACTTTGACCGCATATATCTTTCAAACCGTAACTCCGTTTGATGAGACGTTTGCACCGTTAGAAAGATTGCGACACACTCTTCACGATCATATAATCGACACACATTCACCATGTGCCATATTTCTTTCACACCATCACGATCGAATAACTACAAGGAGATGAACTGGGCCTGATGACCCCTTGATCCAATAAGCCCTGTACCTACTTCTTGATCTCTGTCATCTCCACAAGTGACATCCTATACATGCCCACATTAGGAAGGGGAGAATCCTGCTGAAGATGTATCTCATGTTGGATTTCCCTCTTAGGAGGTAATCCATATGGTTCCTGAAAAATATCATCATACTTATAAACAATATCAATTAATTCATTTTTATGAGATGGATCACACCCTTGGAAAGCGTTGGATGTCTCGACATCTTTCTCTCTGATGACCATGAGTACATATATCTTATTAGTGTTTATGAGTTTTTTCATTTTCCCTACACTAACAAGTGTTGTATTTACCCTCATGCTGTGAGCTCTAACAATATATTCCACTCCCCCGTTAGTAAGGTGGTATTTGTTCTCATGATGAAAGAAGACTGCTTTTCTATCATAAAAATAAGGACTTCCCAACACTATGCCACATATATCAATTGGTACAACATCCAAATCCACATCATCAATCAATTTTGAAGCAATAGCAAATCTGATCCTACATTGTTTGGTGACATTAAGTTTTTATTTATCAAATACCCAACCAAGAGGATAAGGCTTCAGATGTGGTTTTGTTTCAAGACCCATCTTTTTGACAAGTGCTTTAGATATTAAGTTTACTTGGGAACCCTGATCAAATAATGTATCTATCTTAGTATGTTTAGATACAACTCTTATATGAAATAAATCACTCCTCTTTCATTAATCAACATGAGATTCATCATTGGAAATATAACTAGCATGAAGAGAATCTTTACCTTGTACTCTGTCCACTGTGATATTTCCTTCATCTCTCGAATCAGAACCAAGATCTTGCTGCACCATAGCAATGGTATTTGTCTTCCCCTTTCCACTGAACTGTTTTGGTTTCTTTTCTGGATGCAGTTTCCAACAATGTTCTTCATCGTGACCGCTCTTCTTGCAATGAGTGCAAGATGGTTTTCCTCCTCTCGTCACTATAGCGGTCTTTTTGTCCTTCCTTTTAAACTTCTTAAAAGTCTTTTATGGGAAATTGGAAGGTATTTTTGTGCGATCTTCTTGAACATGTTCCCCCTTATTCTCAAGGTGAGTGGCTTGCACACAAACTTCATCAAGACTAGTGGGGTTAAACAAGAGAAAAGTATGATGAATATAACTGTGAAGTGCACCAATATACTTCATCAAAGTTTCATAAGAATCCAAAGGAATGTTCAGTGCAAGAGCTTTCTTCCTTAATTCTTCTATGAAAATTTGTATAGTTTGTCCTTTACTTTGCCTTAAAGTTTTCCATTCCATCATTGCTTTATGTAAATACCCTAATGGATAAATTTTCTTCCTTATCACTGATTTAAATTCCGACCATGAGGAAAGAAGCTTACCACACTTACTTCTGTCCTGAATCTTGCTCTCCCACCATACGAGAGCGGTGCCTTCCAACTGAAGAGAAGCCAGTTGCACTTTAAATTCCTCTTCATCAATATGCTAGACACAACAATACACTTCAACCTATTGGATCCAATTATCTAGATTTTCAGGATTAGCATCTCCATTAAACATAGGTAAAGCAAATTTTACATCAAGCTTTAATAATGGTTTCTTAAAAGAGGCTTTATGGCTAGAATGATGAGAATGATGAGAATGCTCAGAGGAATAAGAACTAGAAATCGAAGGTGAAGACAGAGGCTCAGGAGGATCTCCTCCATCCCCTTGGTTTACCAAAGCATCATCATCTGCATGTGCTTCCTTTTTCTTCCCTTTCTTCTTCATCCTCTTCTCGTAATCTCCATACATTCGCTCGACCATTTCTGACATGCAATAAAAGACCATGTGAAAGTTTTTCTCCTGTTCATCACACTTGTCCTCTTTTGCCATTTTCTTCCTTCTGGATACACGACCAACTTTGGGGTTGGAAGTCTTAAGAGTTTCTTCACCCTGTTTATGCTTGGCCCTGGTAAGCATTCACACTCAACAATTCAAGCCAAAGATGACTGATCTAATACAAATATGATCCGAGATGTTTTCATCGTGACTTATAAAGAATTGTATTAAATGAGCATAAATTAAAGTGCACCATTAAAGAAGGGAAAACTTAAAAATGAAGAGACATAAGCATCATATCTGAACACAAAAATTGATAACAGAGTTCGTCCCTGGTGGACTACATCTCTGAGTCCTACTCTCAAATGGGCAGGCTCTTTCATTAACTCAACAAAAGAATCCGACAAATACATAAATATACCTCATTCTGAAATCAAGCTACATAAATAATGCTCAGATCAGAAAAAAAACAACACCACTGAATTTGTGGGGTCAAATTACCCAAACATGATTGTCTCCACGCTCTGATCCGACTCTGGCACTCCCAGGCCCAAGAAGAATTCTGTCTCAGTTTCTGTGCCCTCTGCAACCTGCAATGATGACTGTATCGCTTCGAAATTTGTGCCCGCAGGTCGTATGGTCCTCGCCTCCTCTCTTAGCTGGGTGGATTGCACCTTTTTAAATTTTAATTGTGGGTGGATGTACCAAGCGATACCCATGGTGTAGTGGTTGTGGGAAGAATTGTTAAGGCTTAGGCATCGACGAAGGTTCTGGGGTCGAATCCCACATACCCCGTTTTTGGTATGTTGGTTATATATATATTTTCAATATATTTGACCTTCGATAAATTTAGCGGAGTTGCTAGAATTCCTTCCAAATTGCTGCTAAAATTGGCATGGTTCGCCAGATTTGGTGGACCCACCAATTTTTTATTTTTGAAATTTGTTTACGGGCTATTAGTGGGCGTTTCGGGGGTGCCACATGTAGCCCGCTGATTGGGCCACATGGAATCCATTGATTAGTCTACCTATTAGCTGACGTCAATCCTCGTCAATCTGTACATGACACCTGGATCTTTCTGGGTGGTGCCACATGGCATCGCCTGGGGGTGCCACGTGGCATTTTCTTACTGGTTTACATGGACCCCTGAAAATCCCATTGGCGGGTGACACATGGAAGCCTCTGGTGCTGCCACATGGCATGCTGATGTCAAAATACGACATGCTGATGTTATCCTACCATGTTAGCTGTTGACGTCATGTTGATGTCGGAAGTATGGATGATGATGTGCCCCCCTGTTGACTTGCCCTGTTTGACCACAACTTTGACCACAAATATCTTTCAAACCGTAACTCCGTTTGACGAGACGTTTGCACTGTTAGAAATATTATGTCGCTCTCTTCATGATCATGTCACTTTCACTGAGTTTTGGGAATTTTGAATTTTTTCCCTTTCTCTATCTGCTGGAGCCATTCTGAGCATTTTGAGTTGCCTCTATGAGTTCTGAGTTATTCTTAGCCTTCTAGGAGCATACATATAGCTGAAATACATCAATGTTTCTTTTGTTGATGGTGCTGTTGTGTGGAAGAATGAAGAGAGGAATTGCAAGAGTGATCCGTCGGAGGGAGAGGAAAAATTTTGCGAACCAAACCTTTCTCTAGGAAAAAAAATAAAATCTGTATACAAACGAGGCATGCATGCCCTATGCTCGTGTCAAGAAACCAAAATGTGGGACTGTAACTGAAGGTGTATGATTATGTAGATAGCCGCAACACCCTCGGGGGCAGTTGATAACGACAAATGACGGATCTGAATGATGAACTGGCTCTGAATCGAGTAATGGACGAGGGTAAGAAGTGTCGATGACTCGTAGGCATTGATGACCTATGAAATTTAGAGGTATTCGACTGGTATGGAAAACTGCAATGGTCGCATAGTAAGACCCACCTTAACATGAGAGTTTGCTGAAGTTGAATGTTATGGGGGTCAACGGAATCAAAAAGAAATGATGACTCCCTCTGTGCCATCCTAGACTCCTCATTGAAAAGGTAACGAGAGTCAAGATACAACCTCCCTTATGGAAATTGTGCTGATGTCGACAGGAAGGGAGATGCAACATCAAGAAGCAAAGGGATTCTTGAAATCCATTGAGTAATAGATGATGTCAGGTACTGACGGGTAATATGGACGAACTAAAGACACTATGGGACTCAAGACTTCCCTTGGTTGGGGTTTTGAAGGATGATTGGCAACAACTATGAAACTGGATCTAGTGTCAGGGGGACAACTAGACATGGGGTAAAACTATGTTGAAGGCTGAAAAAGTGGGCAAACTCAGAGATAATGGTTACATGGATTTGGGATACTCGGGGTTTTTCAAATATGTCTATATGAAAAAAGGGTGGATTCCCCAACCAAGGGCGACATGGGTTGCTTTTCCAGGTAAAAGAAGGCCATTAGGGATGACGACTAAAAAATCTATGTATTAGCTGGAAACAAGGGCTGTATATAATTACCAAATGAATAAAGAATATTTGGGGTTGAGTATATAGATACAAAAACAAGTGCCCTGATGAAAGATGGCTTGGCCTATTTAGGGCACAAGTTTGTGAAAGAGAACTGGTGGAAGGTGGGGGCCCCATGGGTGGGTTTTTGTATTAGGTAAATGGATGGAGGAAAATCTGTAGATGGGAAAATTGATGGTGGATGAGATGGAGGGCTAATGGAATTGTGGGGGTGCAGTCAACAAAACCAAGTGTAGGATTATATTACCTAGGAGTCCATTGGGATGGTTAGAAATATGATAAGAATAAGTATGGGGTTCATTCTCGGAAGTGCAAAAAACTATCGGGACTCCCAATTCTAGGGGGTGAAAGCAACATGAGTGTCAAGTTGCCAAGGGGAAATATGAATGGGACAACTCATGTGGGGGAGAGTGCTACCGGTTGACAGTACAAAAATGTGGTAGAGGTAAAGGTATTGCGGAGCCAGATGTAGGAACCCTAAAGGCAAATGTTAGAGGGTGTGTCTGAGATATGCAGTTGTTTATAAAGGGAGTAATTACATGCCAGTGTTGAACATATACTTGGAGGGGTTGTAATCTTGTTTAACAAGTACCTGCACATAAAAATTCAAATACCCAATGTGAACAATATCTGATGATAAAGAACATATAACAACTATTTGATAAAACTAAATTAAGAATGCGTACCTGAAAGTGGTGTGAAAAAAATGCCCCTCTAGGGAGAAGTGCAGGTGATAACCCGAGGAATATGAATGTGTAGATGGCTAGATTAGGATCTCATGGTCGAGAATGGTTTAGAAAATGGAGGCTTTGGGCTCCTGTACCAAAATGCTGAAGTTGGGAAAAAGGGCCTATATATGGATGGTGGGCCCTCAATGCCACCTCATTTGCGTCGACACTATTGTTGATCTAACGAGAGAGATGTCAGGTGATTTGGAAGATTATAGGAGCATGGGGCTATTGATTTGACAGTTACGAGAGACATGGTAGTGGTCTTATCGTTGCACATTTTGTGAATTTGATGGATGTTTGATCCGAATTTAGGGGCGGAACGAACTGATTAACATAATGAATACAATAAACACAGAGATATGAAGAATAACAGAAATATCCAATGAAAACATATTCTATTGAATAATGAAATAGGATGAAACTATAAAATTGTAGAACTGAAATACTTACTCGAATGGTGGTAGCTATCTCTGAGAAGAGATGTGGCTGTTACGTGCATCCATTTGAGCAGAATGGATTACCATGAGGCTCCATAGTCATTTTTGATATTACTCATGAATTCCAAAATCCTAGACATCCAAAAACCTAACCCTAGAAGGTGAAACGACAAAATTCATGTGGGCCCTTATGGGTAAGTTGATGTAACTTGGTACCTCAACTTCCCAGGGTCGTAAATTTTGCATACGACCTCCATTTTAGGCGCGTGATAGCCCATTGGAAAGATCTTTGAGAGAAATACACATTTCGTCGTCAAACTCTTACTTCGTCTATAGTTTGACTGCGGTGAGCTAAAAAAACACTGTTTAGGCCTCCAAAACCCCCCTGGAAGTACAACAAGATGTGCTAGCATGAAACATACAAAATAATCCAATTGGATTAGGAAAGAGGCCACTAGTATCCACCTGGAGGATGCGTGGGGCTTCAGACAATCCTAGAAGTGTAGAACCCACAATTACAAAAAGGTACAGGAGAACGTGCTAAACAAAAATAGATAAGAGTATCCAGTTGGAATAGGTGGGTGGCCACCAATATCCACTTGGATCAATCCTCCCCCCTTAGGAAGAAATGGTATCCATTGCATTGAGTTCCCCCATCAGGTGAGGAAACTTCTGCTGGATTTGGCCCTGAGTGACCCACTTCCCTTGGTGTAGGAGTTTTCATACCTTGACAACCCGATAAAGCTGGATCCTCTGCTGGCGAGTGCCATTGACCTATGTGTCAACTATCTGATCAGTGGATTCTTGTTCCATGCAGTCACGGTTGAGCTCTATGGGTGTCAGCTATTCTACAACTTCCGAGGTGTTAAATAATGGTGGAAAATACCAATGAAGGAGATCCACATTGAACACTGGATGTAGGCCAAGGAAGGGTGGAGTGTTGAGCTCAAAAGGATTGCTACCCACAACCTTGGTGATAGTGTAAGGCCCATAACGAAGTGGGTGAAGCTTCCAATGGGGCCCGGTGAGATGCTCCTTCTGCAAATGTAACCAAACTTTGTCGCTAACTTGAAACTGGTGTGGTACCCTGTGTTGATCATGGCATTGCTTGTACTTAACATTGGATTTCTGCAAAATCTCATGGACCTGTTGGCGGATGTGATGAATCTTCTCAATGAATCTGGTGCCTTTGTCAATCACAGAATGATTAGGGGAATAGTCTGTCTTTGCGGTGGCAAGAGGAAGTGAAACATCAATGCATCCCAAGGGTTGGAATCCCGGACCCACCTGAAATGGACTATGGCCGATGGAACTATGGAGAGCCCTGTTGTAACTGTGTTGAACATATGGGAGACTCTCGTCCCATGTATGTGGACACTAGATGCTTAGAATTGTAGATGCACATGATGTGCACAATCATCCAATTGACGACCTCTGTTTGGCCATCGATTTGGGGGTGGAAAGCAGTGGATTTTGTGAGCTTGGTGTCCAACATAGACTAGTCTAGACTTGACCAAAATGTGCTGAGGAACCTGCTGTCTCGGTCAGAGATGATGGTCTATGGTATCCCAAAGTTGACCCACACTCGTTTGAAGAAGAGCTTGGAAGTATTTTCCACTGCGACATTCTTCTTGCAGGCTATGAGGATGGCCATCTTCGAAAACCGATCAACGACCACAAACACGTAGTCATTTCCTTTCTTGGTGGACGACAAGCCAGACATGTAATCCATTGATATGGATTCCCAAGGCTTCTTGGGAATAGGAAGAGGGGTTTATAAGTCTTTCTTCTTGATGGATGGCTTGGAAATGGCATAGCTAGTGCAAGATATGATATACTTGCTGATGTCTTGTCGAAGTTTTGGCCAATAAAAATGTTTTTGAAGAATGGCCACAATTTTCTCTACTCCAAAATGTCTCGCCACTCGACTGTAGTGGGATTCCCAAATCAAATTTGCACGCTGGGTTGTAGGAACACAGAGATGGAACAAGTGGCATAAGAGTCCGTCCTAAATGTGAAAATCAGTGACAATTGCGCCTGTTCCCAAGAGCTGATAGGTGGTGGTGAAGTCCGGATCTTGCTGATAAAGTTGGGGCTACTCAGATGCTTCATGTCCAAAGGAATGGGGCACAATGGTGAGTGCAGCCACAAGAGGCCATTTGAGGTAGTTAACAACATGAGTGGAGACACCTCTCTTAAACTTGATGTTGAGATGGAACTACTGCAGTTAGGTGGACCACTTATGATGGTGGTCGTTCTGTAATTTCCCATGTGTTTGTATGAACTGCAGAGGCTTGTGATAAGTGCATATGATCGTCTCTTTCCCCAGAATGTTATGTTTCCATTGACGATAGGCTTGTACAATGAAATGCATTTCCTTGTCATAGGTGGGGTATTTTCAGATAGTATTGGAGTGTGTCTCACTATGGTATGCCACTGGATGCTCGTATTGAGTGAGAACTGTGCCCACAACATAGTCAAATGCATTGGTCTCAATCTTGAATGGTTGCTGCAAATCAGGAAAGGAGAGGACTAGAGCTGAGCACAAGCAACGAATGCTCATTGCATCTCCTTCCCCCACATGAATTTGGCCCTACCACCTCCCTTGGTCACCTGGCTGAGGGCCCATGCAATATTGGAGAATCCCAACATGAACCATCGATAAAAGTTGGCTAGTCCCAAGAACCTTTGAAGCTTGATTAGTGTGGTCGGGGTTGGCCAGTCACAGATGACTTGGATCTTAGCTAGATCAACATTTACCCCATGCTCATTAACAATGTATCCCAACTATTGGACCTTGCTCATGCCAAAAGAGAAATTTTCCAAGTTGGCATAAAGCTTGTGCTGCTGCAGAGTGTTCAAAACTTGTTGAATATGTCGCATGTGCTCCTCCCACGTTATACTGAAAATGAGGATGTCATCCAAATATACTACCAAATAGGAGTTGGTGAAGGTTCTAAATACATCATCCATCAACCTCATGAAAGTGGATGGTGCATTTGTTAATCCAAAGGGAATGAATAGCCATTTGTAGAGTTCTTCTTTAGACTTGAAGGTTGTCTTCCATACATCAGTTGGTTCGATGGGAACCTGGTGGTATCCAGAATTTAGGTCAATCTTGATGAAGAACTTTTCTCCCTTGAGTTGGTCAAGAAGGTCATCAATTCTAGGAATGGGGTAGCGGTTCCTGACTGTGATTTTGTTTAAGGCTCTATAATGAATGCATAGTCGCCAAGTCCCGTCCTTCTTCTGCACTAGTACAATCAAGCTTCCGTAAGGGGAGGAGTTGGGTCTGATGTGACCCTTTTGAAGAATCTCAGATATGACGCCTAATTTCATCATTTTCCATCTGATAGACTGGTCCATTAGGTAGAGGTGCGCCAGGGGTGAGATCAGTTGGATGCTTGACTTGGCAGTGTGTTAGTACCCCTGTAGGTTAAGAGAGGATGTCTCTATATTCTCCCATGATCCCGTCCAATTTCTTCTGCTGCAAAGAGAGGCTTTGTGTAGAGACCGCAGATGTGGCGATGACCTTCTTCTTACTGTGAGCATGGATCACAAAGAAGATGAACTTCCCAGTCTGTGAAATGATCTTACTGCATTGTTTAGTAATGATTAAAGAAATAGCAGTAGTCGGCGCTACCTCTGGGATCCTGTACAATTGTCTACCCAAAGTAATATTAACACTATAGGGTCTAGAATCATACACAACATGACACTTCTACAAACATGGTTGTCCTAAAATTACATCACAAACTTCAAGGGGAGAAATATCACACAATAACTCATCTTTGAAAGGATTGATGCCGTAGGGCAGATGACACTGTTGGTTGACACAAAGATCTCTTCCTTGGCGAAGCCAAGCGATGGTGTAGGGATACATGTGTGGTGTCATTGGTAGGTCCAACCACTTGACGACCTCTACTAAAATTAGGTTCTTTTGACTACTACCATCGACAAAGAAATGAAGCAAATCCCCCTTTACCCACATTTGCGAGTGAAAGAGGCATTCCCCTTCCTTTGGTTCTTTTGGTTCGCTTGGCCGGACTTTGGTGGTAGTGACAGTGGCACTGGGTTCGACATCGATTCCTTCAAGAGTTGATTTGTAATCAGAATTAGCCTCCGAATCAGAAGCCTTCAACTTGACCACGAGGGACTTCTTGGAGCAAAATTCTTCGGTGTTTTGCCAAGGAATTTTGTGGTACTCACACCATTTTCTCGTGTCCTTCTTCATCTTGTCATTGACCTTATTGTGTTGTGGCTTGGACTGGTTGTATTGAGGGCGACCATATCAACTTGGTACCTTGCTATGTGGGTTGGGACTTCCTTTTCCCTGCTTTGGCTTTGAGGGGTTTGCAGATCCAAGCTCTCTCCTTTTCTGCTTAAATTTCTTCTCGATCTTGATAGAGTATCTATAAACCATTCCCAATGAGGCGATGTACAAGAAATCCATTTCTGTTTGAATGTATCTATGCAAACAATTGTAGTATTTGAGAACCATATGACACTTAGAGTCTTTGATACCCAATTTGGTGCGTAGGGTATGGAAAATATTGGTGAAATCTGGTATTGTCTGGTCGCTTTCTTGACGTAGGGTGGTCCATCTAGTGTATTGGTCCTCGTATCTTCCAACCGGGTAGTACTATTCTTTAATGGCATCCCAGAAGGAATCCCATGTAGGGGCCACCACAAACGTTCTAGATTCCTCCATGGACCTTTGCTCAGAGTAAGTATCCCACTAGTATTTAACATTTGGAACAACCTCGAAGAGTGCAAAAGTGATATTTTCCCTATCGAAAAAATTGTGGACTGAAAAATATTCTTTGAGTAGATTCAACCATTTATCTACAACATCCACATCTATCAGTCCTTCAAATAATGGAATATCAAAATTTACCTATACCTTGAAGGGGGTTGCATGGCCGCTTGATGAAGATGCTTCTCCTGTGGGAAACCATCGAAGGATCTGTGCGAATTTGTCCATCATTTCGTTCCTTTGTCATGCGAGGGCTTCCTCGAGTAAAATTTTAATAAGATCTCTTGCTAAATCATCTTTATTTTCGTCCCTCATGGGTTGTTGTTGAGCTCGACGCGACCGATATTGTAATGGATCGATTGGTTTGAGTCCCAAATTCTTGTACCCAGATCTTGTCGGGGACATGCACGAAGAAAAATAAATGAAAAGCAAATTGCTTTGATACCACTAATCCAGATTTAGGACAGGAACGAACTGATTAACAAAATGAATACAATAAACACAAAGATATGAAGAATAACACAAATATCAAGTGAACAATATCTTCTATTGAATAATGAAATAGGTTAAAACTATAAAAATACAGAACTGAAACACTTGCTCAAATGGTGGTAGCTATCTTTGAGAAGAGATGTGGATTCTATGCGCATCCGTCTGAGCAGAATGGATTACCATGAGGCTCCATAGGCCTTTTTCATATTACTCATGAATGCCAAAACCCTAGAGATCCAAAAACCTAACCCTATAAGGTGAAATGCCAAAAGTCATGTGGGCCCTTATGGTAAGTTGGTGTAAGTTGGTACCTCAACTTCCCAGGGTCGTAACTTTTGCATATGACCTCCGTTTGAGGTGCGTGATATCCCGTTGGAAATCTCTTTTAGAGAACTACACATTCCCCCATCAAACTTTGAATCTGCCTACAGTTTGACTGTGGCGATCCAAAAAAACACTATTTAGGCCTCCAAAACGGCCCTGGAAGTACAACAAGATGTGATGGCATGAAAACATACAAAATAATCCAATTGGATTAGGTAAGAGGCCACCAATATCCACCTGGAGGATGTGTCGGGATTCAGACAACCCCAGAGGTGTAGAACCCATGATTACAAAGAAGTACAAAAGAACATGCTGAACAAAAACGGACAAGAGGAGCCAGTTGGAATAGGTGGGTGGCCACCAATATCCACCTGGATCAATGTTAGCTAGGGACTGTACGGAGGGCCGTACATGGTGTTTTAAGGGTAGGTTCCCAACAGTGCATGGGAAAAGGGTGAATACTCGCGCATGGGTGTGCTAGTAGGAGTTGATTTTCTAGACATTATGTGCGATTTTATCCCAAACAGTCGCGCATTCGTGAATGCGCGGATGTTATGGGAAAACCTGCACATAATGTGCGACTGTGGGGATTACAGCCGCGCATATGGGTGCGTGGGGGTGGAAATACATGTGCGCATAGGATGCGCACTTGTCTGATGGAAAATTTGGCACTCATGTGCGGCTGTGGGCCCGACAATTGCACATGACTGCGCATTTGTATGATGAACAGTCACGCAAAAATGCACAACTGTATTGGATAAATCTGTGCACTGTGTGCAGGCTTATGGATGTATGAATTTTTTGATTATTATTATGGTTGATGTATGAGGTGGATGATCAGGTGTTTATGGGTGAATGTAGGTGATAAAAAAAGTTGGGGACGACATTGGTCCACTAGCAAGAGAGAGATTGTGATTGATTGAGAGAGGCTGTGAGGGAGTAGCCAAGAGTGCATAGACATTTGGTGGCATACGGTTCACTAATGTTCTTCAACTATCCGTTGATATGGTCACAAGAGTTCTTACTTCAGTTCCTGATTTGTATGTGAAGCACTGAAATGTAGTGCTTTGTGGTGCGGGGGGAGCAACTAACGTTCTCTACATCAGAGGACATATATTTTATGACTGGACTCCCATTCCGGGGGAGGGCATTGGCGATTGATTCCCATCTACCTGGGGAGGATAGGGTAGAGACTATCGCGACGAGACATTTTTTTGGGCTGAACCCTATGTTGGGTTCAGTGGTGCGGATTAAGGCCCTGGATGACCTGTTTACATAGTGCATAGCGACCATGGTGGTGAGGATTTATGGATCCTTATCTACTCAACAGATCACAGGTGGGAAACTGAGAGTGGTCGAGGAGGTCTTGAATGGTGACCTATTCATGTGGGGTGTGTTGATGCAGACCCAGATGGTGTCCCAACTGAACCGGTGTTGGCATGCTGATTCCAATGACTTTTCTTTTGGGCTAGTCTTGGTTGCTTGGTTCTTGGAGAGGGTTCCCCTGTTGTGCCCTCAGATTCTATTGGTGCCAACATTGTGACAAGAGCCTCGACTGATGTGGTGGGCGCATGTTTTGGCCCATCATGGTGGGGGGAGGGTGGCCATTAATTTACGACCACAGTTGCTCGAGTGTGGCGGAAAATTTCACAGGTGATCTTACAGTTTCCATACATTGGTATGTATTATAGATAAGATCTAGACATGGTGCTACCTCCTGGGGAGGACTGGGACCATAGAGGTATGTGTGTTATCTGTCTTTTTGATTTTGGTAGATAACATTGATTAGAAATGTGTATGGATGGTGACACTATATCTGGGTTTCTTTTGCAGATGTTGGACCCCGGGGTCAAGAAGCTGAGGTTGTCTGGGAGCCAGCTTGATGGGAGCCAACAAAGGTGATGGTTGGGCAGAGGTGGCAACGAGATGATACTGGTGCAGAACCATCGAGAGACCCATAGGGGGATGCAACAACAATTTTAGAGGATATGCATCAATGATTCGAGCGGGTCCTACAAGAGGTTCCAGAGGGTGTATGGGCCCACATCTAGGACCATGAGGTCTTGGATCAGTGTGTAGGAGTACCAACAGAGTGAAGGGCGCTGATCCATAGGGAAACGTTGGTGGGGGTAGCTATGATGGGTCGACTGCCTCCTGGAGTTGGAGTGCCCCCAGCTAGTGGGGTTCCTCTGGTTGACAGGGGACCTGGGGGGGGGGAGCTCTAGGGGCACCGTGAGTGTCGAGATGATATGTATGGGTTTGTGGGCCCGATTTTGTATAGGGTATTTGATACCCAGTTTTGTATTCATAGTGATGATGAGATTTATGAGCCCACATGCATATGTGTGTATATATTTTTTGTAAAATAGTGATGACCTTTTTGATATATAGTGGATATATTGAGGATCATACTTGTCGCCGTGTTTTGTGTTTATGGTTGTGATGTATATTTTTATCTTTGAAAGATATATCATGCTATGTATATGAATGTTTTATAATGAGATAAATGCCAATCCAATACTAGGTTAGCCATGTGATCTGCTACTTGATTGAGGTTCCTTGGAATATGCGTAAATGTGATAGAATCAAAGTTGCGAGATAGGAGTCTAACTTGCAGGTATTTGCGGAAGAGGAAAGGATCGTGGACATGATACACATTTTTGAGCTGCAGGATGACGAGCTGGGAATCTAACATAACGCTAAGGTGACGAATGTGGCAGTGACTGGCCTCAGCAAGGAGACCAATGACAACATCATATTCAGCTTGGTTGTTGGTGGCTAGACCTAGGCATATGCTGTTGGAATGGAGTAGCACATGTGAGGGGGTATAGAGGGCCCAAGCAGCTAAAGCGAGATTCTGGGTCCAGTGACTAGCACTGTCAATGTAACCAATGTGGTAGGTTGATGGATGATACATCTGTCAACAACACAGGTGATAGATCAGATATGAGGAGTGGTGGATGATGTAAAAGAAGACTAAAAATTTCTACAAATGTGTATAAGGAGAAACCCAAGGTAGGGGGGATACGCTTAGGCATAAAACTTCTTTAAGTACAACCCGTTTACATATTCTTTGTGGGGGGAGCCATCTAGAGAGGCCAAGATGTAGGCACCTTTAGTCAGGCAATGCTGGATGATGAAGGGGACGTGCCATAATGATTCAAATTTCCCATGGACGAGAGTGGCATGAGTGATATCATAGGCTAAAACAAGATCACCTTCGTTGAATGAGTGAAGGTTGACATGGCGGTCAAAGATGGCTTTGGATCATTTTTTAGCTACCTCGTTGTGCTGTAATGAAGATCGACGATCTTCATCAAGTGATTCTAAGGTCAGAAGGTGCTGATCCATTGGAGAAGTGTCAGGTAAGAGCTCTATGGCAGTGCGTAATGTGGGGATTTCACACTCGATAGGGAGTGTGGCTTCTATCCCTTGGACGAGGTGGAACGATGTAAAACTGGTGGCAGTTTTCACTACTGTGTGATAGGCCCATAAAGATGAAAACATCATATGGTGCTAGTTGGTCTTGTGTTTGTTAACGATGTGTTGTAGCATGGTTTTGAGGACTTTATTGACAACCTCAAACTGCCCATTGGACTGAGGGTAGCATGGGGAGGCAAAATCATGGGTGAAGCCTAAATTTGAGGAGTGTTCTACAAATATATCATTCTCAAAGTGTTTACCATGATTGGAAACTAACTGTTGGGGGAATCCGAACCGGGTAATGACATGGTTGAAAAGAAAATGCACTACTGTGTCAGTGGTGTTGTTAAATGTGGGCATGGCTTCAACCCATTTGGTAAAATAATTCACTATCACCACAATGTACTTGTGTCCATTACTAGATGGAGGATTGCAAGTCATGAAATCTATGCCCCATTTACAAAAGGGGACGACCGTGATGAATGGGTGTAGAAGCGATGGTGGAGCTCATTCTTTGTTTGCATAAAGATGGCATTTATCACATCGCTTGATAACATGGATGCAGTCATGAAACAAAGTGGGCCGAAAGTATCCTTCTTGAATGATTTTTTGGGTGGTAGACATACTCAAGAGGTGACCACCGCAAGCATCGCTGTGGCAATCATTCAAGAATTTGTCGATGGTAATACATTGCCAAAGGATGGTATCGACCCCATGTCGGTAAAGAATGTCTCCGTTGAGGAGGCATCGGTGACCTGATGGTGAATGCGTCGGTGGTCATATCTAGAGAGGTGAGACTCGAACTTTTTTGTTCGAAGGTAGACGAGAAGGTGGACATACCAGGGGTCATTTGAGGAGATGAAGAAGAGGTGTTCATCAGGGAAATATTTATTGATGGAGGAAGATTTGGCGTCTGAGGGAAAAGCTGTAATGAGTTTGGCTAGGAAAAGATATTTCTTGCTTTTGGGAGTGGAGAAATCTAGATAATATTCCTAAAGGATAACGATCCATCGAGAAAATTTGTCATTGATCTGTTGTCGGCTGAGAAAGTGCTGAATGGGGTTGGAATCTGCCACAACCTTGGTAGGTCGAAGCATAATTTAATGCCAGAGTTTTTAGACTGCGAGGACAACCAGTAAAACGATATTTTCATCATGATTATATTTTAAGGGTGGCCCCGAAAGGTTTTTACTAATGTAGTAAATCACATGTTCATGCCCATCATCCCCTAATTGGATGAGGACTCCTGCGACCAAAACAGTAGAGGATGATAAGTAGAGGATGTAATCACAATCATAGTCTGGGGGAATAATCAAAGGGGCATTGGATAGGGTGGATTTTAAATCATCAAAAGTTGTTTGAGCATGTTCATGCCATCGAAATGGGATATCATGGTGCAGTAAGTAGAGAAAACCATGTGTGCGAGTGGCGTAGTCTAGGACAAAGCGACGTAAAAGGTTGGCTTTGCCTTGTAGGCTCTGTAGTTGGCGTAAAGTACTAGGTGGTGGAATTTCTGTGATAGCTTGGACTTTGAGGGGGTCCATGGTAAAGCCATGTTGGGAGACAATGAACTTTAGGAGGTGCTTGACAATGATGTATAAGACACACTTGAGGGGGTTCAAGCGGATATTATATTGGCAACATCGTTGAAAAACGATGCATAAGTCGTCTAAATGCCGAGTTTGCTTTTTAGACCGAGCAGTGAGGTCATCCAAATAAGCAAAGATGATGTGAGCAAGATCATGAAAAACATAGGTCATGGCCTGTTGAAACATAACACCGACATTTTTGAGCCCAAGGGGCATGAGACGATAAGAAAAGGTGCCCCAAGGGGTTGCAAAAGCGGTTTTGTAGTGATCTACTGGGTGGATTTGAATTTGATTGTAGCCATAGAACCCATCCATAAAGGATACTGCCTCGTGGTAGGCACAATCATTGATTATTTGGTCGATAATAGGGGTTGGGAAGTTGTCTTTGGGACAAGTGTGGTTGAGATTGTGCAAGTCTGTGCAAACATGTATAGTTCCCTTTTTTTTTTTAACGGGGACGTGGTTAGAGACCCAAGAAGTGTACACAATGGGGTAAATGAACCCAACAACGCGTAATTTGTCGATTTTGGATTTGATGGACACAACTTTATACGGGTGGAGGGGGCGTTGCTTTTGACGATCAGGGGCAATATCCAACCATGTGTAGATTTGATGTTCGACTATAGAAAGATTAAGGCCAGGAATCTCCATATATGACCAGGAAAAAATGTCCCGATATTCCTGAAAGAGAGCTTTGTAAGAAATGATTTCTTCAGGGGAGCATGCGATGCTAATGGTGATCTCTTCTACGATGCTTGGTTTAATGGAAATGTCAATTTTGACTGTGGGGGAGATTTTGGCCATGTTGCCTTCTTCAAAAGCATCGGGGGAAAGAATAGGGTTTTTGAACCTGTCAATATGCCCCAGAGGAATAAAATCCTTTGTTTTGATTACACACAGAGAGGCTTGGTCTTGAGGGTGAAAGACCTCTTGTGAGAGGAAAAGTGCTCGATGATGGAGCACATTCCATGGGAAATAAGGAGTAGTTAGTTCCTCCAAGATATCTTCATCGCAGTGGAATATGCGAGAATACAAAGGATCCTGGGAGATAAACTGTGGTGCGATGGCTCACTTGACATAAACCAAATGTCAAGACACTGTGGGTGATAAACTGTGGTGGGGGCCAAGATCTCATTTGGGAGACTTGTTGGAGAATTGGGAGGATTTGGGGGAATATCCTTAGACAGTTGAAATGTGAACCATGGGGGAATGGGGAGTGACTTGGGTTCATGGGAGGTGATGATGACAGTATCTGGGGAGTGGATGAGGGGATTATGCTATATCACAAGTGGTGGGGTGATCATATGAGGTTGAATAGGGGTTGAGTGATGACCTTGGTTATCTACAATCATAGGACACTGGTACGTGAAATGAGTAAGGGAGTCACAGAGAGCACAAGGACATCTCCTTCGCTTGGGGACCGACGAAGAAATATAATGAATGTCAGTAATGTGAGAATCAATAGGGAGAGCCTGAGAGGGCCTAGGAAGAGATGTGTGGCATACTGCGGCTAATGTTTGGTGGAATTGAGGTAGAGCTGGGAAATGATGAGTGTAATGGCCATATTCTGAGCATATGGAACAAGCAGAATTGGTTCGTAACCCTTTCTTGCATGTGGTTGAGGGCTCTGTAGTAATGGGGTTTCTTTAGGGAGCTATATAAGGTTGCGTAACTCAAGAAGAGTAGGACATCTGTTAGTGGGGTGTCCTTCTCTTTCGTATAGTGCACAAGGAGGTTGAGCTCGGGGAGGGAGTGGGGCTATGGGATCATTCTTCCTTTGTCTGCCCTCGGTGGTGGTGGTGTTGCCATTGGTTGGGGGTGGGGGTAGTGTGGTAAAATCCTGTACTAGGATATGCATCAGTAATCCCTCTGTCTGAGGAGGGATAAATGGTGTAGGAACCATAGAGGGTGGATGGAGATACCATACGGGGATGGAGAGAACCATGTTGGGAAGGGTGAGGGTAGAAACTACCTGGAATGCTTGGACTCCAGGTGGGGGGTAGAGAAAGGAGATTTGGGTAATGGCTTGGGGGACTATCTCCCAAAATGGTATTTCCCCTTGGAGGGGGGGAAAATCTGGGACAAATGGTGCGGTGGTGTTTTTAGGGAATTCCTGAGGTAGGGGTTCTCTGAGAGGGGACTTAGTAAGAGGAGTACTGTCTTCGATATCTGTTATGTTAAAGGAAACTACACACACTTGTGCTGAAATAGATGAGGTTAGGAGAGGTGGTTCTCCATGATAAGTTCCTAACAAGGATGGGTCTTTGAATATTCCAGGACCAATGTCGACGACTAGAAAATCATTCGAGCTAGCACGAACAAGAGGGAGGATGTTATCAACGTTGGCATAATGATTAGGCTCGTAATGTGTAAGTTGGTCGATGGTGATGATTTTCCCATTATGGGGGAACATCATTGTACAAAACACAAAAGAGGATACCACCTTCATAGCATACATGTAGCTACGTCCAAACAAGATATTGTAATCAAGTGGGGCATTGATGAATTCAATGCCAATCGAGATGGTTTTTCCCCCATGTTCTACAGGGACATTTGGAAGAGCCCTTCAGGGGATGATGGTCGACCGTCATAAGCTCTCAGGGTGATGGAAAATGGTACTAATTCAGATGAAATGAGTTTCTGCCATACTACTTTGGACATGATGCATGTGGATGCACCGATGAACTATGATGTTACAGATCTTAACTGGTATCTGAAAGGATACCAGAGCGGGGAGGCGTGGTTCTTCGCTATCTAAATAAAAGGTGATTATTTGAGTACAGCTGGGTCGAATGAATCCAAGGCGAAAAACAAGGATTTTCACTGTGATGGACAGGTTTGGAGGACCTCTAAAATGAACATGGCTGCAAGAGAATATGATAAGTCATCGACCAAACAGTAGTTATGGTCTGCCCTAGCATGAGGGTTATATATGTTCTATCGTAAAGGTATGCGGGGTATACACAAATTTGGCTCAGTGTTAGGATGTGGGATCATTAATGGTTGTCCTACTGTAGCTGGAGTTGTTTCTGAGGTGGTTGGGGTAGATTGAGGAGGCATTCCGTATTGACGACCGTGTGTTTGCAGAAGAATTTCTTCCTCGCTGGTATGGAGGATACTATGATTGGCTAGATTTCCGGGTCGATTGGGACTTGGGTTTTGATATTGCCCCATTTGTGGTGGGGTAGAGTTTATATCTTATTGGGTATTCATCACACCTTGGTATGGAATGGGGTTTTACAAAATGACTGGAGTTCGTGGTTTCAAATAATGTTGTGGGGCCGACTGAGGGACAGGTGTTGCCAGAGGGCATTGTGTGTTCATGGATTCTTTCATCCAATTGTAATCGACAATTTGGGGGTAGTGGTGAGTATAATGTCCATAATCACCACATAAGGTGCAAGGGAAGTTAGTTATGATATTTTTGTTCTTCTGTTATCGAGGTTTATTGTTATTATTTCCCCCGTGGGTGTTCTGGTTTCCTTGATACTAGTTTCCTCTAGCGGGATGATTTTTTTGGGGGTTATTTCCTCCTGGTCCCAGGTTGTTATTGTTTCAATGTTTTCCTTTCTTCTTGGCATTATTTATCTAATGGGATGGATTTTACATATTCAACTATTCAAAATAATGAACCTGCTTAATGGGAGAGGGCTGAACAAAATTAACGTCGACATGTGGTTGTCCTGGTGGAGGAGCAACTGGTTGGGGGGACTAGGAAATGGAAAATATGGATTGTTTTGTGGAGATGATCCATATGGCATATAGGAAGTTGAAGTACTTCCACTACTGTTGGGGTTATATACGGGGGTTGGGGGTGGACCCATACTTGACTAAGAAACCAAATGCATTAGGGGTACCGGTGGGGGTCCCCCCAACGACGGAGGGGGAAGAACAGGATACGTCTGTTGGTGAGTGGGATGATGGTAATAAGACGTTCCTTCATATGGTTGAGGATACTGATTTGCACCATAAGTGTGTGATAGGTGGTCGTAAGGGTTGAGGCGTGTCATAGAACCAATAAACGCATCCGCAGCGTGAGAAACCCCAGGTTTGTCATGGCCAAATGGTAGGGGTCTGGGTGCATCAGGAAATACTATGTACAAGTAACTTGATTGGGCATACATGAGGTTGAATTGTTTGGACTTGCTGGTGGATTCCTCTTCTGATTGAGGAAAAGTGGATGCTACATCCTTGGAAATCATAGGGAACGAGTGATTTAAGAAACCAATCGAGACGTTATTCTTTGGTGGTTTTTTCTTTACACAAACTACGTCGATGATTCCATTAATGGATGTGGTTGGCGATATGGATAGTAGTGTTTTTTTTGAATTTGGAGAGAAGTTCTAAGCCAATGTTGTGACTAATTGGTAATTGGAAAAAGGACAAAAAGGCCTTGGCCAATGATTCAAAGTTCACATGGGACCCTGATTTTTCATCCGCATACCATTTGGCTGATGAACCAGTGAGGGTTCTTTGAAATAACCTCAAGCGGATGGAATCATCCATGATGCTGTTTGAAGAGCACCATAAGTGAAAGATCATAACATGGTTTGTGGGGTCTTCCTTGAATCTTCAGAATGTCTAAAGGCAATTTGGTAGGCATATTGGGCCAAGTGGAATCATGTAAAATGGGGTCAATTATGAGTTTGGTTAATTCATGAATGTTGAGGGATGCTAAGTATGGAAAAGGGGGATTTGGCGGAGAATCAGTTCCAGCCATTGTGTGTGTAGGTAGTGTACCTATCCCTTGAGAGGGATTTGGTGGGTTTGTACTTCTTCATTGAGAAGAAGTTTGAACCCCGCCTCCTTGTGAAGGAGAACCAATAGATGGATTGACTTGGATATTTGACCCAAGCAAAGTGGAACTAAGTAAAGCTGATTCCAGTGAGATGGTGGAGCCGATGAGTTGGAAAGACTAGGGACTCCTCCTAGAATAGGAGGGAGATTCTGCAAGCATCTATAATGATGAGGATTCTATGGTTCCGAATGACAAAGTGAATGTGTGCAAATGGTAACAAGAGAGAAATAAATGAACAAGTTCTTTTTATATTTTTTGAACTTCACAAAATAGTATAACTCACAATTTCATGTAATCAAATGAACATCATAGATACATCAACTGTAAAATAAGAAAGCATGTGGATAGGTTTGATTTTGTTTGCGTGGGGGAAAAAATAAAAAAAATAAAATGCTTGTGTCCTAAAATACCTATCGTCCTTCCTCTCAATTTAGAACTGGGCCTTCCAATAACACTCGACAATGGGGTTTGAATCCACCAGAAGCGGAACTAGTGAAGGTTGAAGTAGTCAATTATAATGAGGGGTAGAGGATGCATATCCCGTAAGAGCTGGCGATATTTACCAATAGCCACAAAAAATATGACCAAGGTGTGATTGCAACCCACAAATGCCACCTGGGTAGAGATGCTATGTTTGGCCACTAAGTACCTCGGTCAAAGTGCAAAATTTTGATTTTTGGCATAAAAAATGGGCCACGGGCTAGATACCCTCACAAGAGTTGGGTGACTCAAGAAGGGATGCATAGAACAACCAGAACTTGGCCTTCAACCCTTCATGGGTATCTCCCTGCCTTATGGTATAGGAAAACTTGACTTGGAGGATTTGAAGGATCCCTATTCTCAACTTCTATTGTTTTAAAATGTGAGAACCTGATAACGAGGGGTTATTTGGATGCCTACCCTTGATATCCTACCTAGACTAAAAATTTATTTTAGACACCTCCTGTGGAGGAAATGTTAGTGTGTTTGTAGTTTTTTTTTTGATGGAGTGGGCTGAGAGATTGGGGTCATGGACCAACCTCGTTTGAATTTAATTGGTGTGGATAATTTCTAAAGAAGCAGTTAGATCTTTCAGAGTTCCTTTGAATTACTCTGTGGGTACTTAAAAGGAAAGCTTACTTCGACCTCCACAATTCTAATAGAAATTATGTGTGTGATGAGTGGCTTTGTGTGCAAGAAAGTGAAAAGTATGAAAAATATTTTTAATAAGTTAAGTGTAAGATTGTACCATGTGGACTTCCTGTGGTCCTTACAGATATTTTTACCTAGCTTACTAAGTTCTTTGGTACAACCTTGTGGAATATTTAAAGCCCTAGAAAACTAGCAATGTGGACATATGGGTTCTTACTTGATCCTTTAAACTCCCTAGAATGTTGTCTATACTAGAAAATATTTTGAAACTATCCTAGGATTGTAGACATGTGGGCATGTATGGGCCCTTACTTGATCTTTTAAAATTTCCTAGAGTGTTGTCTAGACTAAGAAAACTTTTAGAAACTATCCTAATATTGTAAACATGTGGGCATGTATGGGCCCTTACAAATCTTTTAAGATAATTTTAAAAACTAAGAGGTACCTAAAGGGGGTTTTGTCCTCTCCTAATGACTTAAGGGAGATGAAATTTCTTTTTAACCACCTTTTATGATTCCCAAGATCACACTTGGGTGCAGGGGAAGAGCCTACTTGGGGGTTAAAATTGATTTCTAGTCCCAAATTAGTTGATTGTGTTTGAAAAAGAAATAACTTTAACTCAAAGTTTTAAATGCCAAATGAGACATTCATGTGGAAACAAAGCAAAGAGAATAATTGTGATTCTTTTTACCCCTATGTGCTTATGTTAGCTAACCTTTCTTGTAAGAAAGGACTCTAAGTGAAGTGTGATTGCCTTACAAAGTGCAGGAAATTAAAATCTGAAGGCAAGGGGCCCTCAAACCACTTAGAAAACCCTTACAATTTGCAAAAAAATTGAACTCGTGCGCATGCTGTAGTTCTGTCAGTTGCTCCAAATGTGCAAAATGCGTGGGTTTATGAAAGATCCTACATGCGCAATGCGCATAGTGCACATAATGCGCGTTTGTGTGCCTCGAAAGTCGCACACTCCCTGTCACGCATCGGGAAAGAAATTTCAAAATGAAATTCTCTTGCCTTAGCTCTGAATTCAGACTTTGGAAGACTGGATTAGGCCGATTTTGGTACCTGCATATCCAAACAATTAGAAATAAGTTCTCTCAAGACTTAAATAGGGAGGAATTTGATTCACATCCCCAATATTGTCGCCAATCTGTTGTGTTGGTTTTGTCACATGGGTGAGTAAAAACACAACACTTAATTGCCTAGTTAAGTCAACTAAACAAGACAAAGGGTTGTGAATTGATTAGATAATCAAACATACACGAAACAAGGAAATAAAAAACAAAAGGAGACAAATGTTAGAAAAATTCACAAGAACTAGAACCATGAAAAATGAAAATGACAATCATATAGCTACCAATGGATCAATGTATTGATAGGCTAGCACCATAGAGAAAGGTGGGGAATTATTAATCCCCTCTTCCTCCTTGCGAGGGATCTTGAGTTCCCTAATAGAAAGCTCTTCTCTTCATACAATGGAAAGTAACAATGGTGAAGAAATACAATGCCAATCCTCTCAAGAGGTGAGTGAAATGGCCCTTGTTATAGTGCTTGAATGATTCAAAGAGAAATGAGGATTCTCCAAAAAGAATTATTGCAACATAAAAATACCTTGACATTCTTATTTTTATAGCACACCCATGACACATATTTATAGTGTCCATTCATGGAAAGATATAAGTGGTTCATAATGTGAACAAGGGGCCTTTTAGGGCACTTCCTATCCCTTGACCGGCCTCCAAGCTAGATTTCGCTCGGATATGAGTGTCAAATCATGTTGGGGGTCGAAATGGAAGTGGTTGAGAGGCCAACAAGATTCATAAATGTGCTGTTCATGAGAAGTGCGTGGGTTTGATCGTAGACAGTCGCACATCCTGTGCATTCTGCACACAGTGCGTAATTAGGGCTGTGTTGTCCCACACATTCTGCGCACAGTGCACGCACTTCCTTTGGTGAATTTGTGCACTTTGATTTATGAACAAATGATATGGTTTTATGCCTTTTTGATGGATTTTGATGCTGTAGGTGTACTAATTGCTGCTGGTATTGATGTCTTTCTTCAACTGTTGTTTATAATGATGCAAAATTTTTTTCGTTGATAACAATAATCATTGTAACTTTCCAATCGGGAAGGAGAGCTGAAGCGTCACAAATGTCCACCGATTATGCGATAGTTAAAGAATATGAAAGGCATCTCCTCCTTGATATAAAGGAAAGGAATGTGTTAACACATATATTTGTAAAGGTAAAAAATTAATGTCATTTTTGTTTGTGAGTTATAGGTTTTTATGTCTTCTTGTTATAATCACAACTCAAATTTTGATTTGAATAAGCTAAAGTTAGTTTGGCCCTGATTTAGAGTATTTGGGTTATGTCTTTGTTATCATGGCAAGATGAATAAGCCCTCATGAGTCACACCTTGTTTTCTTTTGCATCATTACCTTCATAGGTCACACCTCCAAATTGTACATAAGGTCCCTTTTTGTCACTATCCACCATTTAAGTGTTAAGTCAAAATGGTTTGATGTGCTGCCAACTCACTAGGAGAGTTTGCAACATACTCTAAGTACTTCATGATTTCAATTTTGTCATCATTGAAATTATAGGATCATGTCAAGGAGGATTTATGGTTTTTAGATCCTACCATTTAACCATTTCTCCATGGATTATGTCGTACCATCAACTAACAACCTCCTTGAAGTGTGAAATCTATGTTTGATAGGCACTGCGAACTGGTTAAGGAGGAGCATTGGAGGTTAGATAGCTTGCAAGCACACCTGTTCAACTTTGATGGCATCTACATAAAGCCCAGTTTTACCAGATACTCCATGAGTTTTTTCATGTTGTTTTAAAGACTGAAAGAAGGGTTTTGGATGACTCATCTATTGGTGTTGCGAACTGGCGCTGCAGACTGCCACTGCGAACTCATTTCCTATAGAAGATCCTTCTGAATATTTGCTCATAAATTTTGGATGGTGATGTGGGTTCTTCTGAAATTGTTTATGGAGGAGAATGATATTGGTATTGACATGTTGACCAAAATTTAGCCTGATCCAGTCTGGAATTTGAGAGATAAAATTAAAACACCAGTGCGCTACAGACTAGCGCTGTGAACTCATTTCCTGTAGTAGATCCTTCTAAAGATTTGTTCATAACTTTTGAATGATGATGTGGGTTCTTCTTCAATTTTTTGTGAAGGAGCATGATATTCATATTGACCTACTAACCAAAATTCATCCTAACCCAGTTTGACATTTGAGAGATAAAATTAAAAAAATAGTGCGCTACAAATTGGCGCTGCAAACTCTCTGTTTTGCATAGTTTTTGGAAACAAATTTATTAATGACTTCCAACAACTTCCTGAAAATTAACATTTTTGTTGGCACAAGGGTAGACCCAGGGTTCATCTCTAAGAGTGCACCAACAAGACCTAACTACTGGCCTTTTCGGCAACACCTACGAAGTAGATGCAGTCTCACCCGAAGCAGTTATGAGGGTGTTGCAGGACATAGATGTCTACAACCAAAGGAAATGTCGAGAGGATCTAACACAAGAACAACACAATGTTCATATATCACTCGTCAACTTAGATCTATTCTGTACATCTACTTATCAGATCTAAAGCAGTAATGTAATCACAGTATATCAATGAAAAAGATAAAATACCAATCACACACAACACAAAATATACGTGGTTCACCCTCTCCCTAGGGCTATATCCACAGAACTGTGATATATTATATTTAAGTAAAGAATACAGTTCTTATCTGCGCTCTTATATAGTAGATCTACTCTCTTCTCCTTCGTTTCTCTCCCCTCCCTGCGCACCGAGCTGTAGGGTTGATCTTCGCACCCAGCTGAAGATCTTACAATCCAAAAGGCTCTTGTACTCAACACTTCTCTCTCACACAATACTCCTCTCTCAACCAACTCAATACCAACAACAACAATAAAAACATTATCGTACCAACCCAAAGTACAAAACTGACCCAGATCCTTTAGACCTTTATTTATACATTACAATAGCTCATTGACAGCCTTAGGCTGAAACCTAGGTGTCCAAAACCCTAGATAGAAAAACCCTAGGTGTCTAAAACCCTAGGTCAACTTGACCCGTATTTTCAGGGCTTTGCCAGCCTGTCTTTCCTTTCTTCTCGCACGGTGATCCAAAGCATCCAATGGTGGATTTTTCTGCTTGCTAACTTGTCCATGATCCTTCTTCCTTGCTTATCTGTCATCCTGGATCTCCTCGTCCAACGAATTTCTTTCTCGGGCTTCACTCCATCTTTTCTGCTCTTTTGTTCACTTCGACCCAATAACAGTCATTGTGTCTTCCGCACAGTTCGCATTCTCCCTTTTCTTCCTTTATCTTTCACATACTTCCATAACCAAGGGCCAAAAGACCCCCAACACTCACCTGCGACTCATCCCAAGGCACTTTAGATCTGAGCTTCCTATTTTACTTCGATTCTTGACTGCGTAGTGCAACCTCTGCTTTATGCTCTATGGATCCTTTTCCTCCTTTGTGCAGACTATCTTTTCTGTGTCTGGTACCCAGTTTCAACTGCACCTGGTACCTAGACCCTTTTATTCATGCTTTTACTGAGAGCTGTGAGGTAGCTGGTTGTCATAGTACAACCTCAACCAGCTCCCATTCACTAATCCTTCCTTCCACTCTCCCTTTAACGTCTTTAGCAGTGTAACTCCTCCCTCTATAACATGAGCGATCTCGTATGGCCCTAGCCAATGTGTTATGAACTTCCCGGGATGTTTTATGAACTTGCTGTCATATACCAGTACTATATCACCTTGTTTGAATGCCTTCTTCTTGATGTGCCTATCATGATAGGCCTTCATGACTGCTCTTGCTTCGACCCACCTAGTCAAGTATTCTGTTGCTGTAATTATGTACCTTGCTCCTGTATGCTTTCCTGGTGGATTTATAGATCCAACAAAGTCAATGGCTCATTTCTCAAATGCTTGTAGGGTCAGTTGTGGTGCCAATGGAATTTCGTCTCTTGTGGATGGTTTTTCAACTCTTTGGCATACATTGCAGGCTCTGGAATAGTTTTTAGCATCTCTGTGTAAGGTAGGCTGTTACACATTATTTTCGTCATCCCTATGAGTGTTAATTATGTAAACCTATCTGTTTCCTTCAAAGGGATCAGTGGCCTGAGTTCCTGAAGAGAGAAGGGAGAATAACTTTTCCTGAGAAAAGAAGTTGCATTTTCCCTTGTAAAAACCCTATAAAAAAGGAAGTTCGCAGGCTGCATTATAGCTAGGGTGCGAGAGTGCCTGATTCTCGCACCCTAGCTATTATCTAGGTCGTGAGGAGTTCACAGTCTTCTCTATAGGCAGGGTGCGAGAATGCTTACACGTGGGAAAAATGAGCGTTTTCTCGAATCTTCTAGAAGGAGAAACTTCCATGGTGAGGTGGCATCAGAATGGTTTGGATCTTACTCGCTTTCATGATTTAGTGGGATCATCCTAAACTCCTCACCTTATCCTCTTCAACTTATAAAAGGAGAGGAGCTCTCATGGAGAAAGTTAGCTTTTGGAGCTTGGATTGGGCTAAGTTGGATTTGGCTTGGAATTATCAACTTGGTTGGAGTGTCTTTGAGTTTTGCCTTCGTCAAGATAGATTGTGAATGTATTAGATATGTACTCTCATAATTCTTGGAATGGAAGTGTGTGGGGAACGAAGGACAGTTGGAAGGGACCTTACGACATCAAGGCTATGGTTGTAATCTCTCTTTCACATTTAATATGATACAGTAATATGATTCTTTCCTATAAAGCTTGTTGTGGTTTATTGTATGATTCATTGATCACATACATAGGTTTATATTGAGTTTATGCTATTGCTATCACTTTGGTTGGTTGCATCTTTTTGTAGGTTCATCATTGTATGAGCGTTGGAACGGAGCTAGGATGGCGATGGCGAGAGAAAGCGACATTTAAACGGTATGCCACTCACCCCTCTTTAGTTAGTAAATTCAATATCTAAAACTTAAGGAAAGTGTCATGTTCTGGTGTGTTTTGTTCTAGATCTAGGTGGATCTAGGGAGATCAGTTAGTGTCCGCACCTACCGATTTGTCCGATAACAAAATTGGCGACTCCACTAGGGAACATATTGTTTCCTAGTTAGTTTAGTTTTCCTTGATTTGATTTCTTGTTTTCTGGTCTTTGAGTCTGTGGGAGATCCATCCAGACTCTCTGGATCTGAAAGTTCACTCAAATTTAGTCCTTTTTCAAGTTTTTGCTTGTTTACAGGCATTCTCGCACTATACCCTTTAGTGGCCTATGAGAAAAACCCGAGTTTGCACCCTGGTGTTAAGTCCAGTGCGAACCCCTCGCAATCAACCTTTGTTCAGCCTGTGAGAATCTTTGATTCTCGCACTATAATACACTGCCAGCCTGCGAACTTGTTTGTAAATTTTTTTGGTTGGGTCTTGTAATTTTTTTGATGCCCAGTTTTGCTTTGAATAGCCAGATTGAACTTTTGGAGCCTATATTGATCGGTTTACAGTCTTCTTGACATTCTTTGAGTTACTTTTAGCCACTTTTTCTTTGTTTGGTTTTGAAGGATTAGTCTCTTGTTTTGAGCGTCTTTCAATTACAAAGGGTGTGTTTTCTTTAGAATTGTTTAGGGAAAGATCATATTTCTTCTGAATAGTTCGCTTTAAAAGAAAACTTTTAGTTTGGGTTTCCTTGTTTTAAGAAAGTTCATTATTGCTTTTAGTGAAATTTTTGAAACAAAAAGATTTAATTTCTTCCTTTATATTATATTGGGGGCATCCTTGCATTTGAAGTAGCAGAATTGCATGATTCTTGGCATTTTTTGATCTTAAATCATGGGGGGGCCATGAATCGTGCATTGGTGTACAATACCTTTTTCTCATTTCTTGAGAATCTTGATATTGATGAGTTTTAAGATTTTGCGACATTGTGCATCTGGGAATGATAAACGTTTTCTCCTTCTCGTAGCCTAGCTTTCATCGAAATGAAAAATTTTCATATTCATCTCTTTGCATAACTTTCGAGTCGGTCGAAACACCATATTGTCCATGCCATTTTCCTTTTGAGTAACAACAGCCATAAATAAAGCGCTTATAAAAATTGATTAGACATTTTTATCTTTTTTGGTAGCAAACCTACATTAGGTTAGTTGTATGGCTTTGGAATAGGTGTGAAAGATAACTTTCCAAAGTTGCAAACAAACATAGAATCTTGAGTTAGGGAGCGGTTAAATCCATTTATTACATTTTGTCCTGGGAAGCCCTTCTAACACAAGGGTCAATCATGAGGTCGCATTGAGACTAACAGAGTTACTCACCCTGCTTTGTTGGTCTTGGTGTAGAGATTACGTGTATTATGGGGGTCACTTGAGAGGTATACCCACAATGATGAGTGGAAGCCTTTCAAGTTGATTTTGGGCTAGATACCCTTCCCTTGCGCGTGGATCAAACTGTCGACTTTTTCCCCAGGGATCATTGTAGTAATTGGTAACCTTAGTGGCCTATCTCTCTAGGTTCTTTACATGAGGTGACTGTGGAGGGGCAAGTCTTCACGGTACCTGGAATCGACATTGGCCAAACTCACTCGGGCTCCTTGGAGGGTATACCCATGATTGTGTGTGGGAGCTTGCACCAGGGTGTAATTCCGTTAAGTAGGTCGTCAATGTAACTTTTCCACCCGTTCTATCTCAACCCCTTCTTACATTGTTCCCACGACATTGAATTTCATCACCAACTAGTGCGTTCATTGTGAGAAGGTTTTGTTTGCTTGCTTGTTTACTCGATTTTTAGCATGTACTATTTTTTTTCCTTAGAGGAATCTAGATTGGATATTTATTTAATGGTGTCAGTTCTTGGAATGACCAATGAAAGAACCTCTGCTGCAGGGGAACCTTTTATTTTTCCTTCTTATGGAAACATTGGTCCTCCTCATATTGCTACTTTGAGCCTTCCAGGTCTCACAATTGGATTTCTCGCATGGTTGTTTTCCACTCAGGTAATCCCGAATGCAGTTAGTGCTTCAGTCACGAGCACTTCCCCCCAAGAGCATCAACCTCATGTTGATCCTTCACCTTCTTCACCAGTAAGGTCTTCTTCGCCTTCTTCGCTTGCAAGGTCGCCTTCCGTTTCATCTTCTTCGTCGAGTGAAAGTTCTGAAGCTAGTAACCCGGTGAATAAGAAGAAGAAGAAAAGGAAGATTAAGAAGAAGAAAGATAAACAAGGGTCAAAGTTTCCAACCACTGTCAAACATGTTGGAAAACAACCAGTTACTGTTAATCGTGCTGGGAGTGTTGATGATGTCAAGATCACCCAAACAACCTGTAAGCCCAAGTACCCTTGTAGGCTTTGTAAGGGTAGCCATCTTCTTAAGGATTGCCCTGGTCTATCCAAGGTTATAGAAGCATGGTCTACATCTCCTTTCCAGTCCATGTCGTCATCCTCTAAACAACATGCTGACGACCCCCCGTCAACCAGTCATGATACTGTTGGGAAGAAGAAACGTAGAGTCAAGTTCTCGTGTATGTTATGCAAAGGGAGTCATCTCACTCACCTTTGTTCTCGTATGGACGAAGCCTCGAAATTACTGGAAGACATGACCATTTCATAGTCTCAACTTCCAGCTGCTTACTGTAAGCTTTCTCTCAACCCTCCAATAGTTGATGGAATGATCACTTCGGTCCCTTCACCGGTCAATCCGGTTGATCATGTCGTCAATATGGTCACGTCCTTAGTTGAACCAGTTGAAAAAGTGGTTGATCCGATACCATCCTCGGTCAATCCCACTCTCTCCACAGAGTGTGAAACTAAAGCGGTCGATCCGATCCCATCCTCGGTCGATCCCACTCTCCCGTTAGAGAGTGTCACCCAAGTGGTCGATTCGTTTCCATTTGTCGACCCCATTCTCTCCTTGGAGAATGAAACTCAAGTGGTCAACTTGATCTCTCCATCGGTCGATCCCACTCTCTCGCTAGAGAGTAAACCCGATACTGCCCACATTTTTCTCGTTGATACAGAATCTCCCATGCCGAGGGGTATTCCTCCTTCTTCTGTAGGACCCCCTCCAAGTAATGAGACCATCCATTTTGATTGGGGTGTGCTAACTGGACCTCATCTTCCCTCTTACATTCCTTTCCAGATTATAGTACAGGTTTGTGGTCGGGACATTCCCCAAACGTTGATAGATGAAGGTTCG